>PVIJ01000823.1:97159-205953 GCA_004024925.1 Scalopus aquaticus
AAAAATAACTATTTATGTTCAGAAGCAGCCACAAAATATACCTGAATTTTACCAAAGTTAAATAAAGCAAAGTGACAGACAAACCAAAACAAGCCTTAGAAATTTGACTGCAAAACTGAGGCTATCAAAAGTGGGAGATAAAGTTAGAAAGCAAAGGGCTGGGACGCCTAATAAACTAAGGTAAAGTATTATGGGTTCTTTGGTGGTGGATGTGGTGTGACAACAGACATTTGAAGAGATCCAGATCTATACCACTAAATCATTACAGTGTTGCAAATTCATGTTACTGCAATAAAATATGATGCAGTTAAAAACAAAACCAGATGACAAACTTAAAAAGATTACAGAATAGCTTTTAATACTAATATAATTTGAAAGGAGTGACTGAAAAGAAAATTAACTTGGGTAAATAAGTAGATTAAAAACTATTAGTGGCCTGACTCAAAATAACAGGCTATGTTTACACATTTACTCTCTATCATGCAAGAAATCTCCCGATCTAACAAAAATAATATATCTATGAAGCATTAACCTGTGCAGTAAGAATTAATTTTGACAATAGGTTAGATATCATGAACAAATCTAGAAGATAGAAAATAGAATCAAATGGTGCTAAAATAAGAATAAAGAAAACTACAACAAAACATATGCAGATGTGATATTAGATGGGAAAGGCAGTTATTTTTATAAAATTCAGAGTAATTCCATATTCAGAATAAACAAAAATATAAGGCAAGAAAAGCATTAGAATAATTGTGAAAATCATTCAGGAAAGGCTACAGTCACAACAGGTTCTGTAGTCAGGCTGTTTTCCTGTTCATGAATATGAAATGACTATAGTCAATATAGTGATAAAAGGTTCACTTCATTTGTCATGTGTTCCAGGAAAAAACAGCAAAAATGGAAGGAAGAAATTAATCAAAAAGATAATAAGACAGCAGTTTCAGATATAAGGAAACATATCTCTTTAGATTTATAAGGTTTACCTTGTGCCAAATAGGATTAATAAAAGAAGATTCATACTTAGATATGGCCTAGAGAAATTTTAGAACTGTAAAGCATTAATTTCCTAAGGGCATATTAACAAATTTCCAAGAGTTATGTGACATAAAACAACAGAAATGTATTCATTCATAATTATGAAAACTGGAAGTCTTAAATCAAAGTGTTGTTTTAAGGTTTCTCTTTAAAGGCTTTAGGGGAAGATCTTTACTTGCTTTTTTCTATTATAATTCCTGGTGGTTGCTGGTAAACCTTGGATTTCTTGGCTTGTAGACACATCATTCCAATCGCTGTCTCTGTCATCACATGGTGTCTTGTTTTGTGTGTTTATGTTCAAACTTTCCTCCGTTTATAAAGAAACCAGTCTTTGGATTAGGACTCACCTTAGCCTCATTTTAACTTGGTTGAATTTGCAAAGAACCTATTTCCAAATAAGGTCACATTCACAGGTATCAGGATTTAGGGCTTGAACATGTCTTTTGGGGAGACATAGTGAGCCCACAATCAAAATCCTCCAGAATGTTCATGACCATAAAAAAAACAAAAAAAAAAAAACAATTTATTTATAAAGAAACAAAGGTAAAATTAACAATGTTTACTAATCGGTGGCATTGGGAAGATAAAATATACTAATGTCCTCAAAGTATTGAACAGGTATAGTTTCAACCAAGATAAAATGTCCCAAGTTGATAGCAAAATAGTTTTTCAATTGTATAATTCTTTCAAAAGTTAAAACTGCTATGACAAAATACTGCTTCTTGGAGGCCCATTACTCATTTCTATTCTCTTTTCTCATTGTCATAGTTGAGATCATTCATATTATACAATTCTGGTCAATGAAAAGTGGAATTTTGTGGCAGAACTCATGAGACATGAGAAATATTTTTATTACTTGATGGAGATTTCACTCTTTCTCTCCCTTTTTTCTTACCAGATGTTTTGCATGAGACCTGTAGTGGTAACTATTTTATATTTATAAAAATAGTTTCCTTACAGTTCCTATGGGGTTTAACATTATTTTGCTCTGCCTTATGAGGTGTTGGGAAAATGCATTCCATATAGATGTGCCCCGAAGTCTAATACAAAGAATTACTACAAAGCTGCATACTTCATCTATTAATAAGGCTAACTCTAGTTATTGCCATCAGATATTATAAGGCAAACAATGCCAACAATTAATTTTACCATTCTTCTTTAGGTCAAGAGAAGCCACATGATCCTCAAGAGAGAGATGAGAACATAATTTAAGAGTGAATAGCTTTCTTTCATTTATTAAAATAGCTTTTCTTAATTTTAAGAGACAGTCCAGAAAGGTGATAGCTGTGACAACTCACCTGGTAAACTAAAATAGCCATCTGTTTCAGAAAAACTGACAGATTTTTTTTAGAGGATCAGGCAGAAATGTAACAATCACAACCAGACTGCCATTTTTAGTAATTATCTCACTAGCATAATTTATTTATCTCTCAAATGTATATTTGAATTACATTCCATCCTCTTTTTTATAAGCACATATGTCCTTCCTGGAACTTTCTAAAGCATTATACATTTCTATCCAACTGCCTATCATTTCCATTCTGACAATTACCTAATTCCCTCACCATTGTTAACAAATTCAAGATAATCCCCTGACTGACATATGTCTAAATGAAATGTTAATTTCACAATGACAGATGGTATCTAACCTACTGTCAATTATTAATTATGGAGTTATTTTTCTTCTAACAAAAATTAGGCTAGATATGCTAGTTATTGAGTATTTACCATGTGTTCCCACTTGTATAACAAAATATAAAATGAAAGAAATGAATAGTTTCTGAATGCCTTCTGTATTTTTAGCATTTAGGTTAAATAAACTCATTTGAAGTTCAAAGAAGCTATTCAAGTTTCCAAACTTACATGAATAAGATAACTTTGAAGTAATAGATCATGGACTCAATTTCAAAACTGTATATTTGGAAAATTGAGAAAAGAGTAAAACATATGCCTCCAAGCATAAAAAGGGTTTTCAAACTACAGAAATCTAGGGGTAAATTGAAAAACATAGAGAATGCATCGGCAACCAAAAAAGCTTCAGGTGACTGGATCAAAGGGAAAGGATACCCTAATACCAATAATAATGTGATAGGAAATGTGGTGTCCCTTGATCTTCTGAAAGCAAGGAGCAGAAAGATAGTTCCTATGGATCTGGATCCTGGGTTCTGGAGTTGGAGAAGTTTATTGCTCAAAGAATGGGCTCAGTGGTGTAGCTGAAGTGATTTCAAAATAGAATGCAAGCCATGAGTGATCAATACTGTCACCAAATCTCAGTATGTCCCTTACCTGCCCCACTTCCCATGATAACCCTTGGCTTACAGTTTTGTGTAACTTCCATGATCACAATGTAATCAGAAAGATTTATATTTTGGACATGAGAATAGCAGAACTCTCTCCTTAAGGCAATAATAGAGGACTGTCTCTGAGCACAGTATGTGATTGGCACAGATATCCAATCTCCCCATCACTATCCATAAGTATGGAGAAAATGGTGTTTTTGTAGAAGAGGACAACTAAAAATGTTTCTGTGAAATGCTCTAACACAGCAGCCCCAGGCATCGAATTGCATGGAGTAACAAGAGCTTAATGTAACTCTGCAGACACAAGTCATCTTTTCTGTATACCTAGTTGCTGAGAAACTACTGCTCTACCAACAGTGCTAGTTTATACCTCAGTCACTGCAAAAGGCTGATCAACCACCTTTGTCCTTCCCTCCAAGAGAAGGGTCGATCAGAATATCTGCAATTCTCTTAGTAGGATGATGCTAACAAGAAAAAATACCCAGAAAAAAAATAAGTGCTGGATGCTATTATTTATTAGGAATTATAGACAAGATGGATTAGACATCACTTTTATTGGTTGGAGACTCAGACTAATTGTTTTTATATATTAAACATGAGTTTTTATCCAAAGATGATAGGTTAAAGAATTTAGTCATCATACGTACATTCCTTTAGCACCAGCCCATCAGTTTTCTTTTTTTCAAGAATTTTTTTTTAAGATTTTATATAATTTATACATACAAGCTGGGGTACAGGCCAGAGGCGTGGGGTGGCGAGAGGGTTCACCAGAGACAGATTCGGGAGCAGAAGAGGCAGATCAGAAGTACACTGCTGAGGGGAGCAGTGGGCGAGGCAGGAGAGGTCTGCCGCGCCATGTGGGATTCTCCCCAGCTGGGCGTCGCTGCTGCCGACAGCTCCACAGCTCAGCGCTCAACCGCTGCGCCACTGGGGAGGCCCAGCCAGCACCTCAGTTTTCCCATTCAAATGTTATACATAAACATAACTAGAATACCAGCTTTCAAATAATTCTGACCTTGTCACTAAAATTATAAATGTATCTGGTACTATGAAGCAGAAAAATTATACAAAGTGGAAATAAAACTTCACAAAACAATGCTTGGTTATGTGTAGTACATTTTAGTATTTTCTCTTTTCTTTTCTTTAAAAAAATACTGTTTAAATAAATTGGAACCTACAATTAGAAACTGTCTTTGATTAGTTCATTAAAGAGAAATATTTCATATTCATGTATTTCTTCAAATTTTACTGTTTCTATAATAATTTCTCATTTTTTGATGCCCTATTTTATCTATGTATCTAGACATTGTCTCATTCAAAGAAGTAATTGTTAGGTTAAAATTTCATTTTTAATGGACCATTTAATAGTAATATTAGGTCCACAGCAAAATTGGAAGGAAAGTACAGAGGTTTCCTATATGCTACCTACCCTCACACCAGCTTTCATAACACCAGAATTCCCATTATCAGAACCAGTGTGGTATATTTTTTTAAATTGATCAAGCTACATTAACACGTAATTATCAAAGTACAGAACTGACATCAGAAATCACTCGTTGTACATTCTGTGGATTTGGAGAGAGAGTCATGACATATACCCACAGGTTTAATATAATATGCAATTCTTTCACTTCCCTAAATATGTTCTGTGTTTTGCCTATTCATACCTTGAACCTTTAAACCCATGGCTAACACTGACCATTTTCTTATCTCCATAATTTTGCCTTTTATAGAATATCATATAATTGGATTTACTCAGTAGTAGATTTTTTTGGACTATCTTCCCCACTTAGTAATGTGCATTTAAGATTTAGTTTTGCTGCCTCTTGACTTGATGTTCATTTATTTTTTTAGCTCTGAATAATATTTCATTGTCTGGAGGTACCACAGTTTACTTATCTATTATCTAATGAAGAGAGCAACTTGGCTCTTTCAAGGTTTTACATTTATAAATAAAACCCCTGGAAATGTTCTTGTACAGATTTTTGTGTGGACTTGTGTTCAAATCCTTTGGATAAATATCAATTGTGGAATCATAGGATAAAAATATAGTTTGTAGGAAACCACCACTAATCATTTGGGAAATGAAATTAAAACCAAAATGAGTCAGAATTCTAGGATTTGTTATTGAATATATTTAAACCGTTGTGTTTCTGCATTTCACATGTAAGTGATACCATCCAGTATTTGTCTTTCTTCTTCTGACTTTATTTCACTTAGTTTAATTCCATCAAGTTCAGTGCATGGTGCAACAAATGACAAGAATTTATATTTTGTTATAGTTGACTAGTATTCCATTATGCTTACATATCACATCTTCCTGATCCACTCAATTGATTTTGGGCTTTTAAGTATTTTTCCATGCTGCAGCTATTGTAAATAGCATTGCAGTGGATCTAGGAGTGAATGCATACCTTAGAACTTGTGTTTTTGTATCTTTAAGGTAGATACCTAGGAGTGGAAATGCTGGGTCATATGGTAGATCTATTTTTAATGTTTTGAAAATCTCCATACTGTTTTACATAGGGGCTGAACCATTCTACATTCCCACCAACAGTATAGAAGGATTCCTTTTTCTCCACATCCTCACCAACACGTGTAGTTTCTGATCTTTTTGATATGGGCCATTCTCACAGGTGTGAAGTGTTATCTCATTATGTTTTTGAATTTCCCTGATGATAAATATGATATGCAGTTATTCATATGCCTGTTGGCCATCTGTATATCTGCAGACTTCTTTGGAGAAGCTCTTGTGCTCATTTTCGGTTTGGGTTATTTGTTTTCCTTTTGTTACAGTCTATGAGTTTTCTGTAAGTCTTGGATATCAGCCCTTGGTTGAATATATGTTAGATATATGGTGTTCAAATATTTTCTCCTGTTCAGTAGAGTGGGTTTTTTTTCATTGTTGTTGTTTTACTGATACTTTCTTTCACTTTAGTATGTTATAGTCACAATTGTTTATTTTTTCTTTTGTTTTCTTTGCTGGTGGAGACAAATTTACAGAATATCTCTGAAGCCCATATCTGGTAGTGTTTTACCTACATTTTCTCTATGCATTAGGGATTCAGGTCTTACATCTAAGTCTTTTTTACATATTGAGTTAAATTTTGAGTATGGTTTGAGATAGTGGTCTAGTGTCATTATTTTGAACATGGATGTTTTATTTTCCCTACACAATTTATTCAAAAAACTTTCCTTATTGTTAAGTATGCTCTTGGACCCTTTGTCATAGATTAACTGTTCATTTAAATTTATTTCTGGGTTCTCAATTCTATTCAATTGGTCTGTGTACCTGTATTTGTTCAAATACTATATTGTTTTGATTATAATAACTTTGTAGTAAAGTTTGAAGTCTGGAAGGCTGATACCAACATTCTTTTTTTTTTTTTTTTTTTTGTAAGGATTGCTTTGGCTGTTTGAGGTTTTTGTGTTTCAATAAGAATTTAAGTAATATTTTTCTATGTTTCTGAAAAATGACATTGAAACTTTCTTAGGGAAAGGGTGGGAAGAGCACACGGGACTATGGTGATGGTGTGTGGGTGAATTGGTGGTGGAAATTCTATGGGACTACACCTGAGAAAAGAAAGCAAATATTATACAAAAATGAATAATGATGTAAAATATAAATAAATAAATAAATAAATAAATAAATAAATAAATAATTTTAATAAGGGATAGTTTTGAATCTGTATACTGCTTTGGGTCAGATGCTCGCTTTTTTGATAATGTTAATTCTTCCAGTCTATGAGCAGGGTATCTCTTTCCATTTCTTTGTGTCTTCTTCAATTACTTTTAATGATGTGTTATAGTTTTCACTGTATGGGTCCTTCACCTCCTTTGTTAAATTTACTCATAGGCATTTAATTCTTTTCAATGTAATTGTAAATATGGTTATTTTCTTAATATGTCTTCTAGTTTATTGTTTGTATATAGAAAGACAATTGATTTTTGTGTACTGACTTTATAACCTGACACTTTGTAAATTTTTCTTTATAACCACACCTGTTATACTGTTTAAAAGAAACTGCTGTAAAAAAGACATCTGATAATGTGGTGGTAGGCTTGGAGAGATAGGAAGCATTTTGTAGAATTATGATTACGTTGCTAACTTTTAATGAGCCTATCCTTCTGTCCATTAAATTCACACAGTATTATCATCCCTGCTTCCCATATTAAGTGATGTAGGGTGGGAAGATTGAGTTATAGTGAAGTGATTCTTTAGGTATTTCAGCATTTAGTTAAGTGCTGTTAGTGCTCCAGTATATTAAGTTCTTCTTGCATAATATATCCTGAAGGCAGATCATGTTAATAACCGAATGTTCCAGCATATTTCAAATTAGTTTCTGTTCCCCTCACCAACCAGGAATCAAGAAGATAGTTTTCTTGATTTCAAAGGGAGAACCTGGTACACTGCAAGAGGTAAAAGTTCACAAATTGTGGGGAGTATCCCCTACTCTAGCAACAAGGCTTCCTTTTATTGTCTACACTGAGACTCCCACAACTCACCAATAACGGTTCAGTTTTCCCTGTCTCAGTATTGGTTCTGTGATAGTCTGAATTAGCCTGTCATTGTCTCTAATTTAGGGTTGGCAGTGGTTTTCTCTGTGACATCATTTACTTGCAAATCTAAGAAAAGTGCATTTTTCAGCTTGCTCAATTTTTATTCATTTAAGCAGTAAGTTAAAAAATGTTAGAACACAGTGGCAACTTCCAAGTTTTTTACATGTGGACTGGAAATTGGAGGTCTAAAATTTCTATTAAAACATGATTTTCTGTACTTTCTTTTTTTTTTTAAAAAGATTTATTTTATTTATACATACAAGCTGGGGTATAGGCCAGAGATGTGGGGCGGCGAGAGGGTTCACCAGAGACAGAACGAGTAGCAGAACAGGCAGATCAGAACTACACTGCTGAGGGGAGCAGCGGGCGAGGCAGGAGAGGTCTGCTGCACCATGTGGGATTCTCCGAATCCCGGCCTGCGTCGAACTCGCGTCACAGCTGCAGACAGTTCCACAGCGCAGCGCTTAACCGCTGCGCCACCGGGGAGGCCCGATTTTCTGTACTTTCTACTGTGAGTTCAATACTAATTTTTTCAAAATTAAAATATCTTTATTTCAATTTGTCATTGACAAAATTGGAGTATTTTTACAAGTAACCTTACATCTTTTTCTGTCTACCTTCAGTGGTCACAAGAATTCTCAATGGAAGTTTCCTCCTAATTTAATACAGTTCACAAAATAAAAAATAAAAGTTTATAGAGTTATTAATTCTCAGGCATCCCTGGTGGCACAACGGGTTAAGTCTCAGCACTCTGAAGCTATCCGCAGCCACTGCAACAGGAGTTCAATCCCCAGTCAGGGAGCTTCCCACATGGCGCAGCAGACCTCTCCTGCCTTGCCCTCTGCTCCCTTCAGCAGTGTACTTCAGTCGATCCTTCTGTTCTGTTCACTCTGTCTCTGGTGAATCCTCTCACTGCCCCCCACACCTCTAGCCTACACTCCAGTTCTTGTATGCATAAATAAATCTTTAAAACAAAAGAGTTAACAATTCCTTAAGAAACTATTCTATAATACTCATCAGTTTCATTCCCTGATTTGTCATTCATGTAATTCATCTGATAACTACTGCTTTCTAACTATTCATAAATATTAATTTGTCATTTAATATATTAATTATTATATGTTATAATTATATAATATCCAAAATAAATTAGAAAATTCTCAGAGTTAAAACATCTTTAGTACAACATTCTTTTTTAAAAATACATTTATTTATTTATTTATCTTGCATAGAAGAATTGGGGTGTAGGCCAGAGGTTTGGGGGGGTGAGAGGATTTACCAAAGACAGAGTGGGGAGCAGAACATTTTTTGTTTATTTTTAAAATGTTTAAAATTTATAATTTATACACAGTACATGTATAATTCTAGGTGTTTACATTTAAGAATTGTGTGTACTACTCTAAAAAACATAATTTTTTTTTCACATGGTAAATTTCCTTGTGTTCCTTCTCAGTAAAAGATTTTTCCTCTCAAAGGCAGCCACTTTCTGATCTCTGTGTTAAGAACTGTGAAGAGACTATGATTTTATCATCCTTGAAACTAGTAAGTTATTCTGCCACGTTTTCACAGATTCTGGCAGAAGACATGAGTTATAATAATAGTGAAACAGTTTTGGATTCCAAGCAGAGGAGGCACAAAAAAATGACTAGAGTTATTAGAGCAAGGCAAGAACAAAGACCTTGTACAAGTATTTCAAGTGTTAGAAATGTTCAAAGAAACAACAGGAATTTTGTTAGAGACAAAACATTTATGTCCCTCTCAAATTAGTTTGTTGAAATCCTAATTCTCATTGTGTGTTGGTACTCGGAGGGGGATCTTCGAGAGGCAATTGGGTCAGCAAGGTGGAGCCTTAATGAATGAGATTAGTGTGTCTGTATGAAATCCAGTGCTTGCTTAGGTTTTCTCTTTTCTGCCAACTGATGAGACAATAATAATTCAGTAGTCTGTAACCCAGAAGGTCATACCAGAACTCAACCAAGCAGCACCTTAATCTCAGACATCCACCTTCCTCCCTTAGATTGATTTCATATTTACCAAATCATAAGATTCTAAGAGAGACTATTAGATTCTAATTCGTATTATGGTTTAGATTAACATAATACCAATTTAACATAATACCAAATAGAATTTAACATAATACCAATTTAACATAATACCAAAATAGAAAGACGTGGGAGATAATATGGTTTTATGAAGAACATTTTTGCACTTTACACATTAATATAAATGTGGTCTGTAAGTGCCTAAATTTGACATGATGAGACATAAGCTGAGATGACTGTCAGCTCAAAAGGAGTCAGTGGAGATTAAGGTTAGCATGATTCAACTGAGTGAATCTTATGCTTAGAAAAAGGGCATCTGTTTTTTGATACTTGGCTTCACAATACTTTCATCCAATTTTAGATTATTTTATTTCAACTATGTTTCTTAAAAAGAAAATGTATTTTTAAAATGATGGGTCACAAAGCTAAGGATATGTCTATTTCTGAAAGTTAAGCATGTTGAATAAAAAGACTTTGGAGAATGAATGTACCAGTCTCTAAGTTTATCTTCAGTTTAAATTATTTTATGTAACCGTGAGTATGATTTTAAAAGTGAGGCAAAGATAGAGATTCTGTGTCTTCCTTATTAATATAAAGGTGTTTTTTATCTTTGGTAAATCTTGCTAAGTATAATGTATATTAAGAGCTAGGAAAATTTTTACAGAAAGCTTAAAGGATAGGTAATTTTGCATTAAAAAGAACATGCTTGTTAGGAAGCAGGACTGTGGGCAGAACTGAAATAATGGAAAGATAAATATTGGTTGTATTTGAGGTAGCTAGGTTTGTACAGCTAATTAAGAGATTGTTTTAATGGGGTAAGGAAGAACACAAGGGACTACGGTGATGGTGCACAGGTGAATTGGTGGTGGGAATTTTAAGGGGACAGCACCTGAAAGGAGAAAGCATATATTGTACAAAAAGGAAGAATGATGTAAAATACATATATTTAAAAAAAAGAACGGGGAGAGAAGAACACAAGAGAGTACAGTGATGGTTCACAGGTGAACTGGTGGTGGAAATTTTAATGGGAATATACAATGATGTAAAAATATATTAATATATATATATAAAGATATTGTTTTAAAATTATATTGTGCCTCGATGGTAGGTGTGATGTGGTAACATGCATCTAAAGGAATGTGACCTTATAACTCTGAGTCATATACATGTAAACAAACTGATGTTACCTCAATAAAGTAAATAAATAAATAAATAAAATTTATTTTCTTCATGATTTCAACCACTTTCCTCCCTTTTGGTATTGTCTCAAGAAGTGATTTCATGTTCCAATTCAATTTCTGTCACTTTGATACCTTTAAATCACAGACTACACGGTGCCCAAATTTGGGGAAGGTGAATTTATACAGTTATTTGTATTCATTTTTTATTTCACTTTACTTTCCTGTAGTTTAATGATACATTTTGTCATTTTATAATACAAAATGGGTTTGTACTTCCTTAGTCCAGAAAATCAGTTGTCCTTTCAGCTAGAAGAGATGAGATGATATAGATCTGGCAATTTATTTGTAAGTGGAAATTAGTGGGTGGGGCTTTCTCAAAGAATTTTTTAAAAATCTGATTTATTTTATTCAAATAGACTTACTGTGAGGAAAATAATTAAAAAATCAATATTAATTGAATAAGTCAGAACACTCTCCTTAATAAAAAGATCTGCCTTTAAAATAAATATCTAAAGACAAATTGGAAAGAAACAGGCACATTGCTTGGGTGACAATGTCAATTGACAGATATGTGAGCACTTACTAAGGCAAAGTATAGTCATAAAACTTGAAGCAATACTTGGCAAAAAATATTTGCACACAGAAATTCTTTCATATAAAGATAGCTAATTGTGTTTCTTAAATTTTATTCAACTTTTTTTTCAGTTTTGTGTGGGCTTAAACTGGCTTGTCTTCCTGATGTTTGAATTAGCACACTCCATTTGTTTTCACAATGTAATTGGACGTTATCTTCTATCCTTCCCAAAGTTGTAGTGCAACAATAACTATATTCAGGTCTGAAGACAGTGTTAAAGGGATTTCTCTCCATACTTATTATTGTCAAATGAGATGACTCCTAGCTCTAGTGTTTGATTTATGAATTCTTTCTTCAGTTTATGTGACAATAGTATGTTAAAAATTTTACCCTCAAAAAAAAAAAATGACTCAAACTGTTACAGAAAATGTTAGAAATCAAAGCCACACATTTGTGCAATAATGATTCAAATGGAGTTTTTCTACTGGCATAAGAGCAGCTTTGGCATTGCTAGTTCTGCCCTGATAGCACCTCTGCTCTAATGGGGATGGGCTCCCCATGTTGCTACCTGATGTCTCCATGCAAGCCACCTGCTTCTATAATAGTCGTCTAGTGAGATGATACTGGGTTTATAGGCTACGTGAGTTCATCAGGCTTTTTACACCACTAGCCTCTGTGGCTATCACCTGCAGAAGGTGCATGGGAGAGTGGGCACGGGGCACACGTGCCTGATTGCAGACATCTGGGCATGGTATGGGCATGCGTAATGGGCACATCCAAGCAGAGAGGTCAGGTATATAAGGGCAGTGCCATTCAAATGATAGCTTTGGGATGGCTACAGGGGTAAGGCTACAAGAGGACAAGGGGTGTGACGACAGAAGAGGTGAGACTAGAGAGAATGCCAAAGAGTGCCCAGGGAAAGAGTAAAGATTCGTGGTGGGGTAGAGGGCTCAGTTGCCTGCCTGCCTCCCAGCCCCGTGCCCGGCCGCCAGTCCCTGGGTCTCCCTGCCTTGCCAGTCTACAGGTTTGCCACTACAAGGTAATAAATAATAACATCTATTCTCTTGACTCTGTGTGGAACTGACACTGCTTCCACTTGAAACACAAGCTGTAATTTAAGACAGAATTAATGACCTTCCCGTCCACCCATTTGTCGGAAAACAAAAAGGCTGCCCTCCAAATTTCCTGTAATGATCCATCCTAAAATATAGTGGTTTAAAGCAACTATTCATTTAGTTCATGTATATGCAAATTGGCAATTTGAACTGTGCTCAGCTGGTAGGTTTTTTCTGGTCTAACCATGTGTGATTGTTCTGCTGCTAGGTTTTTTGGGGGTTGTTGGTTTAGCATTGCCTCAGCTATGACAACCCCTCTCTTTCAGGTAGGCTTCTCTTATTTTCAGGCTAGCCAGTCTTGTATACATGCTGGTTGCCAAGGACTGAAATTTACATGGAAAATCTAGACTTGCTATCTTGACCTTGGAAATGGCATACTGTCAGCACATTATCTTCAGTAAGTCAACTTCAATGCACAGATTAGGAAATAGCCTCCACCTTGTGACAGGAGGAACTGAAAATCACATATTGATAACATAAGGAGTAAGGATTGTGATTACTTTTGCAAATTACTTTACTTGCCATTGCCAGGAAGATTTATTGCAGGTTTATACTGGAAAAGCTGCTCTTGATTGAGGGCAGTAACCTATTCAATATCACATTCAGGTAAGAGATGATTTTCACGGTGGTATAGATTTGAGGCAGAGAAGTACCTATACATTGATTTCTGCTTTGTGAAATATGTTTTCAAATTTTAAAAACTACTTTTAAGTCACATTATTTTGTTACTGTTTTATTGAGAACATAAACTATGTCTCAGATGTAGCAGCACATATTCTATGCTTCGTCCAGCATATAATAAAAATCTCCTTGCTATTAGAGAAAGAAATGATCAGGATGGTTCTATTAGATTGACTTCTTCATGTTGAAAATCTGTCAACTTTGTTTTATTCTGATAGCACTTGTTTTAGGTATAATAATGTAATTGTTGCTTTAGACTGATTTCCCCTCTATTATTATTTTGTTCAAGCAGGCTACTGTGCTGAATTGAACTGTGAAATGAATTATATTGAACAACATCAACAACAAAAATATTCTGGGGTGTCATGTGACTTGTTTCTGTTCATTCCATACTTTGTTTAGCTACTACTTTGATAAAAATGTTTTTTTCATTAGATTTCAAATCATAGATGAAGACAACAAAGATAAGTAAAATTAGCATACTTTAATATAATCAATAAATTAATAACATCAGTAAAAGCAGTGGGCACTACACAGATCTCTCAATCACACGCTTTTACTATGCCATCCTTGCTAATTGTTCTCAGCATGATGCTGTGAGGGACAATGATCATTCTCTAGCCTGAAACGTCAAATTTGAGCATGACTTGAAACAGACAAGGGAGTGAGTAAACAAAGCAAATATCAGAAGAGATTTATGGCAATGGGAAATATCTAGTTAGGCAGGTTCTTTGTGTCCTCTAGGACCAGCAATTTGTTCCTTGTGTCTGGAAAAAATTGAGTTGGAAGGGGGGAGGAGATTATGTCACAAAGGCAAAAAGGGGCAGATCATGTAGATATTGTACGCTAATGTAATGAGTTTGACCTTTACTCTGATATATGGGAAAACAATTACATGATTTTGAGCAAAAGACTGAAGTAATTTGTTTTTATTTTTAAAAAGCTTATTTCCCTGCTGTGTTGGAATAGAACATGTGTGTGTTAGGGAATGATGGTGGATAGTTATGCAATAGAGCCAGGGACAAATTAGGAAGTGTGCTTCCATTTCCCAAATCCATTCCCTTCCTTTTCTCAGATTTTATGTATATTAGAGGTCTAATGCTTATAAAGTATGTGTTCCCTCATACTAGGTATTAAGCTGAATTTACTCATGAAGAAACACTGTCATGAAATTAAAGGCAGGAAAAAGAGAAAAGCTAGGGTTTTGTTCCCTCTCTTTGTTGTTGTGTGCCTGTGCCTGTGACTTTAGTATCTGCTACATATGCTCCATAGTCTCTGAGGTGTAAATTCTGTTTGTCATTTGTTGAGTAATCTTGGCTCTTGGCCCAGTAATACTTGCACTTGGGGTGCAGTAGAAGCTGCTTGTAGTGATTAATGCCTGCATTATCTTAACACGGCTGTCTACAGACATACCACCCTAATCACTTCTGATATGATCTTAAATCTTCTGTTTGTTCTTTCATTCATAAAATCTGATATTTTTAACTAATTGGCTTCTATTAATTTTATGAGCCCTTAACTAATAGAGTGGGTTATTGCAATAATCTGGGCTAAAGTTGATGGTAGTTTGGAACAGGGTGATAGCAATGGAATTGATGAGAAATCATTAGATTCAACATATTGATATATTTTGTATGTAGAATCAGTAAGATTTTGGATAGATTCTATGATTTTTGTGAAAGAAATGAGTTGAATGTGGCTAGAGTGATTTTCCTCAGAAATTAAAAGTAGTTAATTTTTCTCATCATTAACTAGTATGAGAAAGATGTAGTTAAAATAAGAGTACAGTGGAAGAAATAAGGAATCAGTTTGTACATGTTATGGTTGTGATACCTATTACAAACTTCATTGAAAATATCTTTTTTTTTTAGTTATATTGACTGTTTCACTACATTGTATGTGCCTGTATAAGCATATATGTGCATATGTATTTATGCATGTGTGGGCACAGACACAGGTCTGGCGTTTCAGAAGAAGGGTCTAGACTGGAAATATAAATTTGGAAATCATCAGATTTAATATTTACCTCTTCAAAGTTATGAGAGTAGAGGATATCATCCAAAATGAGCATACAGATAAACAAAGACTACCAAAATCAAATCTGGTTCTACTTACCACACCTTCAGTTACTTTAAATTTCATAAATCAGAGTTACATAATGAAGTTTCCTGAAATTATGAAAATGTGTTATATCTTCACTAGCTGATAGAGTAGCTATATCAGCAGCTGTAACAAATAACCTCAAATATGGTGGCTTTGACAATGCAAATTATATTACCTTACCATTTGTAAAACAGAAGTCTCATGATCTCATGAGGTTAATATTAAGATGTTGATAAAAGTTACATTTTATTCTGGAAACTCTACTGGAAATTTCACCTGTTCTAGCTTGTAAAGACAACCTGCATTCCTTGGGCAAGGCCCCACTCTGCAACTGCAAATTGCATTTTGGCTGCTGTCTCTTTCACTGTAAAAAACTTTTTAGGTTTATTTAATTTAAATTACATCATGTGGGTAGCAGGTGCCTTATTGAACAGCACAGATCTCAAAGAATGAATGCATGAGGGAAATGTAGTCTGATTACTGACCTGCGTTAAAGCTCCTTGCAAGGTAAGACCTTAAAACCCGCAATGAATATTTCTACAGTCATATTTATCTATGATAGCAATCATATACTTAACTTGAGGATATATATCAGAAGATATATACTACAAACCAAAGAAGAGGAAATTTATAAATTCAAGAAAGAGTGATGCACAAAAGGGTCAGAAATATCTCCACTCCACATAATTATTGAGACTGCTACCCCCAGATTTAATATATTTCTTCAGGGAGGATTCATAAAACAATAGATCAACAGTATAATAAACAATATCAATAATTTATCAAAATTCAAATGATTAATCCTGGATATTGATGGAAAAGTAAATTGAAATACTTTGTGCTGATATTAAGGATAACATTATAAACTAGAAATAAGATGTAGAATTTGTAAGTCATTAGAGAAAAGTATCAGTTAGAGTAAATACGGAAAAGTATTTAAAAATTATCTTCAAAAACATAAATAGAAAATTCAACACAAATTGGCACCAAGAAGTTTAAATGTATTGATTTAAAAAGTTCTCTACAAAGGACATAATTAGCTGTTTTTTTTAAGAACCACACTAAAATTACACACAAAACGGAACAGAGAAATCAGGAAACAGACAATGTTCAAAAAGATATTAGCAGAAGTGAAACCATTTTTTTTAAAGATTTTCTTTTTTATTTTATGAATACAAGCTGGGGTACAGGCCAGAGGTGTGAGGCGGTGAGAGGGTTCACCAGAGATAGAGTGGGGAGCAGAACAGGCAGATTGACTGAAGTACACTGCTGAGGGGAGCAGCAGGTGAGGCAGGAGAGGTCTGCTGCGCCATGTGGAAATCTCGCTGGCAGGGCATCGAACTCGATTCGCCGCTGCTGCCAACAGCCCCACAGTGCAGAGCTCAACTGCTGCGCCACCAGGGAGGCCCAAAACCATTTTTATTTGTAGAGTTTTGAATACACAATAACTTTGGGACTCAAAAAGCCAAAATCAAATTTTAATTTAAAATGTTTCTTTCCACATCTTCAGTATCAGTCCCATAAGAGATGTGTGATGTGCAAATATTTTCTACCTTTCAGTAGGCGGTCTCTTTATTTTGGTTACTGTCTCTTTCACTGTACAGAAACTTTTTACTTTGATCTAGTCCCAATGGTTTATATTTTTTTTCCTTGCTATTTCAGTTGAGCCTTCAAATACATTTATATCATGGAGTGTTTTCCCTGTTTCTGTATATGGTTTTAGGTCTTACATCCAAATCTTTTATTCATCTTGAGTTAATTTTCATGTGTGTTGTGAGATAGTGATCTAGTTTAATTCTTTTTCGTGTGGCTGTCCAGTTTTGCTAACACCATTTAACCATTTATTGACGATGCTTTCCTGTTCCAGTGTATATGTTTCACTCCTTTATCTTAGATTGGTAGTCCATAACTATAATAGATTTATCTTTGGTATCTCAATTCTATTTCATTGGCCTGTGTATCTGTATTTGTTCCATTATTATACTGTTTTGAGTATTATAGCTGTGTCATATTGGGAGGATGATACCACCATTCTCACTCTTTTTTTATAAGGTTATTGGGCTGTTCCAGGTCTTTGGTGGTTCCAGATGAATTTCTTTTTCTTTAATAATGCTAATGGGATTTTTAATAGGATTGCATTGAATCTGTAAATTGCTTTGGGCAGAATGGCCATTTTAACAACCTTGATAATTCCTATCCATAAATGGGAATACCTTTTGATCTCTTTGTGTCCTCTTCTGTTTCTTTTAACAATGTTTAATAGTTTTCATTGTATAGTCCTTTCCCTTCTTTGTTAAGTTTATTCCCAGGTATCTTTTTTTTTTTTAATGATACTGTAAATGGGATAGCTTTCTTAATTTTTTCTTCTAGCTCATTGTTTGAATAAAATAGTGCAACTGATTTTTGTGTGTTGATACCATATCTGCCACTTGGTTGAACTGATTTGTTGTCTTGATTAGCTTTTGCGTGGATTTTTAGGGTTCTCTATGTATATTATCATAACTTATAAAAAAGAATGATACTTTTACTATGTCTTTCCTCGTATTCCTTTCTCTTGCCTATATGCTCTAGCTAGGACTTCTAATACTATGTTCATTAATAATGATGAATGTGAACATCCTTGTACCAGATGTTAGTGGTACAATGATGTACCATATATCTCCAGTTATTCAAGGATTTTCATCATAAATGAATGCTGAATCTTATCAAATGCTTTCTGAGCATCTATTGATATGATCAAGGGTTTTCACTTTCCTTTTCTTAATTGGTGAATTATATTGATCATTTTTCGACTGTTGTACCTCCTTGTGTCCCAGGTGTTAATTCCATTTGGTCATGTATAATCCTTTTAATGCATTGTTGGATTTGGTTTGCTCAAATTTTAAGGATCTCTGCATCTGTGTTCATTAGGGAGATTGATATGCAGTTTTATTTATTTGTGTTGTATTTGGGTTTTGGTATTAATGTAATATTGGCCTCATAAAATGTATTTGGAAATATTTCTTCTTTGTCAATTTTTTGAAAGAGTATGTGCATGATAGAACTAACTTTGGAATCCATTGGTTCTGAACTTTTGCTTTTCGGGGAGAGTTTTGATTACTGTTTCAATTCCCTTGATTATGATTGGTTTGTTTTGGATTTCTATTTCCTATTCAGTCATGGATGATTGTATATATTAAAAAAACTGGTACATCTCATCTAAGTTGTCACAGTTGTTTGTATGTAAGTGTTCATAGCAATCTCTGATTATCCCCTGAATTTCTACAGAATCTTCTATAATTTCTCCTCTTTCATTTTTGGACTTATTTATTTTAGTTTTGTCCCTTTTTTTCCAAGTGAACCTAGGTAGAGGTTTGTTTATTTTTTTCAAAGAACTGGCTTTTGGTTTCATTGATCTTTTGAACTGGAACTTTTGTATTTAAATTTCATTTATTTCTGGTCTGATTTTTATTATTTCCTTCCTTCTATTGACTTTTGGACTTTTTTGCCCTTTTTTAAATTTCCTTGAGATAAGAGACAAAGTTGTCAATGTGGGCTCTTATTTCTTGCTCTGGACCTGTATTGCTATATACTTCCCTCTTGGTGTTACTTTTGCTGTGTTCCATACATTTTGGAAGGTTGTGTCCTCATTATCATTTGTTTCAATCTTTAGAAACTTGTTGATATTTGTTTTGTGTCGCTGAGTGTGGTCTATACTGGAAAATATTCCATATGCACTTAAGAAAAATGTGTATTCAGCTTTTGGGAGGTGTAGTGCCCTAGATGTGTCTGTTAAACCAACATGATCTAACTGTTTGGTTAGAGCAATTGCATCCTTTTTTTTTTCACTTTCTGTCTTGATCTGTCCATTGTTGTGAAAGGGGTGTGTAGTTCCCAAGATGTCTGGCAGAAGCAAATGCAAATCGATTTTTTTTTTTTTTTGAGGTGGGAGACATTGTGCCTGGCTGCTACCTGCCCATGAGTCTTCAAAAATAAAACCTGCAAATTCACATGCCTTCCTCAAGTACCCGGGAATTGCTGTATTTCCTTTTAAGAAATAGGAAAAAAGAAACAAATATAAAGCTAAGAGAACTTGAGCCAATACTATTATTAACTAAATTAATTGCCCATTTACAATAAAAGGGAAAAATGACCACCAGACATTTACCAAGAAAAAAAAAATCAACAGCACAAAGCAAAACATAACCAGTTAAAATTTTAATTCTAAGGTCTCTAAAAAGCTGGGTAATTTGTTGCCAAAAATATAATTTTAGAATACCAACAAAAGAAAGAAAAATGCCAGAAAAACTTAAAGCTACACAAAGTAAAATGTGTCCTGAATTGGAGTTGTTGAAAGAGTGTAAGAACAAAGAATCTGTTTGAACTTGACATTTTTACAGGGCTCATGTAATTGGGCCTATTGAGAAGAAATGGTAAATTCTAGTATACTACTCTAATTGATTCAATAGTGGACACAAGCATAATAATGAAGTTGTTTATTTTTTAACATTTTGACCATTTATTTACTAATCACATATAATTTAATGTAATTTTATTGTCCTTTGGCATAATAATGAAAGTATATACAATGAAGATTTAGTTAATCAGAAAATGAAATGGCAGGGTCAACTATTTATCCATTACAGATACTAGTCTAAAATTATTGGCACAAGAAAGCGGGCACAGGCATATTATTTAAAATTAGTAAGGTAACTATGTAGGAATTTAAAAAATCAAGTGTAAAGACGTCAAAGGCAAGAAGAGAAAGTAAAGTGAGCAAGCCCTGATGTTTCAAAGGGAGGGGAAAAAAGTAATGTTAAAGTTGTCAATTCAAAAAGTTAGAACAATTATTTTATTCACAGTTAATGAGATCACCAGCAGACTAGCACAAAATAGAAGTGGAAAAACTAGTTGCCTCTAGAAAATGTGACTGTAGGTGTTATAATATTTTATGCTGTCAACATCAGCTTTAAAAGAAGAGGTGATATAAAGAAAACAACTTTTCATTTGAAATTTGTAACCTCAGAGACTGTCAAGAAATCAATGTATTCAAAAAAATAATAATAGCTCTATTTGAAAAGATAGTTTTCTTGAAAGTGAAAATAACCATAGCCTTCTAATTTTTGTCTTCAGTTTTGACTGTCTCTTTAACCTAAAATTTATTTAGAAGATTGTTTTTCAGATTGCTAGCTTGGTTTTATTACTTGTTTCTATCTTTTCACTATTAAACTAGTATTGTGCTCAGAAAATGTAATGTATCGAGGTTCTACTTTTGAGGTTTTTTTAAAATTTATTTTTATTTATACATACAAGCTGGGGTACAGGCCAGAGGCGTGGGGTGGTGAGAGGGTTCACCAGAGACAGAGCGGGGAGCAGAACAGGCAGATCAACAGAAACACTGCTGAGGGGAGCAGCAGGTGAGGCAGGAGAGGTCTGCCGCACCATGTGGGATTCTCCCCGGCCGGGCGTCGAACTCCCGTCGCAGCGGCCAACAGCTCCACAGCGCAGCGCTCAACCGCTGTGCCACCGGGGAGGCCCTACTTTTGAGAATTTTTAGACATTTTCTTGGTAAATGAAGAATTCTTTTTAACTCTCCTAGGAGATTTTTTTTTTTAATGTAAATTACCCTTTGTTTCAGGTGTAAGGAATTCTGGAACCTAGCCACATTATAATACTACATTGCACTGTAACACTGTATTGTTTTAGATTTTATTTATTTCCAATGGTGGTGTATTAAATCTTGACTTTTTGGCCTTGTCTAATTCTCCCTCTACATCTTTATATTTGAAAAGCAAGGTGTTTGTAACAAAACAAAATACTATCCTTTCGAGAAGTTTTAGATTCACAGCAAAATTGAGTGCACAATACAAAGTTTTCCCACACCCACCCACTCTGCTCCCATACAACGAAGTTCAGTTTATCAGTGATGTTGGTGTTTAGTGTATCTTAATGCCCTCACCATACCCAAAGTCATGCAGGTTTTTTCCTGTTATTTTCTAGACATTTTTATAGCTTTGTGCTTTACATTTAAGGCCATGAGCCATTTTATCTAATTTTTATAAATTCTAAAATTTCACATTATCATCATTCCTTAACAGAATGGTATATTGTTTCCAGCTGATGAACTTACGTTGAAACATTATCAACTATTATTCATAGATTACATCAGAGTTCACTTTTGATGTTACATCTTGGACAAATATAAAGTGACTTGACTCTTGTTATGTATCAGTTTGACATCTCTAAAAGTCTTTATTACACCTATTTATCCCTCCCTACTCCAATTTCTGGCAACCAAATAATCTTTTTACTATTTCCATAGCTTTGCATTTTCAGGAATCATACAATATGTAGACATTTAAGACAGGGTTCTTTCATTTAGTAATATGCACTTAAATTTTCCATGGTTTCATATAGCTTATTTATTTTTAGTGCTATTCAATAGTATTACATTGTCTGAATGCACCATAGTTGAAATACCTTGGTTGTTTGCAAGTTTGGGCAATTTTGAAAAAATCTTCTCTAACTACTATGTGCAGATTTTTGTATAGAAATGAATTTTCAACTCATTGAATAAATACAAAGAAACATGATTATTGGTGAGAGTATTAGCATTTTCTAAGAAATAGTCAAACTGGATTGCAAAGTGGCTGAACCAATTTGCATTCCCACCAGGAATGTGTGAGTTTTTGTTGTTCCACATCTTTGTCAGTATTGGTATTGTCAGTGCTCCGAATTTTGTCAATTCTAGTAAGGATGTAGTGGTAGCTCCTTGTTTTAATTTGCATTTCCCGGAAGTAGACCATCTTTCAAGTATTAACTTGCCATCTGTACATCTTCTATGGTGAAGTATTTGTTTAGGTTTTAAGCCTATTTTTTTTTAAATCAGAGTGCTTGCTTTGTTATTGTTAAGGTTCTTTGTATATGTTGGATAACATTCTCCTATCAGATATGTCTTTTGCAAATATTTTCTTTCAGGGTCGTTTGTCTTTTCTTTCTCTTAACAGTATGTTTGCAGAGTAGAAATTAAATTTAATGAAGTTCAGTTTATCAGTGATGTTGGTGTTTGGTGTATCTGAATGTCATACCCAAAGGCATGCAGGTTTCCTCCTATGTTGCTTTCTAAGTATCTTTATAGTCTTGTGTTTTGCATTTAAGGCCATGATCCATTTTAAGGAAATTTTTATAAATTACAAAAAATTAAATAGGTCTGTGTCTAGATGTCTTGTGTTCCTTTATTTTCTTTCTTTCTTTTTTTGTAAATGGATGCCCAGTTTTGTGGTCACTGATGTTTCCCCCTTGACTTTTATTTTGCTAAACACAAATGCTGTCAATTATACATCCTTTTATAATTATTAATTGCTAGTTACATTTTTCTAACCAATATTTGTTTAAAAATGAAGAGAATAAAGATTCAAACCTCTTCAAATGTGTGTTACTACAATTCACCCACCACCAAAACACCAATAATCTTCACTTTACTCCATGTGTCTCTCCCTTCTCAGATGCCCCCCACCCTGCAATCTTGCCCAAAGAGTTAACTACAATAACATGTCACTCCTCTGCCATCTTTGTCCTCATCTGACCACTGCATGTGCAGCATTGAGCCCCTGCTATTGGTAACCACATTTTTAAATTTATATATGTTCATAGTTTCTTCAAGTATTTACAAGCAAAAGCAAATTATATTCTTATTTTCTTCATTTGTTTACAAAGGTAGTATATTTTGCATACTATTTTGTACATTGCTTTTGACTTTTTTTTGTCACGGCATCATTTTTCTTATTGGTGTAAAGAAAGCTTTTTTAAATTGCTTTATGGTGTATGGTATATATGTATTGTGTATTTGACGAGGTTTTTTTTTTTTTAAGTTCTTACAGGATGGTAAACACATCCTCTAACCACTTCTCCATAAAGGAAGCTAGAACATTAGCAAAAATGATCAAAATAACCTTTTTTAGAAATCTGGAAACTTAACCAAAACCTTTCAGCTATTGGCAGATATTTTATTTCAGAAAATTAACTAAATCTTGTTAAAAAAAAAAAAAGGTGAACACTATGATGCCTTAGCTTGCTTATCTCTATTCCTTCATCAGCTTCATGGTGCTTTTGAGCATCATTAGACTTTAAACCACAACCAGAGTTGTGGCTGTGAACACCACCAGCATAGAGCATAGAAGCCAAAGGAGAGGGATCAAGGCTTGGCTTAGAACTCCCCCCAGAATCCACTCATTGTTACCACTTGACCTCTGTGGAAAACTTTAGTCATACAATGTATTCATTTGACCTGATTAGAACTTTCTTTGAAGAAAGAGTACCCCGAGGTATGTGTCTAAAATGGTCATTAATTATTTAAAATCACAGCTTCATCAAGTGAAGCTACAGGTTGGGAATTATAAAATACTGACAAAGAAACTTAAAAGGAAAAATGGGATTGGGAGGATTTTAGAGGGCTTTGAAAAATTCCACATATTCTTGGTAGCCTATAAAGTCAAATGCATGTGCAGCATTTTGAATTTATCACAAAAACACATAAAAAGGTTCAAATCTCTCAGTATTGCCGGCTTCGTGTCTCTACAATCAAGAATTAAATGTTAAGGCACAGTTGCAATTTGCATGCTGCAGATGTACTGAACATAAACAGAGCCCCTCACAAAGGTTTTAAAACGTGTTGGTCCAGGACATCTAAGAAAATATCTCTGTGCAATCATTAGCTAGTGACCAAACTAATGGAACAGAGACTTATGTGGGTACACACACTGCAGAGGACATGAATTAGGAACATTATTTCAGGAAACTCATAAACATACAAAAAAGGAATAAACAGAGAAATAACAACAAATAATAATACCAACAAAACTAATTTCTGATTTCTAGAATTGTCGTAGCATGTTGCATAAATATCTAAGTTTTGATCAAAAATTACAAGACACATGAAGCAATAGGACAGAAGACTATCCAATGTATTAGAGGTGAAATAATCAACAGAAACTGTGCCTGAGAATTGGCAGGATTTTAAATCAACTACTAAAAATGTCTTCAAAAACTAAAGAAAACCATGTCCAAATAAATAAAAGAATAAGAATGATACATTAAATAGAGGATATCAATAAACAGAAATAACAATATGGTAGACACTAGTCACATGTGGCTATTTCAATTTAAAATAATTTAAATAAATATTAAGATTCAACTCTTTAATTGTACTAAACAGATTCCAAGTGCTAAATAGCCATCGATGGCTCCTGTCTATTGTATTAGCAAAGTTAGAGGGCATTTTCTTAATTGCAGAAAATTCTATCAGCAGAACTAATCTGTAAGATTTAGGGTCTCCCTGGTGGTGCAAGGGGTTAAGTCTCAGCACTATAAAGCTATTAGCAGCAATTTTGATCCCAGCCAGGGAGCTTCCCACGTGGGGCAGCAGACCTCTCCTGCCTCAGCAGTGGCCTGGCCCACTGATCCCTTCAGCAGTGTATTTCAGTATATCCACTTATTCTGCTCTCCACTCTGTCTCTGGTGAATCCTCTCACCCCCTCACAGCTCTGACTTACACCCCAGTTCTTGTGTGCATAAATAAATAAATCTTTAAAAAATATTTAAATTGAGGAGATAAGAAATGGACCCAGTTTTACTACTGGTGGGAATATAAATGTGTGCAGTCTTTTTGGAGATAGATGTGGCAGTATCTATCAAATTTAAAAATGTGCTAAGGACATGATTTTTTAGAGAAATATGCTAAGGACACAACTTTTTAGAGAAATATACTGTAATCATATTTTTATATATGCACAAAAATATATAAAATGATGCCCATGGAATTATGCTTATAATACTAACAGGAAATATACTAGAATGTTATTGAAAAAAACTATATAATAAATAGATTATACAGGCAAGTTAAAGTTAAAAAGGCAAGTCAAAATCAATACAAATAGCATGACATTGTTTTGTGCATGTGCATGTGCGTGTGTTTATAAGATCTGGGTATTTGAAATAGAGATGAAATAGACATTTAAGTATACATATAACATTTCTTTCATGCTATAATAGTCAATCTTAGATGGAGCTGGAGGTTAAAAGTGACAACATATTTTGATTTTTTTCTAATGTTATTTTGGATTCTTTTAAGATTAAAAAAAATTATAGAAACAAGGTAATGGTGGAAGCAATGACCTAGGTATTTTTTCTGTTGTAGAGGTTTCATCTGTAACAGGGAAGTGGTGCTTGCTAAACATTAACATATATACTAAGGAAATTGTGATTGTCACACCTTCTTTGACCTCAAAATTGTTGTTAGATATTTAATTCTCAATAAAAAGGAACTGCACATACTTGAGAGAAAGAAACATAAAATAATGTTTTTGTGTTTTCTGTTGCACAAAACAATGAATTCAAATATAACTCAACCAGTGAATTAATTGTTGCTATGTAAAAGCAGTAGTCAATTACTACTCCATAGTTCATCTCTGACTTCTGTGTGTTCTATTAGTTTTAAACCTGATCCATC
Source organism: Scalopus aquaticus (assembly GCA_004024925.1). Classification (NCBI taxonomy): domain Eukaryota; kingdom Metazoa; phylum Chordata; class Mammalia; order Eulipotyphla; family Talpidae; genus Scalopus; species Scalopus aquaticus. The sequence goes on from PVIJ01000823.1 coordinate 123,240, forward strand.
TCTTGAGTGTTCATGGTGACATTCTCATTTATATAGAGATATTCTAGTACATAGATGAGAGAAAGGAAAAGAATTTTTAATAAATGTGTTTGTAGATGTATATATATTATTCCAATTAGAAAAATAATCAAATGACGGGGAACTAAGAATTACATTTCTAAGTTTCCCATGCTGTGCCACTGAATTGAAGCTCTTTTCTTTCTCACTATAATTTTTTATATTACGTTTTTGTTTTGAGACCATTGTGGATTTACACGCAGTTGTAGGAAGTAACAGAGAAACCAAGTACCATTTATCCAGTTTCCTTAGAGGTTAAATATTGAAAAAAAAGAGTACAATATATTTCAATTGTTTCAACTATAGTGAGCTGTAATGATTCTATAGATTTTATTGATTTTTATCAGGCAAGTGAATTAAAAATATTTTTAGAGCTCAATGTATAATAGTTTTCATATACTTTTTTCATTTGATTCTAATTGTAAGCTACTTTAAACAAGAGACCCAGATAAAATCAGAAGATTAAATTCAAGGTCTTTCTGATGTACAGTCCTTACTCATTCTACAACAACACACTGTCCTTAAAAAAAGTCTCAAAGATCTTTATCATAGTTTTACATGGCAATAAGTTATACCACCAATACCTGGAAATAAGTGTTTCTGCTTCCATCAGGAAAATTTTGCTTATCTAGCCTTATGGTCACAGATGTAGGAAGAGTGAAAGCGTTCAGGTCTCGGTCACTCAGTCCATCATCCATTTAGTCAGGATCACATTTGTAGTGTCTGTCATCTAGACCCCCTCCTTTCCTTTTCATCTTTGATACCATAGTCTCATTCTCTGAATGGTAAATGATGACAGAGCACAGCATAGAAGAAAGGAAGGCCACTTTGAAAGTATCCATTGGTATTTTCCAAAGAGCTAACTTGACAATACAGTTTGCTCAGATGAGATATTTATGTCACCATTTTCTCTCTCTCTCTCTCTCAACCTTTAAAAACAAATACAAAACTGAAAACCATGCTATTATGACAGTCTCTACCATCACCCTCCAATCTCATAGGATAGCAAACCGCACATCTTTCTGGGTCTTGATATTGTCATACCATTGGAGTAACAGTTTCCACAACAAATACATGTTGGAAGTCTAAGTGTCAGAATTGTGAGGAATACTTGAGGGACCAGAAAGAAATTGCATCTACCCTCTTGCTGGGGGAATAGAATTTTAATGAATAATTATACACATGTAAGTATTTAGATTTCATCTGCATTATGGTGGGAATCCATAGGCATAATAATATTTTAAAGGACAATTGATAAAATATGCAAAACTGAAGGCAACCAGAAGTAGAGTGTGATGAGACAGGAGTGGGGAGGGTGGGAAGAGACGAGACCCGATGGAGATGGCGTAGGGTGGAGAATTGGTGGACATGGTGTGAAAATATACATTTGTAGAAGTTTGAACCTATAATCCCTAAAACAAATAAAATAATGTAAACTAACTTTACCTACATTGAAAAAGGCGGGGGGAGGGTATTTCAGAGAAGACCTCTTTTAGAAATTTGAGAACTGAAGAATGAGAAAATTGAGAACTGAGAACTGCTCAGAAGGAAGCTTTGTGGCCTGGAGACAGCTATTAACTGTAGGCTTGTCCATTCATTTACCATCAATCATGCAGTCCATTGAGTCCTTCACTGAGGCAATCAGTTGAAACACTTGCCCTTGGCTTCCATTCGACCTGGGCTTCCTCAGTGCATAGTGACTGGGTTTCAAAGAAGGGATGGGAGAGTGAGAGAAAGTAAATTTGTGATAAAATTTATTTTATTTTTAGATCTCATTTACTTGACTTTCTAGAGATCTAAACATAATTGATAATTATGTCAAATAAATGCAAATTAATATAAGAAAAGTATATGTGAAAAATATTCTATTTTTTTATATAATACAAAATCTATAATTAAAAATTAGGTTTTGCATCTAAAAATATTTATAATTTTCACTCTTTGGCTAAAAGATTTAGTGGTAGCTGAACTGTTTTTTATTGGTTTGACTATGATAGTTATCCATTTTTTGCCTCTTTGAACAAAATATTATTTGCCTTCTAAATGAATTATCTCCATTCACTTTAGCCAATATCATTTATTTTCTCTTTTTGTTAATTCTGTCTTGTCACTTAACTTATTCCTGGGTGAGCAAGCATAATATTATATTATTGCAACAAATGCATTCAGCAATGCTAAAGAAAAGATTCCCAAGAGAAGATGGGAACAATCATTGAAAGGAGGAACACAATATATGAGAATGCAGGCTCAGAAGTCAGCTACCTGAGTTTGAAGTCAAATTCCATGGTCTACCATTAGTGAACTTTAGCATTTGTGATTTACTTAATCTCTTTGTATCTTACTCCTTTCTGTGCCACAAGATTAATAGTAGGACCAAACAAAGCAAGATGTGTAAATATAAACAATATAAAGCTTGTAAAACACAGCCAGTGCTTGGCATAATTTAAGCCCTGGAGAAATATTAACTTTTAGGCTGTAGTTATTTTGATTAATAAGAATGATAGCACCTATTAATTGAAACAATAAGGGAAATCTTGTGGGCACATGCATGTCCCCATAGGGTATATCCTGAGACTTACGTTCCAGCTCAATAAATATCTTCATGTAAACCTGGGGAAATAGCTTGTTATGGTTAGTTAGGAAAATAATCCAAACTCAAACAACATCTCTGCCTACCTAGAGCTCTAATGCCTCCCTGAGACTCTGCTTGAGTTAACTTCATTATCATCCACAACCATCTCTAATTTCACCAGACATAGTTAAACTAGCTCTGTGTCTCATCAATTGAGATTTGTTTCCTTTTGTCATAGACAGGGTTATTGTGTTTAAAAGGGAACTGTGGGCTGGCAGGCTTCTTCTATTTCATAAATTCTCTTTGAAAATAGGATGTGTGGGGAAAAGAATACACATTTTAATTTCTATCCATCTCAGGGAGATAAGAAACTCTTCCCCTCAATGTCTCCATCACTGCTGTTTGTCCCTGGTCATTTCAAGATTGTCCCACTCTCTCTTATATCAGCTGTTGCTTTGATCTGACATCCTGGTAACAGTTAAGTCCCAATTTGAATAGGACAGGTTTTTCCAGAGGAAAAGAACCAGAGGAATATATAGAGATAATTTAAGAGGAGATTATTATAAGAATTTGGTAAAAGTCATTTGAAGAGATATATGAACCCTTTATTTTTGGCAGTGCTATATATTGTAGTCCGGAACAGAAAGCAACCTAAGTGTGCCCATCCATTGCTGAATGGATAAAGAAAATGTGGCACACACATACAATGTCACACTACTCACCTTAAAAAAGAAAGATGAAATCTTGCCATTTTCAGCAACATGAACACATAGAGGATATTATACTTAGGGAAATAAGTCAGAGAAAGGCAAAACATTATGATTTCATTCATATGTGATATATAGAAGGAAACAGTGAACTAAAAAAAAAACTTGATTTATAAGACCAATTAGTGGTTAATAGGGGAAGGTAGAAAGGGGGTGGGAAAATAGGGGGAAAAGAGAAAATGGGATGGTGTAGGAAGACGGGCTTTTAGCAGTAAACTGAATGTAGTATATACATATGTTGATTCTCAAAGATGAAAACCTGAAATTTATATGATGTTACAATACAATGTTATTTCAATACAAGTATATAAAGTGAAAAAATCATTTTAAAAACTATAAAAACTATTTAGCCCAGGTGCTTAACGAAGCTGAGAAATCTCACAATAGCTACATGCAAACTGGAGGCCGAGGAAAGTAGATGTTATACTTGGGTCTCACCTTACAGGCCTGAGAACCAGGGAACCCAATTCTCTTCTTGAATCCTGGGGCCTTGGAATGAGGAGGCTGTTGATGTGAATTCTGGAGTCTGAAGGCAGGAGCACCAGGGTTGCAATAGCCAAAAGTAGAGGATAGATATCTCAGTTCAAAAAGAAAGAACAAGAATTCGCCCTTCCTTTCAATCTTTTTTAATTGCGGTAACAGTATTGACAACATTATTTGTGATTTAGAGGTTTCAGTGTCTTTTTTATTCTATTCAGGCCTTCAAAGGACTGGATGATACTTGCCCGCTTTGGTGAGGGTGGATTTACTTTACTCAACTTACAAATTAAAATGTTATCCTCTTCTAGAAATACCCCTCATAGACACAAACAAAATAATGTATTACCAACTATTTGGGTACCACTTAGGTCAGTCAAGTTGACACACAAAATTAGATATTAAATTGACCTGTCATTCATGAACATGAACTTATCTCTGGGACCCAAATTCATTCTGTCTCATATCTATATTTTTTCAACCATCACTCAAATGTAGACTCTTGGGATAAATCTTGTTTTTCTTATTCTCATATCAATACTACTTCATGTTTCTGACTCCTACCCCATCCACTCTTGCTTCTATTCTTCCTAAATTCCCCTACATCTTCTACTCCATTATTATTTTAAAAGATATATTTATTTATGCATACAAGCTGGGGTGCAGGCCAGAGGTGTGGAGGTGTGTGAGAGGATTCACCAGAGAGAGAGTGGGGAGCAGAACAGCAGATAGACTGAAATACACTGCTGAGGGGAGCAGTGGGTGAGACAGGAGAGAGGTCTGCTGTGCAATGTGGGAAGCTCCCTGGCCGGGGATCAAACTCATGCTGCAGTGGCTCTGGATAGCTTCATAAAGCTGCAACTTAACCAGTTGCACCACCAGGGAGGCCCTTCTACTCCATTATTAATGGATATTAGAAACCTTAAAACTTAACAAAGACCTTTGTATACTTTGGATTTAAATGCAATCTTGTTTTTCATAGAACACATTAGTTAACAATTTTCTCCTTTTAGACAAGGCTGCATATGCTCCCTTTCTCTTATTTCTCAAAAATAAGAGGCAGTGAGTATAGTTTGAAATCAGGGAGTGTTTGAAGACTCTGTGTTTGTCACTGTCATTAGTCTTGGTCTTCATGCTCCTTCATGGTTCATGCCAATCAGCTATATATTATTTCCATGTCTGTTAGGGCTAAGTAACAATCCCAAAACTATTTTCTTTATTGGTATTTAATTATCTGTGGTGAATGACATGGTCTAGCTCTAAAGCCCTTATAATTTATGCTGTGACATTCCTACTGGGGCTTGTCAGAAATTCCACACAACATGCTTTATCCAGCCAAACATTGGGTCAAATTTTGAAGTCTGAAACTCTGAGTGGCCTGAGATCTGATTCTACTGATATGTTAACATTTTTTTTGGTATCTCTATGTCTGTCTATAATATATCAATCATCTATTACTGTCTTCTCTAATTGTCTCTCTCCCTCCTTCCCTTCCTCCCTCCTGTCTCTCTCTAACCCTCTCCTTCTCTCTCTCCTTCTCTCTCTTTCTCTTGCTCTCTCACCCTCCCCCCGCCTCTTCCCCCCTCACTCCCCCAAACTTTAACTTCTAGATGAGAAAACAGATTATTCATAGGCCATCTCAGCAGAGTCACTGTAATGTTACTTGGAGCCACACAATGAGAGTAAGTATCACCCGTGCATGCAGAGATTGCACTATAGAAGGACCCTGAAATTATGACAGCTAGCACCTATAGGGAGGTTGCCACATCGCCTTCCTCTTCTCCAAAGAGAGAATTTTGCTCTGGATATAAACGTATCTTCTCCAGGGAGATGAGAAAAAGATTTTTTTTTTCCTTACCACTTTAGAATAGAATTTTTTTTTTTTCTAGAGCAGACCTAACTTTAGGGTTGCTATTCAGTCAGCAGTGACTGACAGTGCGGAAGTGTGGAAATAGTGGTTTTATTTGACTATGTCCCTAGTTGTAGAACAGCTTCTATAGTATCCTGTATCTCCTGCAGGGCACTTCCTGCCCTGGATGTCATTCAAATTTGGCAACTTTCATGCCATCCACTAAAGGATAGAGCACTAATTCTACTAGTGTTGTCACAGACTCAAAGATGATTTTAATTTTATTTTTTTTTTATTTTTTTTATTTTTTTTTTTTTTAAAGATTTATTTTTTATTTATACATACAAGCTGGGGTACAAGCCAGAGCTGTGGGGCGGCGAGAGGGTTCACCAGAGACAGAGCAGGTAGCAGAACAGGCAGATCAGAAATACACTGCTGAGGGGAGCAGCGGGCGAGGCAGGAGAGGTCTGCCACACCATGTGGGATTCTCCCCGGCTGGGCGTCGAACTCGCGTCGCCGCTGCCGACAGCTCCACAGCGCAGCGCTTAACCGCTGCGCCACCGGGGAGGCCCTGATTTTAATTTTAAACTGAAATAATATCATATTATAACCTTATATAAATACAGGTGTGCAAAAAGAGGCTTACTTTTTAGATTTCTTCACATCTAAGTCCTTCTAGGTGTGAGATGCATTAATTTTGTAGGGGATATTCCACCATGATCCAGTTCATTTTACCTCTCAAAATTTTACCACCCCTTGAGTCTTCATAAAGTTTTTCTGCCATCCTCTGAATTTCATGCATTTATCCAAACCTTCAAACTTCTCGCACATCTGATTCTATTAGCATGATGTTATCCATAGAGTATACTAATGTGGTGTTCTGTAAATGTTCTGTTTATTTTTTTTTCATCTTTCTCATTCTTGGAAATTTAATCACATCATTTCTTTTTTTTTATAATATATTTTTATTGTTATTTATGTCTTTTACATTTTGCATTCCCCTTGGGTAGCCCACCATCAATTCACCCGTGATCCATCTCCATGGTCCCTTGTGTTCTTTTCTATTCCATTTTGTGCCCTTTCCCTTCCCTCCCTCCGGCTCATTCCTCCCCCCCTCCCTCCCCCACTGATTGTCTCTCTCCCACCCGGCCTCCCTATAGTCCTGTTATAAGTGAAACCATTCGATATTTTTCTCTTTCTTTCTGGCTTATTTCACTGAGTATGATCCCCTCTAATTCCATCCATGTCGCTGCAAATTGCATGTGTTTATCTTCTTTCCATGCTGAATAGTACTATTCAGCATGGAAATGTTCTGTTTAGATCTCTACCAAATATGTTGTGGCAGGAGAATTAAGATAGCCTTGGAGAAAAATCACAAAAAGTATTGCATTGCTGTCTGTTTGCAAATGACTGAACTATTTTTTTTAAATCTTCCTATTTATTAGAATTAGAAATGAAAACATCTACTACCTCAGTGGCCATACCCCATGTATCTACATCCTTGTTATTTTTCCACATCCCACACAAGGAACAGAATCCATCTGCTTAACTAGTGAACTAATTTGAATATAAATGGACCATCACCCTTGCATTCTTTGAGACCTTAAATGTGGCACTAATCTTTGCCATTCCTGCCAAGATGCATTCTCATTTTTAGCTTACTGAGTTGGTCAGTGGGAGGCGGGGTGAGATTGTGATGGTTTCAGAGGCCACAATGTGGCCCTTCCCACTACCAATCAGTGGAAGAAACTTACGTGGTAATTCTAAGAAAAACCAGGAATGTCCATACTAAATATATACTCAGGGCTAGGCTATAGAGAAATGGTCATTGGGTAGTTCTGGCGACACTGTGGGACCCAGCAAACTCACTGGGAGCCAGTGTGGGACAGTATTTCGTTTCTTATCCTTCACATTCCTAAGCTTCAACTTAGCTCAGATCTACTGTACAACATTCTCTGAAATATTATTATGTGCCCCTTTCTTAGTATATGGTTACTGAGTAAAAGGCTAAGTCTCTTGTCTAAGTACTGTGGGACCATTTTCCTATATAATTCTACATGGTTATGCAGAGTTTTTCTCCTCAGAATTTTAGTCATTATGTTTCAGATTTGCAAAATGACTCAGTTCCAGAAACTCTGCAAGCATTTCAAAAATTGTGTAGGGGCCCTCCCTGGTGGCATTGGGTTTAAGTCTCAGCACTATCAGTACTGAAGCCTGATTTCAATCCCCAGCCAGGCAGCTAACCCACATGCACAGCAGACCTTTCGTGTCTTGACTGCTGTTTCCTTTAGCAGTGTATTTCAGTAAATCCACCTGTTCTGCTTCCCACTCCTCTCACCCCTGCACCTCTAACCTACACCCCAGTTCTTCTATGAATAAATAAATAAATCTTTAAAAAGTTGTTGGGTTTGCTGCCTTCAGGCTCCTTTCATTTTTTATTAAGTGGGTGAGCAATGCTCTTGGTGCTTACCCTTCTAGGTTCCTTCAGAAGATCTATGCTTGATTAGCCATTATGCTTTTCTTAACCAGGTCCCTGCCTGCCACTGCAATCTTGCATTTCGTTATGCTCATTGTAATTCTAATAGAGTGCTACCATGTAACCTCTATTGTTTTGGGATTCTGTCATTTCCAACCCTATTGTTTAGTCCAGTAGTAACAAAATCTCCTGTAGCTCTCCCTCACTTGCAGAGGATATGTCATGTCATGTTGCTATTGAATTTTTGGATGATGATGGTAAACTCTCATTGGAGCATAATTTATCATTTTGGTACAAGTGTCCTCCAAGTCTACCTATAGAACATGGTGAGTTGGTAGATTTTCTAACTCTACATAGATATCCATCTGGCATGTCTACTACAACTATCTGCTGCTGCAGTTATTCCATTTGTTTCACTTACTGTGGGCCAACTGGTCTTTCCAAATTTTTTAGTGTATCCAAAATAGAAATAGAACTGTCTAATTAGCATATTAAGAATTAGCATATTAACACCATCTACTAAAATCCTTCCTAGATTATTAGGTCTTGACTTATGGGAGAGTATTACCATGGCAATAAACTCTTCATTATCCAGGCTTTTGTTCTACCACATACCCATCCAATTGCACAGACTATCACCCTCAAGATTCAGTTCCAGAGATTATTTCTAGGCTCCTGCTGCTATGTGTTGGGTAAATCAAGTAGATTTTGGGGGGTATAGTCCATTTCCTCTCTTCCTGTCCTTATAGTTCACTGGCCAGTTTCTCCTGGGGTTTGATGCCTCATCTTGGTCTGATAGCCAGGAGGGAAAGTGGAACTTTTTTATGGTTTGGTAGCTGACGCAATCTAGAGAATACTGCTTTCTCTTTCAGCAAGGAAATGTGGGACCTTTGGATTACTCCTCTAACATGGAGGTATCTAAAGTTCTGGTACAACCAGCAGTTTTAACAGGATCTGAGCTTTCAATAATTTTTAAAATTTATTTTAAAAATAAATTTTTAATAATTTTAATTAATTTAACATTTTAAAAATAAATTTTACCATGTGGTCTCATCCACATCTAAGGGTCCCATTGCTATGTAAATAGAGATTTCATTTGATGTAGCTGAGGCTTTAACTTTCTTTGGAGATATACTACTGACCAAGAGCCTCTGCCTTTTCTGTCATAGGCTGTAAAAGATGAGCATTGTTTTATATGTTGCCCAGGAGGACTTCTGACTTTCACATTTTGATTTGTGAAATTACCTTCAGCCTTTTAGTATCTTCCTCTAGAGTACCAGTTATGCTCAGCAAGAACCATCTAATCCCTTTGTCCTTATAATTAGCACTTCCACTAAACCTTCCAAAAGTCTGATTCATTGTACCAGCCTTTGTAGTTTCCTCTTCTGGTGTTTAATCCACTTCAACTGGAGAGAGTTAAATAATGATCATTTGTATTAAACATCATTCTATCTCTTGCTTGATATTTCTTTCCTACTAGGCAAAATTCAAACTAAGTTGCAAACCAATACTTTGGTGTTTAATCCTCTATTTAATATACAAATATTCAATATGGGGGTAGGTGTGATGAGTTTTCACTAATTCCAATAGGTTAATCTTTTTCATTAGAGTACAAATAGAATATGATTGATTGATTTAGTTTTGAGTGTATTTTGATTCATTTATTTTTAGGTAACATCAGTTTATGACATTGCATATGATTTATAGGTATAAGATCACCCCCTCCCCTAAGATGTATGTTACCACACACACCCACCCCTGAGGCACCTATAATCTGTTACCATAGTCCACGGAACCCCTTCCCACTTTTTTTTTTTAAAGATTTATTTATCTATACATACAAGCTGGGGTACAGGCCAGAGGCGTGGGGCGGCGAGAGGGTCCACCAGAGACAGAGTGGGGAGCAGAACAGGCAGATCAGAAATACACTGCTGAGGGGAGCAGCAGGTGAGGCAGGAGAGGTCTGCCGCACCATGTGGGATTCTCGCCTGCCCGGGGCGTCGAACTCGCAACGCACGCTGCCGACAGCTCCACAGCGCAGCGCTCAACCACTGCACCACCAGGGAGGCCCCGAACCCCTTCCCACTTTGCTTTCCCCTACTCCCCCTATGGTACCTTTAATTCTACAGTGGGGTTGGATTGGTTTTGTCTGATCCTTTGTTACTCTGTATTTCACCTTAATGACACTATCAGGTACTTAGGTTTCTTCTTCTGACTTGTTTCAGTTACAATAATACCCTTCAGTTGCATTCATATTGTCACAAATGACAAGTCTATTTTTGTATAGCAGAGGACTATTCTAATGTGTATATATGCAGCATACTCCTGATCTACTCATCTGTGTTTGGCACTTAGGTTATTTCCATGTCTTGGTTATTATAAATAGTGCTGGAATGAATGTGGGAGTGAATATACCCTTCAAATAAGTGCTTTTTCATTCATTAGGTAGATACAAGGAGTAGATTTGCTTGATCATATAGCAGATCTATTTTTGATATTTTTAGAAATATCTACACTGTTTGCCATGGAGGTGAACCAGTGTACATTCCCACCAACAGTATGAGAAGGTTCCTTTTTCTTCACTTCTTTACCAACGCTTGCTGGTTTTGGTTGTTTTGATATGAACCATATCAAAAATGGCATCTCATTGTGGTTTTTATTTACATTTCCCTGATGATAAGTGATGATGAAATTCTTTCATTGATATATTCATCTGTATGTCTTCTTTGGAGATGTGACTACTTAGCTCTTCTACCCATACTTTGTTTGGGTTACTTATTTTCTTTTTGTTGAATTGTATGAATTATTTTGGACATCAGCTCCTAATCATATGTATGGTGTACACATATTTTCTCCCATTCAGTAGGGTGTTTTGTGGTTTTGTGATAGTTTATTTCACTGTGGAGAAGCTTTTAGGTCTGTTTTATCCTCAATTATTACAGTCTCTTTTTTCTCCTTGCTGTTGGAGATGAATCCACAATTGATGTTTTAATAACACATTCTCAAATGGAGTTCTGATTACTGGAATATACCTGCTGCACAATATGAAATAGCAGCAAACCAATAGTTATCATTGATCTAAAACTGGCCTGGTCAGGTCAACCTGATGCTTTGGGGCCTGACCGCAATATGAAGACTATAGATTTTTCTCAAAATTGTTGGAAGTAAATATGCAGATTCTTGACAGACCCTTTCTTCATATAAAGAAGTTGCATTTATAACCATACTTTTAGGTTAAGTTTAGAATCAACTGTGTCAACATGAGTTGCATCAACTAAATCACTCACGGACAAATTATCACCATTATATTCATATGACACACACACAGACATATTTCCTTTTAAAATTCAGCTGACTCTAACTCACAGTGGATACCAGCATAATGCCCTATCCTGTGGAACATAATGGAATCAGTTTTCAGAACCTCCCTTACCCATATTCCCAGAAATATCTACTTTTCATTCCCTATGCAATTCCTTTCAAGGCTGTATGGCATGCAACCACAAACAATGCGTTCTAGCTAATCTGCATCGTCAAAGTTGAAGGTCAATGGCTCTGAGTTTAATTGATTTTTCTTTTCTGAAGAAATAAAGGATAAGATACATGGAGCTTGTGGAAATTCCCTGGTGTTTCCACATAGTTCATGTGCCAATGTGCAAAACAGCAAGGCTTTCATCTCTTATAGACATTCGTGCTTGGTTCCTGTCTTCTGCGCACTGCTGGTATCTGGCCCCGAATCTAATACCACCATTGAATGTACAAAGGAATCTGCTGTATTTTTTTTTTTTTTTTGCCATTTCTGTTCTTGCTTCATCCTCACTCATGTTGCTCCAGCTCAGCAGTCAGCTGCTCAGACAATGAAAGCCTGTCTATTCATCTTGTAATTTCCTGCTTTCCATTCTCCACTTCCATGATCCAACAAAAGGAATTCATTAAAGGAGTTAAGTGTTTGGTTATTATTGGGGGTGGGGAGAACAAATGTAGCTATTTTTGATCACAGAGATCTTTTACAGCAGCCACTGAAGTCAGCTCTTTCCTCATTAATAGTAGAATCACCCACAATTTTTACTGGGTACTTCATTACGCCACCATAGAATGGGCAGATGGGTAACTGTGATTTGTGTTGTTTAAAATTAAGTAGACATTGTGTAACTATTTGAAAGACTCAATATGTTCTTTACTAAATTTTTTCGCCACTTATCGGGTGTCTGGATTTATTGGTAAATTCTGAATGTTTATTAACTTTGTGATATGATTACAAACTTTCCTGAAACGGAAGTAAAAAACAAACAATTCCATCAAGTTCAGTCAATAGCAGATTAAATTCCTTTCATTAAAGAGCAACCAGAAGCTCTAACATTTTACAATGCATAAAAGAAAACCCTAGCTTATTGCTAAAAAGACATCAAAACCATGCATTTTGATACAGGCATTAGTATACATTAAAAAAATATTCTTTGATCACATGATTAAGTTTTCAACTTCCTATAAAATTTAAGAATTAGATGATTAGATTTCACATGCAAGAGTTGCAAAACCACAAAGGATAAAATAAAACATTAAAGTCTATTGAACTATTTTTCTTAATAGACTCTTTGCTTACATAAATAAAATTGAATGTATTTTGTAATTCTTGTGACGACAAAGGAAGATTAAACACAGATTTTAGTTGCACTATGGAACCGAGGAAAAACCTACCTACAACTGGTGAGCAAATAGTTTTAAAGGTACAATCATCAATTTTGATAATCATTAAAATTAAATTTTGTGAAATATGATCTTTTCTTTTTGGAAATAGCTAGAAAATACCGCAGGTCACATCTAGTTTACAACTATCTCTGGGCTTTAGAATTGAGAGACACAGAGGCTTGAAACTTCTGGTAGTTGGAATCTGCTCTGATATTTCATCATATGTTATTGCTTTTCTTGAGACCCAGTTTTTCAGATCGAGCTTAGCTTCTGTGGATAAATGTATGTAAATTTGTTTAATCGAAAATAGCTCCAGTTGGTATCTGTTACTGGAAGCCAAATGAAATGTAACTAATATATTACATCTATTTTTATCATGCATATACATTTTTTTTCACATTGTAAACATTAATGGAATTATATATTTCCCCTGCATACTAACAGATATAAGACAATATTTTTCTTTGAAAATCTGTATGCTAATTAGAATGTTAGCTTTTACCATAATGATACAAAATTTCAAGAATATCCATACTAGAAAATTCATGTTTAATGTTGCAGTTTACTGATATAATACCATAGACAAGAATATGCCTATAACCCATTTACAGAACACATTTAGCCAAATTTTAATGAATTTAAATTCAATTATATTTTTAGACAACTATATTCTTAGAGATTTCATTTCTACACTTCAGTACTTAATATTAATTCACCATCTTATTTAATGACAGTGGTGTAATAATTGTTAGGAATGTATTATAATAAAATCAACTCAAATTTAAATATTGTTACAAGTCTGACATAGAGCTTTTTAACAACATGTGTTCTCTAAAAATATTCATAAATCTTTTTTAAATGGATAACGTCTTGACATTTTACAAATGTGGAATAATATCAACTTCCAAAGCAATCTTTAATTAATATAAAAAGAGCATTTTATAAATGAGTAATCGAAAAGGTGATTCTTTATCCCATCTTTCTAAAGTAACTTATCAAAAAGTCATCTTCTTCTTAGTGGATAAAGTAGCAGCTATTTTTGTCTCTTGCTCTTTTGAAAGATAGATTATCAGCTTCTTCTGATCTTGGAACAAATTTCCCAAATGCATATATTCAGTGTCATGCTCATCATGGGTACTCCATAAATAATTGTTGAATGAAAACTTACCTCTCTAGGAGGCTAATGAAGAACAGATGCTGGCACAAACATGATGGTACAGCTGGGGGAGAACACAGACACTCAAAAACATAAGTGTGAGTAGAGGGAATAAAAGAAAAATACTAGTTGTCAGCTTAAATGGAGTCCAGAACAGCTGATAAAATGCACAAAAAGGAAAAAGATGACCTTAATCTTATAATATTTCTTTAGGTTACAGCTCTGACTCTTGTAGAAATAAAATGTGTTTCTGATTCATTCATAAGGAATAACAATGCTATGATTTTCTGTAAACTAGAAGCAATTACTTATGTTAGAATTCTATGCAATATACATTAAAATATACATCCATTTATTATTAATGTTTAATTATTACAGCGTGATTCATTTTACTTTTGTTTGCTTAGTTTAATATAGATTTAAAATGCATTAAACTTCAATTCTTGGTATCCTACTGATAAAATATGGCTCTTATATATACTTAGAGCATTTTACACATTTTCATCAATGGCTCTATGGATCCTGAAGTTTATTGGTAAAAGATTCTCTTTTTCCTTTCCTTCCCTGTCTTTTACTGTTCTGATTGTGTGTGATGTGTGATGTGTGTGTGTGTGCGTGCGCGCGTGTGTGTGTCTGTTGACTAGTACTGAGGAAGGAGTAAGGATCCTGGTACAAAAGATCTAGCCACCATTTTTTTCAAATGTAATTTGCCCAGCAAATTAAAAACCATGCAAAGAATTACTCAACTAATAGGGACCTTGCAGTCAACTTACCTAGTGGTGCAAAACTATGGTTATTGCTTATTAGATGATAGTGTGGTGTGAAAGGTACAGTTGTTATTTTACTCACTAAAAATTGGCTAATTTGAATTGAATTATCAAATTGTCATTTGGTTATCATTGAATATTGGTCAGGAAGTACAGTCTTAAAAAGTCATATCCCTTTGGGGCCTCCCCAGTGGAGCTGTCGGCAGCGGGGACGTGAGTTCGACGCCTGGCCGGGGAGAGTCCCACACGGTGTGGCAGAACTCTCCTGCCTCACCCGCTGCTCCCCTCTGCAGTGTATCTCTGATCTGCCTGTTCTGCTACCCGCTCTGTCTCTGCTGAACCCTCTTGCTGCCCCATACTTCTGGCCTGTACCCCAGCTTGTATGTATAAATAAAAAATAAATCTTTAAAAAAAATAAATAAAAAATAAAAAGTCATATCCCTAAGTGTTTTCCTTAGAACAATGGTGTAAGGCAATGCTCCCCTAGATATTATTTACCCTGGATGGTTGTTTGTAAAACATTGGCTATTCTATCACACTCTTGAAGATCATTAAAACGTTAATGACTTTGAAAAATACTGCATATGAAAGTTTAATTTATTCATCAAATTCTTTTGTATCTATTAAACTCCCCAGGAACTAGTTTCTTACGGAATAACTTTTATGAAAATAAGATTTTAGTCAGTGATTCTGAGATGCAGGTAGTAATTACACATATTATTATTCTTTAATTTCTTAAAGTCTTCTAGTCCCATCCGCTTTATAAGTATGTGAAGATTATAAAGGTTTTAGTTAGAAAAATTATCCAGACATATGGACATTAACATTAAATTTTACATAAAGTTTAAAAATGTCCATATTATTTAAGGATGATACATAAAATTTACCATTGGTTCCATGTTAAGGGAATGTGAATATTTTGATTTACTCACAATTCAAACTTTGTTTTTAGTACTGCTTCCCTGGAACATATTTAAGCAATTGACAGCGTAAGTTTTGCAGAGCTTTACTACAACTTTTATTAATGCAACCTGCGTCTGCCTTTAAGTGACCTTTTTAAATCACCTACAAATATAAAAATACAGATATTGTCAGAGTACCATGAACAAGGAAGTCAAGGTTGATATTTCCCTATTGTGAGTGTTTTGAAATACAAAATTTTTAATGCATTTCTCTAGTGGACACAGTTCAAAGATAGAATTTAATTACTACATTTATATTACATAAATTCAGAAGCATAACATTAACTCAGAGCAAGTCTGTAAAATATTCTGTGCTCTGGTATAGCTAAGGTATGAGAGGCAAAATATATTTGGTTTTTGTACTGGTCTTTAGAGATGTAGGTTCAAAGATGGAATTCTCATAGAATTTCTATTATTTTCCTTTTTCTTCCATACAAATTAGGATGATGTAAATAAACAAATAAGCTTTGTTTGCAAGTTGTTTTGAATTTCTTGGTCTATGTTCTTCTCATTGAAACAATATTTTTTTGGAAATTATCAATTTTTTTCCCAGCACAATGATATTTCTGAATTGATAATACAGTTGGGTCTTTATTACAAACATTTTTCTTTAGTTTCCTAGGTTTTATTTTTGCCCTATGCAAAAATAACAAGTTTTTTTTTTCTCTTCTGATAATGTTCCCTATAGTACTATTGGAAATTACTACATATTAAACCTAAAATGATAGGTTTATTTTGACTACATATATTTATTTGAATAATAGCTCATTTTGATTCTATCACACCTAACTTAAAAAAATTAACCTTTTCTTGTAACATTGAGAAAAGGGTATTAAGGAATACTAGATATTGTTAAGCATTTAATTATACTAGAGTTCATTTAATCTTCATAACAAAGGATAGTGAATACCAATATTTCCAAATTGTACTAATTTTCAAAGAGACTAAGATATTTCCTAGATTCACATAACTAGATTGGTCCTTCTGATCAGTCATTAAGTTTTTATTTCTTTAATTTTTATTTAATTCATTGCCATCCCTCTTATTTTTTCTTCCTCCCCCCCTTTCCTGCTAGCCTTCTGAGGCTGTATGTGTGCTGGTTTTTATGCATATGTGGCTTTACTGATAAAGTCCACTATTTGTCTCTGTTAATCTGACTTGTTTTACTACACTTAGTTCCTTCCAACTCCTTTCATGTTACTATTAATGGCAGTGTTTTGTCTCTCCTGTAACTCAATAGTATTCCATTGTGTGGATATGTCATAGATCCTTGATCTAATATTCCATCAGTGAGCACTTAGGTTGTTTCATAGTTATGTAAATAATACTGAAATAAACATTGTAGCAAAAATAATTCTTTGAGTTGATGATTTCAAGTTCTTTGGATTGATGTTTAAAAGTGGAATTGCTGGGTCATACAGTATTTCCACTTTTAGATTTTTAAGGTAAATCTAAATTATTCTCCAAAACATTATACCAATATGTGGTTCCTTTTTATCCATAACTTCTCCAAATGTTGAGGAACTTTTTAATGTGTGTCATTCTTATGGGTTTGAGATGATGTGTTATTGTTTTTACCTGCTTCTCCCTTATTAATAATGATGCTGAAAAATTTTCCATATATTTATTGACCTTCAAGGTATCTTCTTTGATGAGTTTTCTGTTCATGTCTGCTCCTCATTAATTAATTGTTTTGTTTTTTATTATTGTTAAATTAAAAATGATTTTTGTGTATCGTAAATACACAAAATATGTGTAATGTATGAATATTTTCTTCTTAAAAGGATTACTTTTTAATCTACTTGAATATTCTTTTGTTGTGTGAAAATTTTGTAACTTGAAGTAATCGCAATTGTATTTTTGTGCTATTATTTCCTTTGCTTCAGGGATCAAGCCGACAAGGACATCTTTATCATTGTTGTAATGAAACATATCAACAATGTTTGTTTCTATATATTTTATTGTTGCAATTTTATATCTAATTCTACAATTCATTTTGAATTTATTTTTGTACATGAGGTTAGAGAATGATACAACTTCCTTATTTACATGTGGCTGTCCAGTTTTCTCAGCACCATTTGTTAAGTTTACTCTCTTTTCTCTGTTGTATGGTCATGGTCCTTTTTTCAAGAAGTAATGATGTATGGCTGAGTTTATTTCTGGACTTTCAATTCTGATCCATTGAACCGGGTGCCTATTTTTATTCCAATACCATATAGTTTTAATTACTTTTGCTTTATATTATAAAGTCAAGAAGATGATGCTTCCATTTCTCTCCTTTATATTCAGCATTGTTTTAGTTGTTTGAGGCCTTTTATAGTTCCATATTAATTTTAGTATTTTTGCATGATTTCTTTGAAGAATATTGTTGATATTCTAATAGGGATTGTGTTAAATTAATATCACTTTTTGGTAGAATAGCTGTTTTGTCTATGTTGAGTCTTACCATCCATGCATGAAATCTCTCTCAATTTCCTTGTCCTAATGTATATCTTTATTTTTTAAAGCTTATTTTGTCTTACTTTGTCTTTATATTTTTTGACATATCCTATTTTTAGGGTTAGGTTCCATTTCCATTTCCTTATATATTATTTCTATTAATTTTTGTTTTAACATTATACTGATATTTTGTTTGTTTTATGATGGACCACATTGGTGGCCTGTTGTATGGTCTGATCTCAGTCTCACTTTGATAGGTCATAATTTTTACTCTCATCCACATTGCATAATTTAGATTTTTTTAAAGATTTATTTATTTATGCATACAAGCTGGGGTACAGGCCAGAGGCATGGGGCGGCAAGAGGGTTCACCAGAAACAGAGTGGGGAGCAGAACAGGCAGATCAACGGAAATACACTGCTTAGGGGAGCAGTGGGCGTGGCAGGAGAGGTCTGCCGCACCATGTGGGAATCTTCCCAGAGGACATCAGAACTCTTGTTGCCACTGCTGATAGCTCCACAGTGCAGCTCTTAACCATTTCACCACCAGAGTGGCCCTAATATAGATGTTGATTACATCTAGATTTTTTGTTGCTTAATAGCGATTTCAGTGCTTCATTTAAGTATGATTTAGTATTAATATATTCTTTTATTTTTTATGTTCAGTGAAGATATCCACTCTTCTGTCTTGAATAATACTATTGCAAGATAAATTATTCTAGATTGGAAATATTTTTCATTAAGTACTTTAAATATATCCTCCCATTCCCTTTTTGCCTGTAAGATTTCCTTTGAAGTCCATGAATAGTCTGATGGGTGTTCCCTGAGATGTTGCTCTTCTCTCTCTTAATGATTTTAATAGTCTTTCCATGCCATTGGCTTTTAAATATTTGATTATAATGTGTTTTGGTGTATGTCATTCGGTATTATTTCATTTGGAACTCTTTGGATCACTTGGACAGGATATCTGATACATTTTCCAGATTGATATGAATTTCAATAATTATTTCTATAAAGTTTGTATGCCTTTCTCTTTCTTGTATTCTTTGGGACCCTCATGATATAAATAATTTCTCTAGCTTATGCCAAAGTGCTCTTACACAGTTTTTATTGTCTTTGATTCTGTTTTCTCTTTGATGTTCTATTTGTGTGTTTTCTGCCACAGGAATTCAAATTCATTCCAACATGGTATGTTCTTCTGTCTGTTCCATTTTACTTTTCATGGGTTTGGAAAGGGAGTTTCCTTTACTTGTGTTAATAAGTTGGTTTTATACCCCATTCTACAAAAAGCTTGGTTTAATCATAGATTTTTTTTACCCAGAACCTTTAGCTGTCTATTATTTCACAGATCAATACCTCTCATTTGTTCAGATGGACTGGGCACTAGTAATGGCCAGGAGTACTAAGTTGGAACTGGAGCAAAATGTCACACAAACTGATCAGGGTTCGAATATCCTATAATTCTGTTGGTGCCTTATTTGTCTAGTAGTTGTACAGGACTCCTCATCCAAAACTCTCAAACAAATTCATGCCCACCTCAATGTATAAGCTGTATTTGGGCAATAGAGTTGGCACTGAATGGGGATTGTAGTTGAGACAAGTTCACAAATTGGGGATTATTCTACTTGCCTTTGGGGTCAGGAAAATCATCCTAGGATACTTCCTCCTATTGTTAAGATACAGGTTCTTTAAACTCTAGTTAATGACAGTATTTAGTTATTATATTGACATTGGTGCTGAGTAGAAGTATGACAGGGGTTTCACACATCATAGCTACTGTCTGCAAATAATAGCCACTTCTATAGGGAGACAATGATGAACCAATCTGATTTTCCCTGACAGCTCAACATTCAACTTTCTTATTTGGGAGCCATAGGCTCTTGTTGTTTTTCACTATTCCATAACCTTACCCCCATAGTTTTCCACTGGTGCACCCTCTCTACTGCATACTCAGTACACTCCCTTCTACAAGATAGTTCCCAGGTTTTAAAGTACCTGATATAGGCACGTGCCTATAAATTAACAGCAGAGAGGCATTATATGGCAACTACCCCTCCCTGTAATGAGTTTATTACTCAGGGATAGCAGTAAAGACAGTTTAATATAGCTTTCCTACCCCTTTCTGCAGTTCAGTTGCTTTTAATACATACAGCAGACAACCATTCATCATTCAAGAATCTTGTTTGTTGGCTTAGCTGTAATGTGGTTATAAATATGTGGCATAAGTGAGCCCAGTGTCTTCACTCTGCTGCCATCTTGTTGGTCACCCTGTTTGTGTTTTTAAAATAATTTCAATATAACTGGTAAGACAAGTATTTCAGATGAATTTGCCTTGAGAGAAGCAGATTCCTGAGGTTAAACACATAGTGATTTAATTTGCATAGGACATAGCAATAAGTTTCTTCCCTTTTTGTGTATGTGTCCCTTATTTTTTCTTTGCTTATTGTCCCTTTCATAGGGCCTAGATTCATGACATGTCATATAAAAAAAAACAAACTCACAATTTTAATGCATCACAACACACACACACACACACACACACACACACACACACACACACACTATATCTTTTCTAGTATATACCCGTTTCCTTACCTCAAATATGAAAAGATTTCAGTGGCTGGCCTAGTTTGGAATCTTGCTGTTTACACCTGCTGCTTCTCCATCTGGTACAATTTTAGATCAGTAAGACCTTCTTGAAATATGTGGAAAATGTCAAACATAGTCCCCAAAAAATGTTGTCTTCTTTTAAGCTTATGGTGTCCTTAAATGACTGAGGAATTTTTTGTTTTCCTAAGTATTAGTAGTCAACTCTCTTTCTTCAGTTGACCTAGAGTCTTTTTATTTAAAATTTCAAGACAGCTTGGTCATGGGTTAAAGAACAAAAAAATAGCATTTCAAAATAATATGCCATTTTGCTTGATGGTAAACTCTTGAAAGGTTATCTATGTTATATTTATATGATATTAATTATATACCTGAATGATAAAATACAATTATTCATGATTTCATAATTAGCAAATCTACAAGTGGGTTTCTTTCTATCTCAATTTCAATAGATACAGTATATTTTATGATTAACAATATGATCTTATAACTTGATTAATTCATACAGATAATTTCTCTAAGGAAGATTCTACTTGAAACCCATGTATGTGTTCAGTTAGGAACTTAATGAAACATCAATGCAGGTAAATAGGTCATTCTTAATATAAACATTAAGTTCTTATTTTGTGCTTAAAATTTAGACATCAACATTTTTGTTTATTTTCTTATACACATATATGTAAATTTAGTGTATTTTTCTCAAATTAAGTAAAAATCACAATTTTCCCATAAGTAGTAAGGAAATTGTGGGACTAAGAGTGAATACAATGGCTGAAAGGTACAGGTAATCGTGAATCCTTAAGCTGTTATATAGGAGAATTGCCAATGTTTGGGAGTACTATTATGCTTCCAGTATATGTATGTTGTATTTTAATGATATTTTATTTATGTAGAACCCCACTACCAAATCCCTGATTTAGGGCAGAGACAGTGCTCTTCCACAATGAATATGAGTAATACTTGTTACTATATACTTGGACCCTTGTATTTTACTGGCATGCTTCTAGCTACTGGTTGACCTTTAGTGCACTATCAATTTCTGTTTCCTTTTCTCCCTATTGCCAGCATTTCCAGCATTTATATCCCAGAATTTCCTTCTTCCCATTTGTGAGGAAATTTATTAATTTTTTTGTTGCAATATGCCCTATTCTACAGGTATCTGTTCTTTCTATACCTGAATATTGAGAGACCCCCTCAAAATTTGTAAAACACACTCCACTTTGTCCGTTTACCTAAGGAATAGTGATGCTTCTGATTCTACTATCCAGTAGGAACCATTTGGACCAAAAAACAGAAGAGCTGACCAAGTTACATATATGTCTCTGGTCAAATATGGATTGCACAAAAGGGAAAGAGTACAATTTGCCCAATCATCCATCCTCAGGATGGCCCAGAAATTTCACTATTTCTTCTACAGCAAAGATGCTGGTTATGAATATATCTTTCATTTTAGTGAGTTATGATATAGAAGGATTCCATTTGACTGTGTTATATATTTTTCACCACTAGGCATTTGTTTGTAGCATGCATGCTATTCATATTATATGTATACAAATGTATAAATACATCTACACATGAAAAATTTATTTTTACATAAAGAATCAATGACTACCATGCTTTGTTGAACATGACCTCTTTCTTGGGTTCAGTAGTTTGCTAGAATGGCTCACAGAATTCAGGGAAATAGATGAGTAGCCACATGGACATGTTTGTAGGGTTATATCTGGGAGGATTCAAGCATAGGAGCTTTTCTTCCCATGGATTTGGGATCCATCCCTCCCCTGGGTTTTCACCAACCCAGGATCTCTCTGAATCCCAACTTTTGTGGAATAGATAAACAGGGTGATCACATAGGAATGACTAATTATTAACTCAGTCTCTAGTCCCTCTCCCCTTCTTGGAAGATGGGAGGAAGTGAGGTGAATAGTTCCATGCTACTCATTGACTTGGTCTTTCTGGTTAACAGGACCCAATCTATAGTTATCAGGACCCCAAGAGCTGCCACATTAAAACAAAATATGCTCCAAGGAATCCTGGAAATTCCAAGGGATTTAGGAGGTTTGTGTCAAAAACCATGGTCAGAGTCAACTATTAGAACAAAAGATCTCTTAGAGTTCTTTTTATTTCCACACCACTATCCCTTGCATCACCTTGTTCTTTTCCCTCCCTTCTTCTTAACCTCTGAGTCCTTAGGATGTATATTAAAGTCCACTAGTTTTTTGAAGGTGTTTTACATTTTCAAATATGTTTTTATCATTGTTCTGACTTAATTTGCTGAACATAATTCTTTCAAATTCCCTCTATTTATTGGAAATGGCAAGATTTCATCCTTTCTCGTGGGAATATAATATTCCATCATTTGTATTGTGTTATGTTTTTAAAATATTCTTTGGTAATAAATTTCTATCAGATATAAAAACAGGGAAAAAATTAAATGACTCTTCTGCTCTTCTATAAAATCATCATCGTCATTATAACAAACAAAAAATAACACCTTCACATACACATTGAAAATCATGTAATTTGTGTTCCTTACTCAATTGTGGCTACCAAGAAACTCAAATTAAATTTAAGTTTTAAATGTATTATCCACACCATATTCTCAGTTTATATTCTCTATAAATGATTTCTCACTTAAAAAAATTAGATTTATACCACATACAACTTAATGGGTACTTTGTTTATTCACTTGTAAGTTGCTAATTTGTTTGAATTATTTGGAGATAAATTGGACATAAACAAAAAATACACTCAGAATCAAAAAATGCATTTGTGTTAAATATAAAATTATCAACACCTTTATATTGATGTAGTCCACAGTAAAATACATAAGAATACAAAATTGGTTTCTTTTGAGCTGAATAAATGTGGGGAATAGGGATGAAGAGGTTTGGTAGTGCAGAAACTGCACCAGGAATTCAAATAAATTACAAAGTGTCACTATGAATTATCATCTATAAAAGTACCTTTTATGTGAAAAATCATTGTTATTCCAAAAAGAAGTACTTTGTTTCTAGTACTTCTAGGAATTGTTGGCATGAAAATGATGACTAAAAGGTATGTTTAATGGTCTGGAACTAGATCTGATAGAGAAAAACCGACACTGCGGCATTTGAATGTCTGTTATCATCACAGACAGTGACCAAAAAAAAAAAAAAAAAAAAAATCTTACTGATTTGCAGAGCTGTTTTTGGACATGACTTTGAGTTGAGAATGGCACCAAGTATTCACCATCATTTCATCTCCAAATATTGCTGTGATAATCAGAGATGATCAGTTACTCATCATATTTAATTCACAATTGCTTTAAATTATATATCTTCTTTTGGTTTTGATGAAATTAATTGTGGTAAAGTCTTTACCTATCTTTATACTTTTGCATATCATGTTTTAAAGCAGTGAATTTTACTTACATATGTACTCGTTCTTTTTTCCAGTGACTAGATTCATAATAGTGAATTTATTTGATAATTACATTATGTAAGTATCAAACATATCTCACTTTGATGCAAATATATATGCTGTGATGAATATAGCTGAATCTAAGATTTTTTTGTGCTCCACAAAGAAAGTGTTTATAAATTGGCTGTGTATTCACCCCTTAATAAGTTATGTTTTTCTAATATTTTTTGGTACTAGATAGTAGTTTATTAATATCCATACTTTTTATTGAACCATCAATATGCTCCCATGACTATCACTAATAACTTCTTTTTAAGTTTTCAAAGTGTCTATACAGTCACCTTGATTACTCCTTCATATTAAGAGTGGCTATAATGAACATCTGCGTATTATTTATTTTCCAGTGATACTGAAAATAAGTTAAAATCACACTATATTTTAAGTCTAAATAAGAAATATTATTATTACTACTACTGCTACCAGTCATAGTTATTTACTAACAGGATTATCACTGATTCCCTAATCACTTAACAATGATATATTTATTATTACTGTCTTCATTTTTATAGACTAGGAAACAGAGTCTCCAAGAGATTAAGCAATTTCTTAAATTAGCACAGATAGTAAATATCTTAGTGTCAAACATACCAGTCTAATTTTAGAATTCAGGATTTTACTAACATTCCTGCCACCCTACTTAAGCAAGTATCCTGTCTATAGAAGGTAAATAGTATTACATTCTCTTCTAAAATAAATACATTGACTTGCTACTCTATTTGTTTAGATTTGACTTTCTGGAGTCCAGCTTAACTTTGACATTTGCAGACATGGGTTAACTTTCACCTCACTGCAAGATATAAGGCAGCCAGGTATTTAATTTACCTACAAAAGGCAGTTAGGGCTCTCTAGAGGAACCTAATTAAAATGCAGCACATTTCCAAGACACCATGTCTTGCTGTGTTTCCATAGAAACAGTGGGAATTTCTGGTCACTGACCTTTGAGGGAATATGAGGATACATTTTCATAAGGTTCATAAGAGAAGCACTCTTTGTATATTAACATCACCATTTAGAAATTCTCTGTGCAATCCTATCTGATGTTAAAGGTATATCAGCAAAACCTACTGGAGGCTTTCAGTAGAACATTTTCTGAAAGGATTTTTTTTTAATTGTTTCCCGTATGGCATCTGTGTTATTGGATTTAAAATAGTCAAATATCATGTTATATCAATGAAGAAACATTCAAAGAAATCTTAGAAAAATATACAAGAGATATTAGAATTAAAATCATATTGTGTTTTATCTATTGTATTGCATTTGGAGTTTTCAAATCTAGGTTTACTCAAAGAATAACATATAACATTACCATATAAAAATATAAACCCATAAAATGAAAGCTTGTTATAAAATGTTAAGGCATTAATATTACTTAAAATATATTCTCAAGTTATGATCTTACCTGTTTAATTCATTTATAAATTCAGCTACATTACTAAATATGTATAAATATCTTAGTTATACTTTAGACATGTACCCATTATTCAAGAGAGAAAATGACAGTTATCTTTACTGTAGACTGCTGTTATTATATCAGCATTTTCTCTTCCAAAAAAAAAATAAGTAACTTAGTTCAATCATCAGATATGCATCGTTTAGTTATAAGGAATTATCAGGGGAATTTATATTAATTTCTCCAAAATGAGGAATATTTATCTCTATAAATCACTTATTCTAGGCATAGACACCTGAAGAAAACTAGAAATATGCTAATAATCATATGTAGAAAAGTGAGGTTACTACTCCATCCCCTAGACTTCTGGGTGGTCCTCTTACATAGTTGGATGCCCACATTCTGAGAGACAGTATGGCAAGGGGGCTAAGATCAGAAAGGTTCCAGATTGATATTGATAGAGAATTCCTGGCTCTGCCACTTACTAGCTGTGTGTTTGGGAGAAATCTACTAGCCTGGGAGTGCTTCAGTTTGCTCATTTGTAAAGTGAGGATAATCATGGATCTTGTAGGGCTGCTTTGAGACATATATGATTTAATATAGATAAATAACATATATCCATACTTGAAACATGGTAGTCAACAAAGACCTCCAATTCCAATTGGAAAGGCAGTGCAGATAAGAACATGCAGCACTGTGCACTCTTTCCCAAAGAGAAAAAAAGGAAAAGCGGGATGAGCTCCTTCCAGATGAAAGCAGAATGTCATCTGTATGGGGACAGAGGCGTATGCCAAGTTTTTGGTTAGACGTTTTTCTTTCTTTGTATGGATGCAGACAGCCCTATCTCTGAGAAATGATTGCTATCCTTGAGGGTGTTAGGGGTGTGTGTGTGTGTGTGTTGTGTTTTATCTAATAATTATCTACTGGATAAGTCAGATTATAGGAAACATATTTGCATTTCACACTTGTGGGGAGATTTTGAATAATATCCAGTTGTAACACAAAACCACACATTAGATTGTTGTGCTGACCTATTTTGTATGTAAATGTGCATGTGAGACCATGAAACATATGAGACTGAATAACTGAGACTTAGACAAATAATATCTGCAAAATAAAACTAATGCTCAGGCTACTTGTCAGGGGAACTGACTAAGAGTAGATGTGGAAAAACCAGCCTGTGCCCTTTGCACAAGTTTGTAAGTGCTTGGTAGTTTCCTGCACATATTAATACGAAAACATTTGCAAAAAGAAAATTTCCATTTCTCATGTGGTTTTTCTCCTTAGGAACACTCAAAAAACCTAAATCAAACAGGGACCATTTCTCTTCAGCTTAAGACCACACAGGCATCTTACCACCCTTTAGTAGTCTCTTTTCAACTAGAAAAAAAGGAAGTTTCTATGGTAATCATGCTTACGTTCCTTCCTCCTTCTTCCCTTGCCAATGCCCAATATACATCAAATTACTCATGATTACATAAAAGCTGCCTAGCACTTCTAGAATATTTCTTAAAACTATACTTTCTACTGGTGACTTCTTAAAATGCCATTTTCCTCCTGAATTATTAATTGAAAATTATTTGGTTTATTTCTTTAAGGTATATAGGGGTTTTCAGAGTTGTGCTTACTGTTACCACCTGTGACAGTTCATGAATCTCCCCTAAATAGAAAAGCCTTGCTAAAGAAGTATCCTAGAATTCATATACTTAGCACATTTTAAAGGCATTCATAGGTTTTTGTATATCTAACACTTGACTTCTTAAAATGATTCTGTGCTAGTTTCCAGAGATGTTTAAAGGTATTTCTTGGGGGAAAATTATTTCTGATCTTTATTTTGAAAAGGAAATGCTGAAGTAAACAAAGTTTACCGGATTCCTGCAGAACCTTTTGTGTGCTAATGGGTCTTATGAATAACTAAAGGTGATGTAGTCAAGTTCATTTCTTACCTTTCTTCCATGGGATCTACTTGTTCAGAACAGCCTTATAAGATATTGTTCCAGACCTGGACACTCAAGGGTCCATGGTGTCTCTCAAGAATCTCACGAAGCACCAAAACGAAGCCAATAACAAGTTTATTAGGAAGTGACCGGACAGAACTATGCAGAAGCAGTGGACTGTCTTAGAAGGCAGAATAGCAACGCTGAGTAGTAAAGCAGCAGGGTTTTTAAGGTTTTTTCCTTTCTGGGTGGGGAAGGGTCCCTCTTAATTATGCATATCTTGCTCTTATCACTCCTCCCCAATCTCCCAATTCGGGACAAATTGGAACCACCCTTCCCTCCTCCTTTTTGAGGGTGGCTGGGAACTGTAGTTAAAAGATTTCTCCCAAGCCTCCCAGATCTGCCAGACCTGACCTTGTCCTTGAAATAGAGGGAGACACAGCAGGAGTGTGGGGTGGCAGAAACACAGCGGTGCTCCTCTGGGGGGACTAGGTGAGAGCCCTGTTAGTGAACAGCACCAGGCACAACTGAATAAGCTTTGGGCAGGGTTACGTCAGGCAATTCCAGAGTATGGAGTTGATACTCCATCTCGTTCTGTTTAAGTTCTCTAAATTTCCGCTCTTCCAATGGTTGTCACGAACTTTATATTTAAGTTCATTGAGTCAGTTCTTATTTCATGTTGTTTATAAGCATAATTTTATTATTAAAGTGAGATGGGATAGCATAAAACATTTTTATAATGAGAACATTTTATTTTTCACCATTTATATACAAGCACAATTTAATAAAACACATCACAAAAGAGTAATATTTTGTAGTTAATATTTATAGGTGCATAGTTTCATGCTCACATGTTCTTAAATATTACTGTATATATTAACAAATTTCACAATACTTATTCTTAGACAGAAAGACGCATTAAAGGACACCTAAAAATCTTATATGATAATAAACCACAACTTCTCAACAAAGGCAACAAAAATATAGTGAAGATTTAGAAATAAGTGGTAGTCACTTACGTGTTTTTAATTTGTTTTAACATTTTAGATTTGATGCCACAATAGCCACAGCACACAAAGGATCCTGCTACCAGATATTCACTTCAGTGAGAGGGAAGCACCGAAATGCTGAGTGGGGGCAGGTACAGATTCTCCAATCACTGCTGATGGAAGACTTCAAAATACACTATAAAAACTTTGAGAAAATGTCATGAGTGGGCACATTGGGACTGAGTACTTATACAGGGTAGAACATCTGTCAGCAGATCTCAGGAAATTGAGAGCAAAGACATTTCTTAGGCCTCAGGTTCGTAGTCTTGATACCCTTCCTAATATTAGGAAAGTAAAAAAAAAAAAAAAAAAAAGCAGAGTTAGTAGAAGTGATCAGTATAAAGGGCCTTACTGCAAATGACATAGGCTGTGGCTCACCACTCTGAATAAATGCTTTCCTCATAGCTGTTCTGGAGCTCTTCGGCTACTCTGACATAATTTTTTTTTTTAAGTTTTTTCTTTCTATCAAACATGAAAGTAATAATGTTGGTGGTCAGGGTTAGATTCTCTGTTCTATTCCAGATGTGCCTTTTAATAATCATATAACCTAGATCTGGAGTTCAGATGAACTGGCCTATATGGAGAGTTGGTAATCACTGTGAACTGTGACAACCAATTCAGGTGGCCTAGAAAAAGTAATCCAGCGCTAAGATGCTCTGATTCTAGAGTGAAACTAAGATGCTTAAATGGATATTATGTTTTCTCTCCTTTTACCTTCTTAATTGGAAATTTCACCTTCAACCGTGGCTATTATTTCTTCTATTCTCAAACCCTTCACATCCCCATACACTATGTGGATTACATTTAATATGAAAATATGATCTTAACAACAACAAATAAGATTAGTTCATCTAAATAACAACTTCAGTAATATCAGAATCCTAGTTAAAAACAAGCATAGCTTCAATAATTCAAGTTTGTTTATTAATAAAATACAAACTTCAATAGTAAAGTTGTAATACTCCACAATTTGTCTTTTACCAATCTCTGTCACTACTTTCTTGTTCCCTAAGCTTTAATCATATTTAATTTTTCCATTTTTTGAGTTATACTCAATATAACATTATATTGGTTTTAGGTATACAGCTTAATTATATTTGTGTACATTAGAAATCACAACAGACTAGTTATTATCTGTTACCATACAAAATACCTTTCAGAATTTACTCTTTTGGCAATTTTCAAACTAGCTCTACAATATTATTGACAATAGTCACCATGTTATACTTAAAATTCCATGATATTTATTCTATTACAAAAGATTTTCCCCTTGACCCCCTCCTTCAATCATTTCACCCACTTCCCAAATGCCTCTCCACAGAATTCTGAGTTCAGTTTATTGTTCATTTTTTTTAGATCCTACATATTTGTGAAATCATATGGTATTTGTATTTCTCTGAATTATTTCATTTAACATAATAACCTCAACATCCTATTCAGGTTTTTGCAAATAGCAGGTTTTCATTCTTTGTTAAGGCTGGGTAGTATTTCATTGTGTATAATAATGTACTGTGTGTGTCTGTGCAAATTATATCTTCATTATTTATCCATAGAGGTATACTCAGGTTGTTTTCATATCTTAGCTATTGTAAGTAAAGCAGCAATTAACACAGCTTTTCAAATTTGTAATTTTAAATTCCTTCATTTAATACCCGAGAGAATTGATGGGTTACATGGTATTTTAACTTTTAATTACTTGAGGAGTCTCCATACTGTTTTCCACAGTGGCTAGCACCAATTTATATTCCAACCACCAGTGCTTGAAGTGCCTTTTTCTCCAGAGCGTCAACAACACTTTTTACATCTTATCTTTCTGATAACTATCATCCTAACAGGTGTAAGGTGACATCTTGTGATTTTGAGTTGCAATTTCCAGGTGATTAGTGAAGGAGGGAGGGTGGGGAGCAGGTGGATTTCTAGGACTTCTGAATTCTAGGAGAAATAAATAGTCCTTTTTCAACAGAAGAAAGTATACAAAGATGGTGTCCCATGCCTGAATTTTCTCCACCATCTCCAGATGTGTGGTAAACCTAAGGTTTGTGCCTCTGGAAGACTAAGGCTGTGATTTAGTCTGCTGTCTTCACAGTGCCTGGGAGTATTAATCTGCTAAAAACTGTCTTTCCAATTGTTCCAGTCTTGTTGAAGCCCAGGAATTCAAGTCTCACTGCTCCCCTCAGAGCCTTGCAATCAAGGGGCATCCTTGGTTGGACGACAGATATTCTTTGATTTTAGGAGATCAGCTAGAGAGCCTGGGGTCATGCTTGCCAGCTTCAGCAGAGCAGCGGGAGAGTGCTTTTTGTACAAATGCCTACTGACTTCAGGACGGAGCAGGGGAATTATGTGACCATTGATATTTGCAGCCTAAGATAGGGAACAGGAGATTACTGTGACTACCTGTATTGAATAATTGCAGTCTTCAATAATGTAGTGAGATAGTACTGTGACCGTGTTGCCCCTACAGGTCTTAGCAAGACACTGGGAGGGCGCTATGTCCACATGTACCTGCCTGCACTAGCAAGCTAGAGGGAAAGTACAAAAATGGTATCTGTCACATCTTTGCATCTGGTGAGAGTTAACATTTTGTCCTGTCCTTCCAGTAGATACTTTAAGACTATGTAGGTAGTGTCCAGACTACTACTTTTATGCTGGGTTCCAGTATGACTGAGACCACATGCAAACTTTTAAAAGAAGAATCTCAGTTCCCTGTAGTTCTTTGGTTCCCATGGATATAATCCTATTGGTTTTCTAAGCCAGTTTTGTTGTAAGCTCATCTCTTTGCTGCAGATACAAGGTTTGGTATATTCTCTGGTATGGGATACATAACTTTTGCTCCTCCAGGAGAAGATCCAGACTTATGAGATTCTTCCCCATTGTGGTTCAACACACTAAATGGAGTTGTTTTGTGTAGTACACCACATCTTTACCTCTCCTGCTCATCCTGATGTGTTCTTTTAATCCTTTGTTGTGGAGAATAGTTCATCTAGATTTCAGAGGGGATTGTTCTGTATGTCTATTTGGTATGTCCATAAGAGTTTAGTTCAGGATATCTCTACACTCCCCCTCATATCATATTTAATTTCTCACTATTCCTTAGACACATTCATATGCATTTGCAAACCAGCATGCCTTGGCTTTGGATAGTCCCTTGTGCTAGAATGTCCTCTTTTCATTTAGTCCTGTCATTTCTGCCAAACATATCAACATCATTTTTTTTTTTTCTTGAAAAGTTCTGCCATACCTTTCGGCATTTAGTTGATTGTTTTAAATTTCCATTTTTGGGATTTATTTAGAACATCAAATTTCTAATGAGATTATTCTCGAAAGCAACCTTTTTCTGGAAAGTGCCAGTTACTAAATATTTTAACTCTGTGGGCTACTGTTGCTGCTGCTACTGCTGGGTTTTCTTTTTTTATAAACCTTAACAAATGTAAAAATATATGTCCTGGATTTGGCCAATTTGTACATGTACAGAGTAAAGCATTCTCACTAAGGAGAAACATAATAGGAAATATGCCATTAATAACTATTTTGCATGCTGATTAGGAAGAACCAACTTGAACTCCTTAACTTTATTTTCTGAATCTTATGTATATTAATTTTTACCTCAGAAGGCATTTCATACGCCTCACTGTCAGGATCCACAGGCATATCTTCCAGAATTCCTTCCTGTGGGACTCCTTCTTCACTCTTATATTTAAATGGGAAACACAAAAAGAATATAAGGTACCATTTTTCACTTTTTGGAAACAAACATACCTTGAAAACATCTTACATACAAGACTGGAAAAGATGTTGTAAAAATGGCATTCAGTACTACTGCTAGCATTATAAACTCTATAATGCCTTTGAAAAGCATGGTGGAAGTATGCATTAAACCCCCAAAATGTACAAATATTTTGCCCAAGTAATTCACTATCCAGGAAATAGTCCAAAGCTATTATCCAAAACTATTTTTCATAGGGTCAATTATGGTGTTAAAAATTGTTCACATAAATGTTCAATGGATGATGAAGAACTTAAGAAAATTATCCTTTAACTACTCAACAGATTATTATGTAGACATGTATTACCATGACATACAACAATGAGAACACATTTATGATAGACTCTTTAGCAAAATATAAAGTATTACATATATTATGGACATAACATGTTCAGAATTTAGATAAGGTAAAAAGATGATAAAAACACAACACAATACTAAAAGTATTTGGGGGCAGTTATATATGTTATTTTTACTTTATGTAAGTGTTTAACTTATAGAACTATTAATATGTAACTAATATTTTATATTTTTTAAATTATAGCAGAGAAAATTTGCTGAAACATCAAGATTGTAACTATATTTTGAAGAAGAAAATCAAATGCATGGTCACATTATATCCCAGGGATCTCTCCATAGAAATAGGATAAATATGCATATTTACAATATGCATTGGTGAGGGTGTGGCAAAAAAAATTAAGTCTTATTCACTGTTGGTGGGAATGCAAATTGGTGCAGACCCTAAGGAGACTCCTTAAAAAACTGAAAATGGAAATACCACATGATACAACAATGCCTCTTCTAAGTATCCTAGGGATATGAAAACACTTAATTCAGAAGGATTAATGCACCCATCTGCTCATAGCAACATTATTCAAAGTAGCTAAAACAAGGAAACACTCTAAATGCCTATTGATGGATGACTGGATAAAGGTATATACTCCATGGACTATCTCTCAACTGTTAAAAAAGATCAAATTTTGCCTTTTGTAACAACATGAATGAAATGTGAGTTGATTGTGCTAAGCAAAGTAAGTCAGAAAATTAAAAGCAATTATCAAATGGTTTCTCTGATATATAGAACATAACTTGCCAAAGCAACAATTTCACAGCAAAAGTCACTCTGAGACTGAAAAATACAGTGGATACCAGAGCAGGAAGGAAGGGAGCCATGGATGGAAAGCATAGAGCGTATCAAACTAATAGTGATAATGGCATTAGAACTTTGCAGGTGGCTGAAAAGAAGCTTATATGAGTGTAGAGGATAAGCTATACCCTCCAGAATTTATATAGTTTTATTAATAAGATTATATTAAAAAGTAAAAATGGATATATAGGATACATAAAATTCAACCTGAAATAGTCATGGTTTTATTAGTATTCTTCATTGAATATCTTTTTTTTTTTTGGCTTTGTATTTATTTCAGCAAATAATTACTAAAAGGTAAAATGCACTGAAAATTGAAAATGCAGAGAAGAGACATGAATGTAAATGGACCTACTCAAGGAAATCAAATAGTCCTAGACTCAGTGTCAAGAACTTATATGTTTTTGACATATATGTCAGTGTAAAGGCTTATATTAAGAATATGCCTGCTATAAACAATAGTCCCTCATGGCTTTATCATGGACTTGACTAAAAAAACCATGAGAGCTGTAGCATTACAACGTGAGTTCAGAATTCTTCCTTCTCCAGATTCCAGATCTTATGTGATGTTAGGCAAAGATCTTAAGATTTCTCTAAGAATCAAATAACTTTAATGATAAATGAGGCACCGATACCTCTTTTAACAGTAGGATTAACCTATCTTAGTACATTGAACCTTTGTTAGTACTTTGATAATGTGTTTTTAAAGAAAAAATCATTTAGCATAAAATATCAAAAATATGAAAAGTTTCTCCATTTATTTGACATCCACTTTTTGCCTGCTTAGCCCAGAGTAGGCATAATAATTAGTTAATACTTTTATGACATTTCCTATATAGTATTTTATAGGATAACTAAAGGTTAATGAAATTTGAGGAAGATACCTTTTCTTGAACAATACTGAATACATTTTATTTATTACAATCCTATGTGGTCTATATTATGGAATTAAATAACAAACTTCCTGAGGCTTTTAATCTTACATGTTACTAAGATTGTGCTTAATTGGTACCATGATGTGAAATTTTAAACAAGAGAGCTATTAATTAGATTTAGGATGGTGGATATCACTCAGATGAGATAGGATGTTACTTGATTTCTTATTTCACTCACTAACAATTATGCTGGAGTGAGACACCCCTGAGCGATTCCTACAAAATGCTGGGGAAACTGAAATATTCCCCAACACACACATCAGAGACCAACACACACGGCATTAGAAAAGAAACTGAGTAGATCAATGAATCAATGTGATAGAAGGTTGTGGGCAGACAGTGACATGTGGCTTCAGGAGTCTGGGGGAGACAGTTCAACTCGGCAGGGCTGCCAGTTCCGTCAGAGACCTCAGGTAGGGAGAGCAGAGACAATGGAGGCCATATCCTTGGAGCAGGTGAAATCCAAAGGAGAAGAGCTGAGAAATATTCCCCCTGTGGCCTAGGACTCCAGCAAGGAGGATAACAGCACTTTAGTCTATACTCTTCCTCCTCACCCCTTGGTAGAAGCATTTGTACCATGAAGTGTGCCAATAATGGATAGACTGCTGAGTCTCAGATCTGGAACCCCAGAGTAGAGGGATAACAGCAGCCAGTTTTCCACCAGAATTCTCACAGCAGCACCTGGCCCCTTCTGTACCCATTCCCAACCCCAATGGCACAATAGCAATCCTGCCACCATCTCCCTGTGGCACCCTTGGCACCCAACAGTATAGCAGTAACTAAAGCTAAAAAAAAAGCCATTGTCATATTTGCTGTAGAAGTTAAAAAATAGAGCAGCTCATTTCTAAGCTCCTTATTAGATTTTATACAAAAACAACATATAATTTAAAAAATCATAAGATATTCTAAAATGCAGAGAGAAAAATGACACCAGGCCATATGTGAACTCAAGGTAGTATGTCATCACAGGAGAGAACAATTAAAATTGTTATCATGAAGAAATGCAAAGAGATACAAGAAAGCTCAGAATAAACAATTTGACATACAAAGTAATCATTAAAACAAATCAGAGCAGTACAATAGAACTCAGAAAACAAAGCAATGAGCTCAGGAATAAAATTAAAGAGAAGGTAGAAATTGAAGTTTTAAATCAAAATGAACAGAATCAGGTTGTGAATAACTCAATATATGCAATCAACAGGCTAATAGAAAGCTATGGAAGAATGAATCAGTGAGCATAGAGATAGGAACATAGAACTAATAATCCAGGAGAGGAAACAAGATACACACACACACACACACACACACACACACACACACACACACACACACATACCACTATGAGTGTTATCTGATTCTATTTGGAAAGACAAC
Source organism: Scalopus aquaticus (assembly GCA_004024925.1). Taxonomy (NCBI): domain Eukaryota; kingdom Metazoa; phylum Chordata; class Mammalia; order Eulipotyphla; family Talpidae; genus Scalopus; species Scalopus aquaticus. Next base: position 159,114 of record PVIJ01000823.1, read on the forward strand.
ATAAAGATTATGGTTTTCCTAGAAAGTGAAGAAAGCAAGAAGAGAACAGCTATCCAAACAAATAACGAGAAAATACCAACCCCAAAGAAATAATCGAATACACAATACCATGACGTTAGCAGAAAATATTAAGTAAACACAAAGAGATCCATACCAACACACATAATAATGGAAATATCAAGAGACCAAGGACAAGAAATAGTATTAAAGGCAGCTTATGGGGCGCAGGAAATATATAGAAGGAATCCTGTCAGTCTATCAGACTCTCTAGCAGAAACCTTACTGGCAAGAAAAGAATGAAATAACATGTGCAAAGATTACAAAAAAAAAGCCAGCTGATACGCCTTTATTCCACAATACTCTTTAAAATATTAGGAAAAATAACCTTTCCAAGACTAATGAAAACTATTCATCAAAACTTGACCTCCCTTATAAAAAATGTTGAATAGCAAAATAAAAAAGTCACAAAAACAACTGAATGAAGCAATAGATACATAAAAGAAAAGATAAAACAGTACTAGCAAGCACCCATGTATCAATAACAAGCCTAAATGTAAATGGACTGAAACCACCCATCAAAAACAGATGAGATGTTAACTATAATAGACTGAAATAATAAAGTCAAACATCTATTTAAAATGAAGTGATGTAAATTAATACTCTAAACCAAGGGGTAATTTAAAAAGACAGGAACTAATATGCTTTGCCAGATAAAAGACTTACAGCCAAAAAAAAAAAAAAGAAGAAGTAAAAGACAAAGATGGAACATTATATCACAATAAAGGGATCAATAAAGATAAAGAGATCAATACAAAAGGATATAATATATATGCACCCAAAATAGGAAGACTAAAAGGGAGACATTGACAGCAACAAAATAGTAGGAGAGAGAGGATCTTAACACCACACTTACAGTAGACAGTACATAGATCATCAGGTAGAAAGTCAGCAAGGTGGTGTCACTGATATGTGAAATATAGAGAAACCAAACAAAGGAACAAAGAAACTGTAAGAGCTACCCCTAAATGCAGAACGTAGACCCGAAACATTAAGGAAGGAAGTGGGCAGAAAGAGTACAAATCACAGGGGAGGAGAGCACAATGGACTGTGATGGAAGACTGGGCGCTCTGATGGTGGGAAAACTATGGTGAAAACTGAGGGCAGAAATCCTGTATCGTGAAAAAATAAGCAAGGGTGACAACCAGCTAACTAAATAGTGAATGAATAAAGTCAAACAACAAAAAAAAGTTAAGGCCTTAACTGACAAATCATCAAAATAAATTTATGAAAACTGAAATCATATCAAGCTTCTTTTTCAATCATGATGGTATAAACTAGACATCAACCAAAAGAAGAAAGAGGGGAAAATCACAAACACATGGAAAATAAACAGCGTGCTACCAATGTTCACAATCACTTATTTTTAAAGAAATGCAAATCAAGGGGGCCTCCCTGGTGGCTCAATCAGTTAAGCACAGAACTATGAAGTTATCCAGAGCCACTGAAGCATGAGTGCAATATCCGGCCAGGGAGATTCCCACATGGCGCAGCAGACCTCTCCTGCCTCACCCGCTGCTCCCCTCAGCAGGGTTCTGTTCCCACTCTGTCTCTGGTGAATCCTCTCACCTCACATCCTCACACCTCTGGCCTACACCCCGGCTTGTATGCATAAATAAATCTTTAAGAAAAAGAAATGCAAATCAAGCTTACAATGAGACAACATCTCACACCTGTGTGAATGGCCCATAGAGAACAGACCAAAAACAGCATGTTCTGGCAAGGCTGTGGAGAAAAGGAAACACACTGCAGCTGCTGGTGGGAATCCAAACTAGTCCAGCACATACGGAAAGCAGTATGGATCTCAAAATATTAAAATCTCAAGCATTAAGACATTAAACATTGAAAACATAAAAATAGATAGGCCTTTTGACCCAGTAACTTCACTCCTAGGCATCTTCCCCAGAATTCAAAAACACTATTTTGAAAAGAAAAATTCACTCCCATGTTTATTGCAGGAATGTTTACTATAGTTAAATTATGGAAACAATCTAAGTGCTCCAGAAAAGATGAGTAGATCAAAAAGACGTAGAATAGTTCCATAGTAATCAACAATAGATAAATTCAAGCCATTTGTGGCAACATGGATGAAGCTGGAAGGGAAAATGCCAAATGAAGTATCTCAGAAGAAGAAAAATAAATACTGAATGGTGTCACAAATATGTACAATATAAACTAATTAAACCCATATTCATATAAAGACAAGTTTAAAACCTAACCCTTGATAGCTGACTACAGTACTGAAACACCAGGAGGGAGAGGGGGAAGGGAGTCTTTTGAACAAAGAGGGGAGAAGGCACAATGATCTAAAATGGTAACATTTTTTGTTTCAGTGTAATCAATAATTTCCTGGATGTTTAACAACCATCACCATGTCATAAGAGGCCTAACCTTCCAGAAACCTTTACTCACAAAAGAAATAAATATGTTGCTTTCACAAATCTGACTTCTAAACGTTTTATGGTTTCTTCTTTACAGAATGAAATTATTGATTTCATCTAAACAAAAAAAAATATTTTAGTAATAAATTATCATGATCTTTAACTGTATTCTATTACATGCCTGGGGATAGCACCCAGAACTCCTGTAAGGCAGACTCATATTTCCACAAGGAAATTTGGTGTTAGATTTATTTATTTATTTATTTATTTTTTAAAGATTTATTTATTTATACATACAAGCTGGGGTACAGACCAGAGGTGTGGGGCGGCGAGACGGTTCACCAGAGACAGAGCAGGGAGCAGAACAGGCAGATCAGAAATACACTGCTGAGGGGAGCAGCAGGCGAGGCAGGAGAGGTCTGCCGCACCATGTGGGACTCTCCCCGGCCGGGCGTCAAACTCGCATCGCAGCTGCCGACAGCTTAACCGCTGCGCCACCAGGGAGGCCCCGGTGTTAGGTTTAGTAACTTGCTCAGAATTAAACTGGCACCACTGACTCTGTGCCATTAACCACCATCCTAGGTTTCATCCCCAAGAGTTTTGACTTTCAAAATGTGTACTCTGGGTCACCCTGGTGGCATAATGGGGTAAGTCACAGCACTATGAAGCTATCGAGAGTCACTGCAGCACCAGTTTGATTCCTGGCCAGGGAACTAACCCACATGGCACAGCAGGCCTTTCCTGTCCCACCTGCTGCTCCCCTCAGCAGTGTATTTCAGTCAATCTGCCTGTTCTACTCCCCACCCTGTCTCTGGTGAATCCTCTCACCACCCCCATACCTCTGGCCTACACCCCAGCTTGTATGCATAATAAATAAATATTAAAAAAAAGTGTACTTTAATTGAATTATCTATAGATTTCAGGAACCAAGAAATAGGGTATTACATTGCATCACTGACTATGCTCTCTCTTTCCTACTAAGTGAATTTGTCAGTTTGATTGCAGAAACCCATAAAGGAAGTTAAATCACAGAACTGCATGCTTTATGGGGCCATTATATATTTTATACCATAAAAGTTTACCAGGAAGTGAAAAAAAACATGCAATATTAGAGCACAAGTGACAATTTTCCTTTTCAAAATTCTGTAACAAACACCTAGTGTGTGTGTGGGGGGGGGTAAAAACACACCTGAAGGGCATGACTAGGGAAACTAGTGAGGGTCAGAGAACTCCTGGGAAAAAAATATAAGTACCCCACAATCTTTAAGAACAGGAATAAGTAATACTCAACTTACTACTTTCTATCTAGTACTATGCTGTAATTTAACTTCATCATCTACCCTGTACTTCACCTATTACAGCCTGTTATCCCTAATTTTTTACTTGATGTTTGCAACACAATGATCAGAATAAGATACTGCAGTTAGAAAAGCACAGCAAAGGTAGGTGAGGGATTAGATTTTAAGGAGGTAACCAATTAGAATTGACGAGAAAAAAATGTAATCTCAGGAAAATTATCAAACATCTATCTTGTTTTTTCTGTATAAATTGTAACTTAGGGTAAACAAATAGTTGATGATTACAAGTTTTTCTTTATAAATTTCATGTTCTAAGAATCACAATATCAAGACCTCCCTAGTGGCACAGCAGTTAAGCGCTGAGCTGTTGAGCTGTCAGCAGCAGCGACGTGAGTTCGATGCTCGGCTGGGAAGATTCCCACATGTCAGGGCAGACCTCTCCTGCCTCGCCTGCTGCTCCCCTCAGCAGTGTATTTCCATCGATCTGCCTGTTATTCTCCCCACTCTGTCTCTGGTGAATCCTCTCGCCGCCCCATGCCTCTGGCCTGTACCTCAGCTTGTATGCATAAATAAATAAATCTTTAAAAAAATCACAATATCAATTTTTAACAAATGATTTAGGCAATAAACATATCACTTTAAAGTGATATGAAGAAATATAACCGAATAGTTTATGGTTCTTATGGAAGAATGTATGGCCACATATAAAATATCTTTACTAAACATTTCAATTTGATTCATCTCTATCACCAGAAATGACATGTTATTGCAAATATAAGGGTTTGAAAGAACAAGTTCACATCATTGGATGCAATTAGGCAATTCGTGACTGTGGGAAATGAGGCCAGACAAACAACATAGCAACTTGAGCAAGTAAAGTGCAAAGGAAACATAAGTTTGGGGGAATTTATATATTAAAATAGACTTAATCACATATCAGAAAAATTGCAACATAAAAACCTTATTATAGTTTTATTTGGATCTTGAGTTAATCAAATAGAAAGTAAATACTATTGTATATAGTTGGGGAATTTGAACACTGATTGCATGTTTAACTAAAGTTATTCATTTTTAAGTATGGTAATATAATGTTTTGAATTTAAAAAGATTCCTTAACTTTAAACAATTAAATGATCAAATATTTTCAGGTCAAATAAGATATCAAGGTGTTTGTTTTGAAATTATCCAGGTTTGGGTGCAACAAAACAGAGTGTAGAAGAAACCAGAATTTTTAAGTTGGGGATTGGTTGTATATATAGGGGAGCAGAATATGCCACCCTAAAATGTGCTACTTTGGCAAGCAGATTATTTTGAGCAGAGGGCCATCAAGGTTCAGTATAATCACATGGCGCTTTTACCTCTCTCTCTACTTCCTAAAGAATTTTTATAAGGAGGCCTGTACCAAATAAGTTTAAATTATACATATGTATATGCACACACATATGTGTATATGTGATATATTTACCTGTATGATATGGCAAACACCTGATTGTTATTGTGTGTTCATCTCATCTTCCTGTGAATTTCCTTCTTCTCCTTTGAAGGCCCACACTACGCCTTAGCTCAGAGTAGGAAGTTTGCTTCAATTGCCAGACTGCCTTTGAGTTCCCTGTTTTTCGGGTACTTCCATATGTATACATTTAATTTTGTTTTACTCCTTTCAATCTGTCTTATGTATCTTTAATTATTAGAACGGCTAAAGAACCCAGATGTGAAGGGAAAAATTTTCCAATACTACACAAATTTTTGCAATTTTTCATAATGCATTTTTAAAAGTATATAACTTCATTTCAGTTGTTATCTTCTATATGACCTAATGTTTCAACTCCATAATATTAACATATATTTAAACTTACTAAAATATTTGGAAGCTATTTTAAGGGCGATTATAACAAACACTTTACATAATTACCAGGAATAATTTTATCTCAAAGCCTTTATATTTATCCTTTTCTTACTATTTCTAAAAAAAAATGATTATCTACAATGATTTTAATAAACTTTAATTCCAACTTAGAACATTGCTTAATGATGCATTGTATTTACCAAAAAAATCATTAAAATTTGTATTTTATGAATATTAAGGACTTCGTTTCAAAGCACAATCATAGTTGAAAATATGAAATACAGATTCTATTTATTTTTACCACAAAGGAATGAAAAAATACCAATAACCAATGTTGACCATGTTTGAAAAAAAAAAAAGCACAGTTTGTAAACAAGTCTCCATTATGATAATGGATAAAGCAATAATATATTAGGGTAATAAGATACCTAAGAGAAAAGTCCGGGTTATGGTCTGTGCCTGCATGTTTAAGAAGAGAAATGGCATACATGGTCTAGTGAGTAGTTAGAGATATAGTAAAAGAATGCCATCTCTCTCTAGTAGGCCCTGTTCTCCAGAATATTTCTGATATCCATTCTCAAGTGGTATTGTTTTAAGGACAATGACATTATAGAACTTTGGTATAGTCACATATAATCCATCAAAAAATATTATGATGGAATGGTCCTCCATAAATAATGAAAAAAAATAGACTTAGAAGTGATAGCAGCAGAAATGGCTATGACTGACCTCTCCCATCCTAAAAATCAAACTTGTTTGTTTGTTTTAAATGAGCCTGTAATAGCAAATAACTGATATGGCACCCAATGCTAACTGATAGATGTCTTAGCTGATGTTCTCTATAAAGCAGATCACCAGAGGGGGCTTCACTGTTAATACTTTATTGGGAAGTACAATGCCAAGAAGTGAAAATGAGTGAAAAGAAAAGCAAGACAAGGAGGGGTGGGAAGTAATTGCCTGTGGACAGAAACACAAGTGCTCACTCAGCTTCACAGAAGGTGGTGCCAGCCACCCAACTTGCTGTTACATCCTGCGCAAGTTGGTGGCAAATTCCCTGACTGGCAGTACCTCCTACAACCTTCCTATTGACTGTGTGAGGTGATAATTGCCTGTATTTTTAAATTTCACATTTAGAAAACAAAATGGAGCCTATTTCCTTGATCAAACTTTTTTAAAAATGAACTCAAATTTCATTAACTTTGCTTAGATTGAGATTTCTCATTAATATCTCACATTGTTAGCAATATTATCTTTATGAACATAGTTACCTTACATGTATATTATTTCATGTTTTATACAATATTATATTTTGGTATACATTAATACTCTAAAACAAAATTAGTTTTGCTCAATTTTATGTCATCTAACTTTGTCATATATTTATCTAACATACAATAAAAATTGTTGACTAAAACCACACTTTTAAGCAAAACCTACAATTATTTGAGGGCCCCAATTAAAAATGTTTCTAGGTCCCTGTGAATGTCTGATTATTTTCTTTGGAAACCACTACCTAACCAATTTCTTATAACCTTTGTGACATCATATGGCACAAAGTATACCAATATATTGCCAGTGTCACTACATTAAAAAAATAAGTTCCTTTTTGAAATTTATGAAAGATACGTACAAATGATCAGTGTTTCTCTAAAGAGACTAAGAATCAATACACAGTGATATATTCAACAAGATTTCATCCACTACTTGGTGTCTGGGCTTTAAATACTCAAAACTACAGAAGCTCTCTTTCCCACTGCTGTTATCCTGCAGGATATTTTGAGCAGAACCATTATTTGCTGCATAGTAGAATAATGTTCATCAACCCTAAATGACTCAACAGTTCAAACAATGGGGTTGGAGAAGATAGTAACCATAAAAGATAAAGGAGGAAACTAACGGAAGAACTCTAAGAGGGAAAAATAGGTTCAACTTACTACTTATCATAAAACACAGTGTTTCTGATATAAAATCAAGCTCAGAATACCTGTTAAAATAAAAATGTAACAGATTTTTTAAAAATTTTAAAAAATGGGAGTATATGATGAGGGCACTAAAAGAAGTGCCCTCCATTTTACAGAGAGAAAATTAAAAATGAACCAGGAGAACATGAAAATTTTGTTTAAAAGTAAGGTTAAGAAATATTTTTTTTTATTGCTAGTTATTTCTAATAATATTATTTGGTTTAGGAACTAAAGAGGATTTGATTCAACAGCAGATTAAGTTCAATTGCTTTAACATAAATAATTTTTATAGAATGAGGGCCTCCCCGTTGGCACAGTGGTTAGGAGCTGTGCTGTGGAGCTGTCGGCAGCGGCGACGCGAGTTCGACACCCGGCCATGGAGATTCCCACATGGCACAGCAGACCTCTCCTGCCTCTGCTGCTGCTCCCCTCAGCAGTGTATTTCGGTCAGTCTGCCTGTTCTGCTGCTTACTCTATCTCCAGTGAAACCTCTTGCCGCCCCACACCTCTGGTCTGTACCCCAGCTTGTATGCATGAATAAATAAATCTTTTAAAAAATAATTTTTATAGAATGAAATTGAATTTAAATAAAAGCTTTGGGGCCTCCCTGGTGGTGCAGCGGTTGGGCGCTGCACTGTGGAGCTATCGGCAGCACTTGATGCAAGTTCGACGCCCAGCCGGGGAGAATCCCACATGGTGTGGCAGACTTCTCCTGCCTCGCCCGCTGCTCCCCTCAGCAGTGTATTTATTTCTGATCTGCCTGTTCTGCTCCCCACTCTCTCTGGTGAACCCTCTCGCCACACCATGCCTCTGGCCTGTACCCCAGCTTGTATGTATAAATAAATAAATCTTTAACAACAACAAAAAAAAGCTTTGCCCAATGTTAACCTGTAAAACCAAAACAAGAAATACCACTGCATTTTATGTTATAATGTTATTTATAGGAAGTAAAAAATATAAATATGATTATATTTATAACTTGAAGAATATAAACAGTATTTAAATGCATTCTAATAATAATATGTTATGACAGGAGACAACAGGAAATTTAGCATGTTCTGCTTGTAGCCTAACACTGAAAGAAAAGAAAATCAGAGATATATAATGAAGCCTACCTCTGTTTCCAAGTGTGTATGGTTAAGTTAAAATTCAATTTTTATTTTTGAATAAACTACAGTTATGGTTTAGATCTAGGGCAGAATTAAAGTGACCTAAAGACTTGGTCTAATCAATGCTTCATCCCTTTAGGAATGCGTCAAATTTGGCAGGTCAGCAGTCATAGAAATCCTGCTACTAGAAGCTTATGTTTGAACTCTTTGGGCTAAACTCTCCTTTCAAGGCAATTATGTGAACAGTACAAAGGATCACAACATTATTTGTGTTGTTAGAAGTGAAAAAGACTGGGCGAATGGAAGGGAAAGGCATCAGCTGGAGTCCAAGGATTAGTACAGTCACAGCGACAAAGCTATCATTACAGTATTTTGAAATATTATACATGGCTATTTCAGTGTTACAGTGTTTGAGATTCAGTTGGCCTAACTTTTCAATAAGATAAAAATGTTCAAATTCTGATAATGTGTTTTCTGGTGGCTTTGATGTCTTCCAACATTAATTTTTCTCAACAATTACTATTCACTGATCTAAGATATGTTCTAGGACTTGGGAACACACACACACACACACACACACACACACACACACACACTTAAACTAAGCCACAGCTTATCTCTGGGCCTACTTCCTGGGACCATTTTGAACCTCCTATTTAAAAAGTGCAACTAAAGCAGATGATTTTCATTATAAATTGCATATGCCACATGTTATGCCAACAAAGCTCAGAGCAGGTTCTCTATGGATCTGGGCAGACAGGTAAAGGAGAATCCAGTGGCTTTTCAGTCTTTGAGTGATCTTTCTACCTCCACTATTTGTCACAAGGCAACCAGGTGCAGGACAGAGTGGGGATGGGGGAGAGGCAGGAGACTGGCAGTCCTCCCAGGCCCCGGCCACTCTTTACCCTTTCTGGGCTCTCTGGCTTTCTCTCGAGGTCTCTTTACTGTCTCTACTCTGCTCAGCCACATGGGCCTCTGCTGCTGCCCTTTAATGCTCAGTCTCTGGGCTCAGGTGCACCCACCCACAGACGCACCACCCCATACTCTAGGTGACGCCATCAGGCATGCATGCAGGACCACAGATGTTGATCATAGGTGTTAATGGTGGGTGGGGAGGAAAAACCTGATAACTTCCACTTACCCTACACCATAGTAAGCCAAACCTAGTAACATGGCTAAGTAAGGATAAGACTCCTGGCCAAACTGGGCTTTCTTCTTGGTCATGGTACCTCTTATCCTCATCAGCTGTATCATATCTATTTGTCTGTCTCAGTATATTTACAAATTACTCTTGTTATCAAGCATAAGGGTCACTTGGGAATAGTGAATCAGATGAACAAAGCAATTTATAAACACATTGTATCATAAATAGTTCATACCTTTAAGTGAATCATCACAAATTAAAAATACAAATATAAATTATATTTTAATATAATTAAATATAAATTATATTAGAATAATCAGTTTTTCCTGGAAATGAGTTATACTTAGAAGTCATTCATGCTCTACTTTACTCTATAAGCAGATAATTCATTTTCTTGCTTTTTGCCCATTTTATTATTTTGTTATTCTTGGTAATTTTCTCAGAGAAGGAAAGACAAAAGGAATATATAAAAGGAAAACGAGTAACATAGAAAATGAAAATGAGTTTATCTGTCTTTAAATGGTTTGGAAGTAGAGGAGAGTAAAGTTAAATTAAAATCTACAAAGTAGATTTAATTACATTAAATTTTCCTTGGGATTAATTTTGGATGCTATTTATTAGTAATATCTCTGAAGAAGAAATTTGCATTGTATATCAGAGATAGTATCCTATATTAAATCCTTATTTTCCTTGTTAAGTTTAACAAGCAGCTCAGTGACTACAGTATTTATGATAGTGTCATGTAATTAGCTGACTCATCTAATAAGACTTTAAAACAGAGCAACTATTGCCAGCTTTCTTCCCCTGTTACTTAGATATAGACCTAGCTGCAAATACTAACATAAACTGGAAAGTCTGTGAATAAACTATTTTCAATTGCCATGTCTAAAGATTAATTCTTTCCACTAATGAAAAATGCTATGTTTAAATATATATTTAAATACGCTTATCATTTTAAGTTTTCATGGATAAGATTCTTGAAGATCAGCTTGTTGGGTAGTGATCGGAAAATAAATCATCAAAGTGAAAGTGGGACTGAGAAAAATCTACTCTATGTTGAGCTCAGAAGCAATTCACTTCATCTTTGCAAAAGCATTTATATTTGGAGGCAAGTCTTAAACTAGCAACTGGGTGAGGAATCAGCTGGGAGTGTAGGTTTTGACAAAAAAAGGAGATAGGAAGTCTGCTTCTATATTTTTGGGAAACTAGGGAAAGCTGAAAGGCTCTTGGAAAGGAGGAAAGCTGCTATTAAGATGTTAGTGAGCCAAGGTCCAGGTGTTTGCTTTCAAAAATGGATGAGGAAACTGGTTTAATATCTGCTGGGTAGAAAATACTTTAGGCAAAACTGTTCAGACGTCAAAAGGGTGGCTAGGAGTTATAGGGATCTAAAGCAGAGAGTGAACACAATAGCTTCAAGATTGGTGGGTATGAAAACAAGGAGATGAGCCTTTAAGAGCAAGATATAGATGCATCTTCATTCAAGAGATTAATCACTAGGAAAGACTATTAGGGAAGTCAGGGCAGGAAAATGATACAATCCAGTGTGACACCTGCAGTTCTGCTGTTTCCAGCCAAGTTTGAAGGGTTTTCGAAATCTGGAAGGAAAAGTCCAGTGTATCAGCCTTTATCATTGACATCTATGGCAGATAGAGGAATAATGCCCCATGGAGCACTGCAGTCAATTTTAACAGAAGTAGAAAATATTTCACTCTGTGAATTCTATAGGCTGTGGTTGTTACTTTCTTTTGATTATTAAGAAAAAGTTCCCTCTAAAGACTTCTATTCAGGTCTCACCAGATCTGAGGTAAAAGGGAATCTACTTACAAATTTATCAAGAAAGATAATGCCTAGGTATATCCTTTGGTTATTCAAATGTAATATTATTAAAGTGCTTAGCTTTCCATCTTACCCTGACTTCGGATAACAATAGTAACAAATTTTATTTAGTGCTTGCTCTGTGGTCATACTTTTTCAAGAGTTTCATGAGAGTTATTTGGGTTAAAACATGAGAAAGTTAGTACTATTTCTATTTTATCAAAGAATGAACAGAGATAGGAAATCTGACTGAAGAGCTCATACTCTTAGCAATTATGCAATGCTATTTGTCAGACTTCTTGGAAAAAAACATTTTCTATTCACTAAAACATTAAGTTGAGCTGTTGTACATTATGAAATTGAATTTCAAAACATTAATACTCTCAAAATGCCATCTAAAATACTTTATGATTAAGTGTACTTTGTCAACTGCTATTTAGAAGTTTGTCACTGTATAAGTAAAAAAATAAGACTTAAATAATTATTGACATAATCTAAATGCAATATGATATATTTATAGAAGTAAAAACAGAATAGAATTTTATTTATTAAATATAGAGACATTAAGGATTAACTTTTTGTTACAGAGAAAAATGCTTATGATGAATTCAATGCACAGCATTTTCCTGTTAATTTTGGACTTCTTCAATAGAGTGTGTTCTGGTAGAATAAAGATGAAAACATTATTAGGAATAAAGTGTTTATTTTTCCCCTAAATATGTGACACAGAAACTACAGCTTTTTAAAATGATTTGAACATCTGAGTTTCTTTTTTCATACCTTTTGAAAAACTTTATAGTTAAAAAGCTTTATAGTTACAAAGCTTTTGCCTGTATCACCATTTTTATATTCTTTAGTTTTACACTGGAAATGGTCATATCTTCCAGTCCTGAGTTAGTTCATTTTTATTATCAGAATAAAACATAATGATCCATTAAGTGATCGGAGGCAGATGTTACATTGACTCATGACTTTTTTTCATCCTGCCTTATCCCACAGGGACATCAAAAATGAAAGATTATTTTTTAATCACAACAAATACATTTTTTCTAATGTCTTCTTCCTTTCATTAATAACTAAATGTTTATTTGTGTTCTTTTAATTACTTTTAAAGCCCCCATTATTCCTGGATTACATTACTGAACTCTGATAAATCAACAGAGTTCTGTATTTAATTTTTTGAACAATTCTCCCTTCATTTTGTTAATTTATATCTCCCTTTGGTGTTCATTTAGTGGAATTGCCTGGTTTCTGCATCAGAGGGAATAAAACAAATAACACAGAGAATATTCTGCATTTAATTATTGCAACTGTCTTTATGGTTGCAAACAGTAGTGAGGTAAGTGGAGCCTTGTGAGTGTGTAATGTGTATGGGGGAGGGGTAACTATATATTGGGGATACTTCCTAACTCTATCACTGTTGACAGAATCTAAATATTTTGTGTTATGGCCCCTACATCCAATCATTTTATATACTATAGTTTGTTTAGAAGTTCAGGAGAAAATGTGACTTTAAGATAAAAGGGTTTTGTGGCAGGTTGACTTAGTGAGAGGAGTCTCTATGAGATCTTGAGCAATTTAGATGTCCAAATTGGAAAGTAACAAAAAACTTTTCTCAGATTGTTGCTGAATCATATACACACAGACAGACACATAGACAGTACCAGTAAATTCATAACAGCAAATATTTACTGAGCACCTGTGTAGGGTATACAAGAGCCATCAGGCTTTTCCACCCTCCCTCAATGATAGAACTCTGCAGGCCTAAGCACATGCCCGATGGCGGGCACCTGGAGTAGGGTGTGAGCATGCGCGAGTGGGTGCCAGAGGCTGGGTTTATAAGCAGAAGCAGCAGAGCACAGAGCATGGAACAGAGGACTGTTCGGGGTGTAGCAGAGAGACCACGAGACGCCTCCAGAGTGCCCAAGAGAGTGAAAATTCACTGAGGACTGGGAGGCCTGCTGGCCTCCTGGCCACCCTACCTGCCCTGCACTTGGCTGCCTCACAAGAAAGATGTAAAAAAGTCTAAAAAGCCATCAAGGGCTCCAAGACTCCTTTCCTTTAGACCAGTCTGCTCAGCTCCATGGAGAACCTGTGCTCCTTGGTGTCTTCCTGCGTTACAATCTGTTATGTGTTAGATTCTCTTAGGCATTTATTTTTGTTACCTATGTATCCCCACAAAGTATGTACTGTCTGAAAGCATATTACCAATCACTGTTACAATTTCACCTTATTGTTAATTTTATTTTGAAACAAGTTTTTCTTGAAAATGGTTGAAACCACAACCTTTAACAATGGAAACTTTCGTTCTATTTCATTGGCCAGTTACATTTGACTGTCCAATGAACCTCAGCATTTTGCCTTTTTCAAACTGATGCATAGATCCTATTTGTTTTCTTTCTCTCATCTGCCTAAGAGTGCATTTGAAAACTTTCAGTACTAAATGATAGATGGGCCTTTGTGTTTGCCAAATATCCTAAAAAGCAAAGATTGGGGAGAGCAGCCAAGTGGGAGCAAAGTCAAGGTATACAGGGCTTATCTCCTCTACATGTTTACAACCAAATTACACCTCAGTAAAGAAAATGAATGATGAACACAATGATTATTGTATGCATCAAGAGCAATGGAATAGCACAGAGGGCAAGGGGGAAATAAACTGTAATTAAACTGTGTTAGCAGTAATACCTGGACAGCAGCCCAGGAGAGGCAGAGGCAGATGCCATACGGTGTCTCTCTGAAGATGTTAACTCCTGGCCACATGTCTACTTCGGGGTTTTAAAATCTAGAGACTATTTTGGAGAAGAAGGGGCACAGAGTCAATGTGCAGAAGGAGGATACATCATTGGAGAACTATAACAGTAAAGATACAGAGTAGTGATAATAAGCTTGAGTCCATGACTCCCAAACAGGAGGAGGCCGAGCTGGCAGGGAAAGCCAGACTGCACCACTGGTGTCTCCTTATTTGCAGATTGCAGTTATTATATGTGAAACATCTGTCGTACAGCCTCCAGAGTCAAAGCCAATGAAACAAACAAATACTGTCATTAACAGAGTTTGAAAACCTTTACCTGACTACTAGGAACAAGTGTCCCAGGATAATGATCCTATTCAAAAGACAAAGAGAACAATCCCCACCTTGTGATCCTGTGTCAGTGATAATCCCCATCCAGTGCTGCATCTATTGCTCAACACAAAGCTGAGGTTGATGCTGGCAGACCTTTGAGCTGTTCTGGCCCAGCTGGCATAAGGGAGAAGGTCACTGTGGATCCCTACAACACAACTACAGTATCTAGTGGTTTCACTCATTTGTGGGATAAAATAACCAGAGGAAACAAACTGTCAGACACAATAAACATAACTCCTAGGTCTGAAAAATATAGTGGTTTATAGAGGGGTGAGGGGAGGATGAGAGAGGAAGAGAAGAAGGGGTAGTAGGTGTAAAAGTGATAGTCTAGTAGTACTGGAACTTTGGGAGGAGGTAGGTGAACCATGTCTACATGTCTAGGTGGGAAGCTATATCACCCCCAAAATACAGATTTGTAAAAAAAAAAAAAAATGGTTAGTCAACAAAATTTGATAAAAGAAATGGAATGTAACCAAATAAAGTTACACATCTGCATTGAATTATTCAGAATGAGGTATGGTATGTTTTTCACCTTCATTCTATACAAACTTATTGTTTTGCTTACTTTCATTTTAGATTTCTCTTACTTTGGTTTACTTTTGATATCTCTGATTTTTTTTAATTCTAGGGAACTGTTCAATTCTTCCCCAGAACCAACTTTTCAATGTTGACATTCTTTTGAGCTATGGATTTCCATATACATCTCAATCCATAATCTGGTCTGGAGCACCCATGTGTACCAGCCATTGGGAAAAATGATGCAGGCAGTGTAAAAATAATTTTATTAGAAAGTCTACTTTAGTGGAAGAGCCAGTAAACACAACTTGCTTATTCACCAGATTCTGCAAATTTAATCTGGAGAAGGAGGTCTACCTCCGGTGAATATTCCTGGGTAAATGGAGAATTTGAAGGATGTTGTTGGCTCCAAACAAGCCCAAACTAAAATCTAATGGTAGAACTGGTATGTACTGGCATTCCCATATGCTTATACTCAGAAAATAAGCAGATTGGAGATTCCGTATGGCTAATTACATTGGTCAACAAATTTTTACAAAGGTCATGTTACTGAAATAGAATTAGTCATTTCCTATCAATTTGTATGTGCTTAATATGAATATGACAGTCAAATTCTAATTTTGTCTCTAGTTTTTGTTTTTTTTTTTTTTGTAATCTGCAATAAGTTGATGTTTACATCACAAAATGCATGCCAATAGTAATAGGCCTAGGGTTAATACCTGTAAAAAAGCAAGTCATAGACTGCTTCTTAGATTACTTTGCTTGTCTCTTGTACAGCTGTTCAGGAATAGAATAGATGGAAGATGGTTTCCATTGTGCAAAAGCACAGCCTTAAGACTCAGTTTTGAAGAGTCTAGAAATAGTCTCCATTCTTGTGGGTCGTGAGTGATTTCTAAGGCATTCATGAGGCCCTCATATCAGAACAGAATACCAGAGTACTTTCCTTTCTGAATAAAGGCTCCAACTGCTGATGGCGCTTTTGATATAAAGTAATTGTGACGTCTTCTAGAAGATTCCATTGTTGGCGTCTTGATCCTAGCAATGCTGCCTTGTTCTTGGATGAGTCCAAATCATGAACCAGCTCATTTAGTTCTTCCTGTGTTAGTCTGTGTGGGGTTGATGATGCTACAAAGTGAAAATATGGATCACTACATGCTGATGGAACAGGAGAAGAACAGGTAGGCTCAACTTTGTCCTCATCAGATGAATCAAGAGAATATTCTGCTGAAGGTTCTGGAATAGGAAGTTCCTCACCATGTAGAAGTGGTCTCAATGCAGACGGAATGTTTGGGTAGACTATTCTCAACTTCTTTTGCTCTGTTATGCCACTGGAAAAAAGAGGAACCAAGCAGAAGTAACAGTCTTTTATGTGGTTGCGTGGCTTTCTCCACTCCATGGGCACTACAAACGGCATTGATGGGCTTTTGCCACTGAACCACTGTGAAAGCTGTGTTGTCCATGTAGCACAGCATATATGCGGGGCCCATGCTTGTCTTGGTCACTGACCTTACATCCAAAGTAAAGATGATAAGCCTTCTTCACTTGAGAAGTGATACTTTTCTTCTGGTTGGCAAATGTCACTTCCCCACAAATAGAGCAGAAATTGTCCATGCTTTTAACACACTTTTGAGGCATTACTGTTCTGTATTGTGCCTAAATGGATAAAATAATAACAGTTCTAAGGAACAGTAGCTTAAACTGTCTTGCACAAAGTCTGAAATATTTTCAATGCTCAACCTTTCCAACAGGACTTTCTATAGTGGGCTACTGAAGTCAGCTTCCTTCAGCAGCCGCCTGGCAGTAGTATTGCATTGCATCAGAAAATGATGCAATCAACTCTGGATGATGTGTGCATGATGGTTTCATGCAATGTGATGCAATATTACATCATTCTAGGCTGATTTAGGATGTTGTTGCCGTCCTACTGGATAAATATACATGGTGAAACATATAAAATGAATTATATGAAATATCTTCAAAACGAGAGCTAATAAAAATTTTCAGAGTTATATTCATGTTCAGCACACCTAATACTACAGATTAGGGCCTTTTTAAGTCAGTAATGATCTCACTGTTGACCAGTGTTATTAATACAGTGCAACCATTCTTGTACAGGCTTGACAGCACAACCTTTTTCAATCTTTGTATCATTATATTAACATTATCATTAAGGCCGCCCTGGTGGCGCAGTGGTTAAGCACTGTTCTGTGGAGCTGTCGGCAGTGGCGATGCGAGTTCGACACCCGGTTGTGGAGATTCCCACATGGCGAGGCAGACCTCTCCTGCCTCACCCGCTACTCCCCTCAGCAGTATATTTCTGATGATCTGCCTGTCCTGCTCCCCACTCTGTCTCTGGAGAACCCTCTCGCCACCCCATGCCTCTGGCCTGTACCCCAGTTTGTATGTATAAATAAATCTTTTAAAAAAATAAATAAAATTATCATTAAGTATAAAATAACTATTTCTTCGCAATAAAAAAGATAATCTCTGTAAATAGATAACAATGGTTCCTGTGTATCACTCCCTTTCTCTCTGGGACAGGGGACTTCTGCACATCAAAGGAATTAAGAATTCCTTGAAACGGTGTGAAACCAAGATGATCCACTAAATAAATATTTCCATTAGAAGACAGATATAAACATATAACTTCAAAAAAAAGCATAATTATATAATAGAGTATATCTAGTTAGGAAACTTTAGACAACTTTTTTTTTTTTATACATACAGCTGGGGTACAGGCCAGAGGCGGGGGGCAGCGAGAGGGCTCACCAGAGACGGAGCGGGGAGCAGAACAGGCAGATCAGAAATACACTGCTGAGGGGAGCAGCGGGTGAGGCAGGAGAGGTCTGCCGCACCATGTGGGATTCTCCCCAGCCGGGTGTCGAAGTGCCGACAGCTCCAAAGTGCAGCACTTAACCGCTGTGCCACGTGGGAGGCCCGCTTTTTTTTTTTTTTAAAGGAGACTTTGTTTTTTATGTTGTTGTTGTTTGTTTTTTTAAAAGATTTAATTATTTATACATACAAGCTGGGGTACAGGCCAGAGGCATGGGGCGGTGAGAGGGTTCATCAGAGACAGAGTGGGGAGCAGAACAGGCAGATCAGAAATACACTGCTGAGGGGAGCAGCGGGCGAGGCAGGAGAGGTCTGCCACACCATTTGGGTTTCTCCCTGGCTGGGCGTTTTCCCCAGCCAGGTGTAGAACTAGCATCATGCGCTGCCGACAGCTCCACAGCTCAGTGCTCAACCGCTGCACCACCCAGGAGGCCCTAGACCACTTTCAATGTACCACTGATACATCATCATCATCATCACCATTTCTTATTTTTTAAGATTTATTTACTTATGCATACAAGAGCTGGGGTGCAGGCCAGAAGTGTGGGGCAGTGATAGGGTTCACCAGAGACAGAATTGGGAGCAGAACAGGCCGATCTACTGAAATACACTGCTAAGGGGAACAGCTGGTATGGCAGGAGAGGTCTGCTGCTCCATGTGGGAATCTCCCCCCGTGGGCATCGAACTTGCACCGCAGCTGCCTACACCTCCACAGTGCTGTCCTTAACCTGTGGCGCCACCAGGGAGGCCCTATCATTATTATTTCAAAGCTTAACTGTCATCTACATACATGCAAAATGAAACTTTCAGAATATTTCATCACCAGTTACATACAGATATTGCACAAGAATTCAGTAATTGTCTAAATGTGAAATGTTACAACTGCAGATTTATTTCTCACAGTCTAGCACAGTATATAATGAATGAGTTAAGAACTTAATTGACAATATTGACTTGGGTTAATTTTAACAGAGCAGAAGCCATTTCCATAAAATATTTAATGATAAGCCTGCACATCTATTACCACTAAAGATCCCTGCAAGTGATGTCCCAATTTCACTATTTGCTATTGACACCAAGGTGTTAAGCGCTGTTCTCTTCTCTGGACCTCTCTTTAAATGTCACAGCTATTTCTGGCAGGTAAGACAACTGCCTTGGTTAGTGTGAATATACACCACCATGGGGCACAAGTCACCTGAGAGAAAAGGCTGCCAAAATAGGGAAAGAACCCGGAAAAAAAAGAGAAATGGTAAGATCTATTCCTGTGCTCAGAGTCTATGTCAGTCTTTTTAAAAGGAATAAAAGTTATTTGGAAAATATGGTACTGCCTCTGGTTGTACTTAATGCCTTGTATACTTTATACAGAGTGGTGTCCTTGCTTGGTATCACAAAGGACATTTAGAATTGATAGGTCAGTCTTTAAGGGCTTACACACTTTATTTGGAATCACACGATAGAGTTTATTGTTTTCAGAAAACACTGCCATTATTCAAGTCAGCAAAAGGGCTGATGGGAGATTTTTAAAAGATTTAGAAAGTTCACTAGGACAAGTTGTTTTTCGATAAAAACAAAATACATTTTGTAGCTTCTGACTGACTCAATTTATAAAGTCCAGAAACTCACCAAACGGCTTAAACCGTTTATTGATTGTGGTGGGAGAAAACTGAATACTATTTGGACTACCACTTGTGAAATTAAGCAGCTGGGAAGTTTGGGTTTTAATGATTCTGATGTGGTGGTTCGGTGTTTTCTTCAAATGTGCCCCATATTAAGACCACTAATTGACAATTATCTTTACAAACATAACATACCATCTGTTATTACTATTGTATTTGCCACGAGATAATTTTTATTTTGAATAGGTTTTCTTATTCCATTCTACATTTCTCTATTTCTGTCTAAGCCTTTCTTGACTCTCTTTTCATTAAGCAATCTTAATTTCACTCTTGATTTAAAAGCTTGTTTCCTACACTGAAATCTTCCAACAATGAATTCAGTAATATTTTGATTTCTAGAGATCGATTTGATATTAGGTTAACTCTGAAAGGCATAAATATCAATATGAAAAGATTTTAAAAATAAAATGTCTGAATCAAAAAAAGGTCAAATTTTGCAGGGTGTTTGTGTTTTCAAAATATTCCTGCTGTGATTATCTGAAGCCCTTGGCTAGATAATTATTAAGGGACTCTTGCAATTGTCCCTTTTCTCCACATAGATCACCACCTTAATTAAAAGAGGCTCACTGGAGACAGGCTGCCCTTCTGCATCTTTAAATAGTTTTATTTCTTCGTTTTCCAATGTGAAAAGAATTGATGATGGGTGTGATGGTGGTGGTAGAACTATGGGGACTACACCTGAGGGGAGAAATATAATACTGTTCAAAAAATTAATGATATAAGAAGATAAATATATATATATATATATATATATATTTTAAAAGAATGTGCTAAGAAAAAGGTTGCTTTCAGTCAAATTTTCTAATGTACAGAAATCCTCATGCAGGTCTGTGGCATATAACTTAGTCTTATTTCTACATATTTTTTAAAAGGTGGACTTACGAGTTTTAAAGATATTTTGGACCTGTAATGTAAGTGTCTGATCTGATTTTAATTGAGCTCATAAATACAAATCAGGTGCTTGCTGTAATCAAGTTATATTTATACTATATCACAACTTTTAAGGTGTCAAAGCTGAGTGAGACAAGAAGAAAACTGATAATTGATTAGCCTGAGAGTGTACAAATCTACCTAAAGGTACCTTACTGGGTAACGGCCATGGGACCAGGCAGCTCCTGGCTGCAGGAATGTCAGCCAAAGTGAATCACCCTTAGAGTCTGTGGGGTGTCTTATGACATTGTGTATATTCTAATAAAAGTACAAACAATAGCAAGCAGACTGAGTGATAAGAGTTGCTTCAGTTTCCTGACCAATTTCCTTAATTATATATTTCAAAAGCCATCTCACATGCCCAGTAGTTGAAAAGGGATCTGAGAGGAGTAAGCTAAATGTCTTCATCACCCTTTATCACCTTCATCTATCCTTAGATCCTAGAAGAGTGGCTATGCCTAGTGTTTTGTTAATATATATCAAACAACTGCTGCTCTTATATGAACTCTTCCATAATATTTGCTATCAGAGCTAATCTCTTCAACAACATGTCCTAACCACTTTCCCCTGAAGATCTAGTGTAGTATATAAACTGCTAAGATTGGTTATTATTATTATTTTTATTTTATTTTATTTATACATACAAGCTGGGGTACAGGCCAGAGGCGTGGGGCGGCAAGAGGGTTCACCAGAGACAGAGTGGGGAGCAGAACAGGCAGATCAGAAGTACACTGCTGAGGGGAGCAGTGGGCGAGCCAGGAGAGGTCTGCCGCACCTTGTGGGATTCTCCCCGGCCAGGCGTTGAACTCATGTGGCAGCCGCCAATAGCTCCACAGTGCTGCGCTAACCTGTTGCGCCACCAGGGAGGCCCTAAGAGTAGTGATATAGGCAAATATACTGGCTGTGTGTTCCTAACAGCAGGAACTACATCTTATCCTTGTCATCTATAGCTTTTTGCCCAACACTAGCAAATAATGCCACCAAAATAATGAAAAATGAATGAACAGTTGTGTACAAGGCACAAGTAGACAAAATAAAATCAAGTTACTAAACAACTTGTTTTGAAAAGCAATTCTTCAGTAATTTATAGCAGAAATTAGGATTCAAATCCAAGTAAAAAGAGATATTACTGCCCTACAAGAACAACAGTTTGCTGTATAGTAAATTTTAAAAAAGTATTGTTTGTATTCAATTTTTATACTACTTTTTGGATTTTTAAACTTACTTTTCATGTATAGCTAGTTACAGAGCAATAAAACCAACATACATGGACATCATGTAAGGTACTCATTATAAATGCAGATCCCTAAACTTCATTCCTTAACTCCTGAATCAAAATCTCTAGAGGTGAACCAGCAGGAATTTGAAGGCTAAGATAAGCTTTTTGAAAGATTTATAGTTTTGAAAGTGACTTTTTAATCCACTGTTGTAAAGTCGTACATATGTATTTGTTGGTAAGTATCTTTTTCCTGAGAAATAAATCTTTTCTCTGGGGAAAATAAAAAGACAATCAGCTTTCCTCAGAGCACACACTTCTAGAAAATCTCTGACTCCTGTGACTTTCATGAAGGTAATAAAGGTGTCTTCCACCTCTAGTCCTTACTCCTTGCTCAAGAACTTCCCAACCCCCATCACAAGTGGTCTGTTTACTATTCTTGTGTTTTGACTGGGACTCTTAGAGTAGCTAAGGAATCTAGACAAAGAAGGAATGCAAAGAACTTAGAGTACTTAATAAAAACAGTCCCTTATTCAAAATTATAATAAACGAGTGGGTATAAAACCTTCTTCTGCAACAGCATGAAAGGACCTAGGGGGTATCCTACTCAGTGAAAGGTTAGTGAGGAAAGACAAACACCATATGATTTCATTCATATTTGGTATATAGAAAACCAAAGAAATGAATGAACTAAATAAAACAAACAAACTGTAAGACTGTAAGACTGATTGCTATTTACCAGAAGAGAAGGTGACTGGATAAACTGGGTAAAAGAGTAGAGCTGAATTTTTAGTGGGGAATTTAATATAATATATAGAGAGTTGATGCAAAATGATGCAGACTTGAAAGTTACATATTAGAAAGCAATGTTACTTCAATACAAAAATTAAAAAAAGAATGTAAACAATGTTAAAATGAAAAGCATTTTTAAGGTAAAACTGTAGACTAAATGATAATGGTAGTTTTTTGTTTTTTGTTTTTTTTTTTGAGATTCCCTACCAATTAGCTACTCACTAGGAGTTTCACCAGAGATGGAGGAGACAGTCACTAGGATGAAACCCATTCTACAGATATCATGAATTTGTCCTAATATTCTCTACTTGTAAGGAATGTGACAACGAAGCTTGACTCAAAAGCTACATTCTGAGCTAGCAAGCCAGAGCATGCCTGGGTGTGCACAGATGTGTTAGGCACACATGCACACCAATGTGGTGTTGAAACCAGTTACCAGTGTTAACCTTAATGGCTGGGATTCCAGGCAAATGAGAAAATGAACTTTTTTGTGAAAAGATAAGAATTAACCATGAAAATTTAATTACTGTCCTTTAAAGAATTACTACAGAAAAGCCATTACAAGTCAGTGGTTCAGCTGTGATTACTTATTCCCTCTTTTGGCCTTGCTAACCTCTTTTGATTTTTTTTTAATATATATTTTGATTGAGGTAACATTGGTTTATATTGTTGTCAGCATTTTGGAAGTCTAAGATTGCCTCCCTCAGATGCAGGCACTGCAGCATTCCCACCACCAAAGAACCCATAGTCCACCACCACGGAGGATTATTTAATGTCCTTTTAAATGTTTTCAACAAGTTCATCAATGACTATGAAATTATCTGAGAGAACACATCTGAGTTAGACTTTGCTATTAACTATTTTATCTGAGCACTAACAACTTGAAGTTGCAGATTAAATTGGAGATTTAGGTCATAGTTTGTTGGCCACTACAGTGTTAACCAATTTTTTATCTCTTAGCTGAATCAATTTAGAATTCCTTTGATACACTATTTCTATAAATCTTGATTCCTCCTCAGATTATCCTGTGCACCAACATTCCAGCTGAATGGTTTCCATAACAATTGAACCCATAATTAATTGAATACAATCTTTGACCTGAAGTCATCTTATTTTCATATGAAAGTCATAGTTTTTTGTGAAAACTGTAACACACCACCGAAAGACACATTGCTAAATTCAATTGAAACATTCCTGAATCATCTTACCTTATTTTTAGATTTAACATACTTGAGAATTTTAATTATTTGAAAACTCATAAAATGTTTTAGGAGGTTTATATTTATAGTCTTCCTAAGGAATATGATCTGTTACCTAATTATGTATGTAAACTTCCTTGAAATTTTTCATACTTACAGGTAATTAAATAAGAAAAATAAGAACTATGCTCCAGATCTCCCAGCCATACTCAATATAATGACTCCTAAACAGGAACTCTAGAAAATTAGGTGGATTGTTGTAAGTATACATTTCCCATGGATGTGGCTGCAAATTATTTTTATGTTATGTTGTCTCTTTTATTTCCCTTTATATTTGTAACAAATTACATAATTTAGTGGTTTCAGAGAAAACATGTCTTATTCTAAGCATCCTTTCTAAAGAGTACAGGCAATTATGTCAAAAAATATGAACAAGAACAATGTTTACTCATCCAATCAAGTGACCTTGGAAAGACAAAAGTCAAAGGATCTAAGGCAGTGAGAGATTCTAATCATTGAGGAAGCCCTGGGGGAAGTGGCTGTTCTATTTTCTTTTTCAAAAGCTTTTCATATAAAGCATCTGTCTGTTCTCCTATAGAGATGCGGCTAACTCCCCAGACAACACTCATCTTCCCTCTCTCTTCTCCCTTCCATTCTACATATAAACCCAAAGAGATCAATTAACACTTGTTCCAGGAAGAAACAGACAATAGCATCCCATATTGGAATATCCTTTGTGAATAAGTATAAAACTTATGGGGGAGGGAGATATTTTGAGAAAGGAAAAAAGCATTGGAACTTTTACTGCCTCAAGTCAAAAGACATTGTATTTGTGGTACAAAGTATGAACAAAACATACTTAAAAACACACCAAAAAAATGAACAAAATAATATTAAATTTTAGACCTAGTGTCTACTGTACTGTGGCTATGGTTAGCTATCTGAGGAGTCTTATACATAAAAAGGATGATTGCACCTAAATTGTCTACCATTACAGCATGCTCTGAGGATCCCAGGGCCTTCACGAATAGATGGTAGCGATGCTCATAGACACACACTCGTAAGGGCACAGATGAAATGGGATCTCTTTTAAGTATGATGCACATCATTTTATGTAAGATGCTTATAAATAGTTCCTCTTTTCAAAACAAGATACAGTCATATTTGAATTATATCTACTCTGAAATGGACACTGATAAACTTGAGATTTCTTGTTTTTGAATAAGTTGGTGAAAGCAAATGCTTTTGAAAACTTGGGTGAATCGAAGCCCATTGCAGCAGAAAAACCCATATTCATTTTTGAAAAGTCACATGGAAAACTGTCAGGACCTATCAGTTGTATTTTATCTATTTATGGATTTATTTTCTTCAAAATAAATAAAAGTATTTCATAGATATTACATACTAATTTCTTCTCACAGCATTCAAGGAAGTAAAAATGTGCATCCTCTAATGAAATGTTTTGAGAAGTTTCCCATTAGTAAACTGTAATCATGCAATAATTCTCACATTTAGCAATATCCATCAATAAAACTTCCTTTTCATAACTGCCTGTCCAAGTATAGATTAACATTTAAAATAACAAAAAATGTTTACACTATAATAATGGATATACGCATACATTTTGTCACTAAAATCATCACCACAATTCCACTATTATTGTTATTCCTTCTTTGTTTTCCTTGCACATTTTTGGTTAAAAATCATAAATAACATGAGCAAAGTTAATTCACATCAAGCTTTAATGTCTTCTCACAAGCCTATAAATTCCAAACTTCTTTAACTTATAAGATGTGCAATAGTTTGTATATGCAGTCTTCTCTTCCTTTCTCACTTGTACTCACTGTACTTAAACTACTCTCACCTCTTTCAGACCATTAAAACACCTAATGCTCCCACCTTCAGGTATTTCATACTTTTCATTTTATTCTGTCTTAGATAATTCCATTCCATCTTTTAATCACCCACCCCAAACTCCCTCTCTCATCACATGGTTGTCCCATCTCACCCTCTGACCTCTATGTAAAGTGACATTCCTGTATAAACTTTCCATAAAATGGGTTGTCTGAATTCACATGATTAATGGATTTCCATTCTTATAGTGCTTTCTGTGCATCTATTTGATGATGATTCACTTGGAAAAAATATTTGATGGAGGTAGTCTCAGGAAAACAGAAATATTGATATTGAGGTGTAAGAGGGGAAATGGTGTCTGTTTCTCAGTCTGACTCTGGGGCTATGAGAGGAAAGGAAGGATAAAGGAAGGAAAGGAGACGACAGCATCAAATGATGAAAGCATTGTTTTGACTCTGGTAACTGGAGAACTGAAGGCTTAGGAAGCAAGGTCATTTGCATATGTGGCAGTGGCACAATTCTTAGTAACTTCAGGGCCACATATTTCAAAAAAGAAAGTAAAAACACATTCAAATGAACTGACTTGTTGATGTGTCCATTGATGAGAATAGGATGTTGAAGTCTCCAGCAACATACGGATTTTCTCCAATGTCTGTTTTAAGATTTGATAACAATTGCCTAATGCATTTTAGTGCTCTGAATTGTTCTTGATCACAAGTAAGATATCCTTTGAGATTTTAGTAAGTCACTGGGGAGACCCTGTAGGGAGAATTAGGAGATGGAGTTCTGCAATGGATGGGGATTGCATTTATCCTTACCCTGTCAAGTCTGCCGGAGATACATTGGTTAAGTAAAATAAGCCTTGAGATGGTAACAGTCAGCAAGTATCAGCCTTGTCAAATCTGTCTCTATACATAACTAGATAACACTATCCAGGGATTATCTAAAGCCACAAATCAATCCCAGTATATTGCTAAGTACTCACATAGCGCTGTTTCCATTTTTCACAGCTACTTAGTGGACACTGATATGCTGTCAAATACACAAAGAAGTGAGGATAAATGTTGCTTCCCATATTTAGGTGAGTCATCAGTTAGACCTGATACTTTCAGGGAATTTAGTCTGTTTTCTAGTTAGCTTTATTTCAGCACAGTCATAAATCTAGCTGTAATTAGTCTTTAACACCAATAATGCATCATATTTAAGCATTTTATTTGATCTCAACCATGAAAAATTGCACCTGATTTGACAATGTGAATATATTGCACCTGATTTGACAATGTAAATATGGTCTTATTCCCAGTGCGTATGATGTCAGTACAGCATGTGCTTTCAGTATCTGTTTTATTTCATGTGAAATTGATGGCCTACCACGAGACAACTTTTATCTCTCCTAGACCCCAATAGATCTAATAAAGTGTTTTGGAGTGGCAAGTGAATACCCTATACTGTGTGGGCAGTGGTGGGAATTTTTACAAATATGAAACAAATTAGTTTGTATGGAAAATACAGAACAACTTTAAAAAAAATAAATTATACCTAACTGAAACATCATCTTGGTCAATAAAGAAACTATATATGCCTGTTATGTGTGTATGCTATAATCAACAATAAAGATAATTTTTTACTGTGATGTAATGAATTGCTGTTTTAATAATTAGGGTTAAAAGCAATTCATTTTTAAACAGGAAACAATTTAAATAAAATATTTTGTATTTAAATGACACTTTTAAACAGGTCTCAAACAAGTTTGAAAATGAGTAGCAAACATTTTTATACCTTAAAAACATTTAATATTTGTGGGTTTTCCCCCACAAGATCAAGATTTTCATTTACCCAAGAATTTGTATTCATCTATAGAAGTATCAAGTATCAAGGCTTTGTAAAGTTCATCAAATGGTAAATTAACACCTATGTCTGTATTATTTCACTTGTAAATGAGAGAGTGAAATTCAAAGGCAGAGTCTCATCTTTGGACAGCTCCATTTCCAGATTCCAAGAAAACTATTAAAACATTTATAGCATTGAGAATGAATCAGACAAGTTTGTGACCTTGCTGCTGTGAACCTACTGTGGGTGGGTGGGGGTGAATAATGGAGCTCAGTCATTCCCTTACTCTCCAATTGGAGTTCAGACAACTGAAATTTATAGTTTGATAGATTTTTAAAAATGATGCAATATTTGTAGACACAAGTTAAAAATTATTCAGTGGAACTAAAAGTCAACTATTTTGAAAATAAAAAGCCAAATATAAAAGGAAGATTTTGAATGCTTGTTTTAATATTAATTATAAAGCACAAATAGAAAATAATTTGACATACATTGTTACTGTATTTTTTATTTCATTACTTCCCTATAAAGCACATATGTGTTTTTTGGTATTAAAAAAGAGCTCTGCAAACTATTTTCTGTATGACCATTGGGTAAGATTATTTTGTGATTATTAGCCAAAAAAGTGTAAACACTTTGACACTTTTCATACTTTTTAATTATTTAATATGTTTAATTATAAAAGGGAATCTTATTTTACCAATAGACTGAAATCTTAAACTCATATATGGCCCCAAATATTAATTGTATGTTCTAAGTTAAACAGTCTTAAATGAATTTAAACTTACATATTCTCTTAAATGCTCTGTGAAATTTAAGATTATAAAGAGTATTCCTTCAGATATCCTGGTAAAAGTGAGGTAGAAAAAGAGTATAGATGTCTATAGAGCTTAGGGAAAGTTGAAAAAATGAACTTTGATATATATTCCCTATATTTTGGAAAGCAAATATTAAGTAGTTTACTAGAGAACCTGCAAAATTGCTAAAAGTAAATGTTTGGACATAAATGTGGGATGCAGAGTTAAGTGCCCTATTTTTAATTTAATACTTCAAAGACAAAGCTAATTGTTTTTAAAGTACTCAACTTTAAAGTCTAGGAAATCTGAACTAATGAAAATATTACATTTTAAAAGCCCTAAATGTCATACAATATAAAAATAAGAATATTTACAAATAATGCATTTGTTTTCATTCTAAGTGTAGTTGTCTAGAATTTTTAATACCTTCTTCCCTTTTGTTCTATTTTATCTTGATGTGTGCTAATATGTAAGCCAAAAATGAAATGGACTAATGTTGGCACGGATATGGAATAAAAAGAACTTTCCTACACTGGTGGTGGGAATGCAAACTGGTCTAACCACTATGGAAAACTGTATGGCGGTTCCTCAAACTGCTAAGAATGGAACTTCCATACAACCCAACAATACCACTTCTGGAAATCTACCCAAAGGACACAAAAACATTAATCCAAAAGGACACATGCACACCTATGTTTATTGCAGCACTATTTACAATAGCTAAGATATGGAAACAGCCCAAATACCCCCAAATTGATGAATTGATCAAAAAATGTGGTACATGTACACAATGGAATACTAGTCAGCAATTAAAAAAGATAAACACATGCAATTTGCAGCAACATGGATGGATCTAGAAGGGATCATGCTTGGCGAAATAAGCCAGAAAGGAAAAAGAAAAATGTCAAATGGTTTTACTTATAGCAGGAATATAGGGGCACCAAATAAGAGATAAGGAGAAGAAAATAACACACAAACAAAAACAAAAACAAAAACTAGCAGAAAACCATAAATAAGAGACATTCTACAGGAAAGGGGAGGAAAAGAGCACAAGGGACTATGGTGATGGCTCATTGGTGGTGGGAAACCTATGGGGAATATACAATAATGTAAAGGATATAAATAAAAATTAAATCAAAAAAATACAGACAACCCACCCCCCCAAAAAAAAAATAAGTGGACTAATTGGAACGATCCAAATTAGTATTCACGCTAACCTATACAATAGTATGTGAGATAGAGATTTTATGCATTTTTTGGACTTATAAACTGTCCAGTGTTCTAGTAATGAATATAACACTTTATGATTTTGTATAGATATTTGTTCTCATTGCTAGTCCGTTTATTCACCAAATATCTTTGTATGCCTTAGTTATATAGGTGACCTGTAATATAAATTCTATGTACATAGTAAGTAGAGCCAGATTTTTCAAGCCAGTCATTCAATAAAATCTGTTATTTAATATGAGGAAAATATTTTTGTATCAAAGCACGGGAATATGAACTGGACAAATAGATATTTTTGTTGGAATTATTTCAGTTGCACATTTTACACACTTTTACCCTGTGGGTTTGATTTATTACTTCTCTTCATCCCTAGTGTCATGCATCCATCCCAGGCTGGGTAGACTAAGTGTCAGTTCTCACAAACAGAAAGGGGAGCCTTTGGTAAATGCCGCAGTCCTTTAATGCCTAAGCAGGGGACCATAAACACAGGCAGGCAGAGCAAGAGAGATTCCAACACTGAGAGAGGCAGAACAGCAACTCCCCTTCTAGCCCCCGTTATAATGTCAAGTGCCCTTGGCCACACAACCCAGAATAGCTGTAAATGCAAGGCCCATCTGTTGTTTATTAACAACCTGAATGGTAGAAAACATAGCACTTCAAGGTATGGGTTCTCTGCTGTGTGGAAGATAAAAAAATATCCCGATTAACCCATTTTCCTTACACCTAGTCTCTTAAACACATGTATACATACATATCTCTACATAAGGCATTTTTAATGGAATGAGGAAGATTAAAATATAGATGTTTATTTCAGAGATGCTGAAATGGTTTATAAAATTTTTGACTATGAGGAATATAGCATAATGAATATCAAAAATAATGTTATTTTTTTTAAATGTGCATTTTGGATTTCACTGTTTCATATTACTTTTCAAGTTGTGCTTAACTCATAACTGACAGTTTGAAATAGCCTTTAAAACAATATCTGACCGCAGTGAATTCTGGCACAGAATTTGATGGAACTGACCACATTATCCACTGTAGTCAAAATGTCTGTGGAGGGGAAGAAAGATGTGAAATTTAGACATTAGGGATTTGTTGTGATAGTGATTCTAAACATTTGAATTCAAAATGGAATTTGTCAATTCCATCATTGAATATTATAACTCACAAGTAAAAATAAATATTTGGTAACTTAAAAACCTCAATGAAATTATTTCAGAAAATTGCTACTTTTCTAATATATGCACTGTTTGCAGTGTCTTTGTAACTGTAAACTGGCAGTGTGACTAGCAGATCATAAGCAGGTGGCCTGTGTGATATTAAATTACACAGTCAGAAATCAAAGTCTTTCTTTTCACTTTATAGCTATTTGAGAAGAAGGCACATGTGTACATGGTTATATAATAAAAGCAAAAGAAGATTAACTTGAAAGTTATTATCTGATGCAAAGCAGGTATTTACTAAGCTATCTATGAGGAGATGGTTTGATAATAGCCAGTCATTTGTATAAATTTTCAGGAACCTGATTCCCTCAAGGGTGACAGATCACTCACCTTAATTGCCAGCACTCCTGTTTAAAAAGATTACATTTGGCAGATGGCTGTGGTGTTTTGAGTTCTGCTCAGTGACAGGTTTGTTTTCAGTTCAATTATAAAATGGCCTTCAGTTTGAACCCCTTTCAAATTTTCTCTCTATGAATGCTACAATCGAAGGTCTTTGTCTATATTTTAAGAATGTTCTCAAAGATGATTACAAAAAGAAATTTCTTAGAAGTCAATGAAAATAACCATGGTTCAATGCCATTCTGTAATACTAAAACTTATTCCAGAAATAGGATTCAGCATAAATGAGCAATGTATGAAACAGATTTCTGGTGAAAAAAATGATGCTTAATTGCAGTCTAAGATTCTCACTCACTTTCCCTCACATAATTGTACTTGACATCTAATCTATTTATAATACAGCATGAGAAAGAAATGATCTTTACAGAATTTCTAGACATGTATTGTACAGTTCTCTAATTGTGCTCATGTAATCACAAACAACTTCACTGGGTGACATCAGCATCTCCCTACGTGTCCGCAGTGGTTTTGTGAATTTTGGAGTAATTTATATTGAGAATAGCTCTCCCATTTAGGTCCCTGGAAATAATTAATGTAGAATTAACTTTATATATTCTCATAGAGTAAGAAAATCTAACTAGTAGTCTTTTTGAGGAATCCACTTAGAAGTGATTATAGAAAAAGCACATTATTTACTTCTGCATTATGTTTATAAGCAGAAGAAGATAAAGGTCTGATGGACCTAAAGAGAACAATCCAGGGGGTCTCCTTGGTGGCCTAGGGGTTAAATTTCAGTGCTATCACCACTATGGCCTGAGGCCTGATTTCAATCCCCAGCCAGGGAGCTAATAGTCATGGTGCAACCTCTCCTGTCTTGCCTGCTGCTTCCCTCAGCAGTGTATTTCAGATTTGCCCGGTCTGATCCCTATTCTGTATCTGGTGAATCCTCTCACCCCAGCACCTATGCCCTACACTACACTTCTACACTTCTTGCATGCATAAGTAATTAAATCTTTGAAAAAAAAAGAGAGAAATCTATATTACAAACACATTTATTCATATATTTTGAAACCTGAAACTGAACTCATTCTCTTAAAAATTTCTTTCATATATAATACAGCCCTCTCTCTTCTGTAACTGTGTACTTTTCAACATATGTACTATCATCACTTTCATTGCTGTCATTCTACATATCTTCTATTCAGCTTATCCCTGTATCTCATTTTATTTTTTGCCAAGTTTCTTATAACAATTATAATTATTGTCATTAATATATAAACACAATTTACCAGCATTGTACAGGAAGTATTAAATATGTTTTTTGTTTGTTTGCTTGTTTGTTTTGTAAAGAAAGAGAGTGGTTTGACAAGAATCAGACGATTTTTAAATTTTGATCTGTACTTACTTCGGGGAAAAAAGGGCTCTGGAGAGATCTAGGAAAGGGGAATTTGAAGGGAAATGGGGGCAAATGAAAGAGTCAGTTGTCTGGTGGGTTATTCTTCCTCATGGCACTTCACCTAGAATTCC
Organism: Scalopus aquaticus; assembly: GCA_004024925.1. NCBI lineage: Eukaryota > Metazoa > Chordata > Mammalia > Eulipotyphla > Talpidae > Scalopus > Scalopus aquaticus. Next base: position 191,810 of record PVIJ01000823.1, read on the forward strand.
ACATTTTAGTTTCCACATAAAACCATCATAATAGACAAGTACCATGAACCTGGGTAGGGATAGCCAGTCACTAGTCTAAGGTCCATTTTGGGATGAATTATGTGAGTCAAGGACTAGAAGTGTTACCTGCACAGTATGCACACAGTAGAACTGACAGTGGAAAGTAATTAGATGTGTGTCTAGATATGGTTTCAAGCAAAAGGACAATAATAGCGACACTCCTAAATGATGTCTACTATTGAAGAACTTGGTCAAGAAACCCTATAATTACATATCTACTCAATTTACATTGCATTCACTGATCACAAAGCTCTTTTAAGAAAACAGATGACACTGTATAAAAAATTAACTCCATTCTTTCTCAACCCCAAAGTATATAAAATTTAGCATGAGATAGCCTCCAGCTAAAAGGGCAGCTTTATATATTTTTTTTTCTAGAATAAGTATTAATTTCTCAACATTCATTTTCTGTGACAATAAAGTGACAAAACCACAGGCATTTGATGCACATGTTATACCTTATCCTTTGTTTTTCATTTGGATAAGTAGGCCTTTTTACCCTAAGTACTCCAGGAAATCCCAAGGCTCAGAAAATCACTAATGAGAATGGAAAGAATTAACCATTATAACAGAAGAGGCACTGGCTGCTACACATCTTATTTTTAAGTGGTGATATTACAGAACAAACTGTTTATTACTCTTTGGACCTATTACCTTTGCAGAGGCTCAAGGTTAGCTTGAAATAAGAGTTTAGGGCTCTCATCTTGAGATTTCACTGGTGTAGAAAGCCTGCAGAGTTGAGAGCATAGGAACAGCCCTGCTCACAATCATTGTTTCATAAATTCTAAAAATATGTCAGCTTTTCAAGGACTGTGGACAACCCATTCCCTAAGTTTTCTTTTATGGTTTTTGGTCAGTCTCTTGCAAATGTCAATTGGTAACACTGAGTAAGTCACCAATCATATTAAGCAATTGGTATTAATTTCTATTGGCAAATATTCCACAGGTAGGGGTATTTGAACAGGGAGCCATGAGGTCAAATATAGACAAACCATGAGAATATAGTCATTCAATGAGCTGCCAGCTGGGTCAAAGCATAAATATCCTCCTGAGAGAGTCTATGGGGAGTTCCAGAGCATTCTTCTCCTTCTCCAGCTCCGAGACATTGTTCAGAGTCCATGTAAACTGTCATCAGTGTAGCAGGTTTTGAATAAGATTTCTTGGAGTGTGAGCCTCACATCCTAAATCTAAAATATCTATTTTTATTTTTTATTTATTTTATTTTTTTTATTGTTATTTAATCTTTTACATTTTGTATTCCCCTTGGGTAACCCACCACCAATTCACCCGTGATCCATCTCCATGGTCCCTTGTGTCCTTTTCTACCCCATTTTGTGCTTTATCCTCCCCTCCCCCCCCCCAACTGTCTCTCTCCTATTGGTTACCCTGTAGTCCTGTTATGAGTGAAACCATTCAATATTTTTCTCTCTCTTTCTGGCTTATTTCACTGAGCATGATCCCCTCTAATTCCATCCATGTTGCTGCAAATTGCAAGACAGTAACTTTGTTTTCCAATAAAAAAAATACCTCAAATGTCATTTTTTAAAATAATGAACTAGCCCTTTGTCTTTCCTCTGACTTTTCTTTCTCTTCTGAGTACCTTTAATACTCTATCAAGGAAACCTACATGACAATGTAAACTCTAGGTTAAGTGCAATGCCTTATCCATTGTTGGCACTCAACTGACATTTAATAAATAAGTGGATTAGAATGGTGAATTTAAAATGGGTTTAGCGTTCACCTCTAAATTACCTTAATTATGTAGCATTATCAAATTGATATATTTTCATTAATAGGCTTCATGCTATTCATTAAGGAAAGGAGTTGGAAAGGGTATAGTTGACATATGAATTTTTTATAGCTTCTTTTTTTTTTATTGAGGCAATACTGATTTAAAACACATACAGGGGGACACCTCTTCAGATATGTCACCATAGCACATCTACCACCAAGGCATGCTCAGTCCCCCACCATAGGCATTGGGTCCCCTCCTCCCTTGGGCCCCACCCTCAAAATCACCCTCTGGTATCCTCAATTGTACAGTCAGATATACCCAGAGAGGATGAAATTTCCTAACATGTAACTTTTTAAATACATATTCTACAAAATTTAAACCTGAACTGTTTTCATTATATTTTAAGGAACTTGAGATCAATAATTTACTTTCTATTAGGAAAAGCCTTTTAATATATACAGCATAACAAAATTTAGTACAACACAAATCAAAGGTACTGCAAGAAATCAATGAGTGAAATTATGGTTATAAAACTTAATAGAGTAAAAAAATGAATATCTTTCAATAAAACATTAATTATCAAAAACATTCAACTTTAAATATGTGTAAAATCAAATGGAAAATGCTGAAAGGACTAGACTAGATCTTTAACAGAATAGTTCAAATATAGATTTAAATTCAGTAGTATCTCCTTTATAATTTTAACCAATACTGAATTTGCAATTGTTATGCTAAATTATTTAGCATTACAGCAAGTGTACTATGCTAAACATTTTATTTAAATCCTGTGAAAGAGGGGTAATTATTATCCTCATCTCAGATAGGAAGAAGTTGAGGTACATGATCATTAAGGGATCCTGCTAGAGTTCTCATAATTGGTAAATGGTCAGTCTAACAGTAAAGATCAAATTTTCAACCATGATAATACAGGGTTCCTTGTGTTAATAATGCAAACTCTTCACTGTGTTGATTTTACATGGGGATTTTCAACTTCAAATTTGTCATGACACAAAGTTTTCTCTTGTATTATAAGTCAATTGCTAGAAAATTAGTCTGCAGGAGAAAATAAAGTTGAATCATGTGTCCCTGTGCAAATAAGAGGTTTGGGCTTCATTTTTCATGGGGTGGGGAAATCACTGGAGGGCTGTGTAATGATTTGTGTAGATTTGCATTGTGGAGAGATCAAACTGGAGAGGAAGGGAGAGATGAGAAGGCGCTGAGATATGCTAATGTTGATTAGCATGAGAGGAGGGAAAGAATCAAAATATTTGGAAAATGACATTTGTAGATTCTTGTTATTGATTGGAGAGGGTGCTATTCAAACACTTGTAAATATTACTAGCATTGTACTAGGAGAGTGGTTTTATTCTAGCCCTGCATTCAGTCCCCCTTGCCTGGACTTATCCCTCCCAGTGGCTGCTTCCACAAGCAACAGAACTCTATTTGCCAGTCATCCAACATTTCTGGACCACAGCAACATGACTGAAAATGATTAAGCCTCTGACTACTGATCTGTGGCTAAACAGGTAGGCTTCCTGTTCATCAGTCTTAGAGTATCTCAATCATCAAAACTTGTTTCAAATATTGTTCAAACAAAATCTTGTCAAAAATAGAATTTAAATTATATCTTATACTTCCAAGTGAAACTCTTTGTACCAAAGCAGCATTCAGTGTACCAGGGGTTATTACCAAATTAGATGACTGATATCATGAATATGCCTCTGTAACTCAAGAGATCCATAATTTTCTCCCTGTCCCTACCTTTGCCTCCTTTTCCCTCTCTTTCCCTCACACATGTACAAAGAATAAAATCATGTGCCTTTCAAAACACCTTGTTGCAAAAAAAAAAAAAATAGATCTCTAAACTTATCAGCTCTACCATTTCAGCAGAAAAGTTCACTGTGAATGTTTCTTTCTTAGAATTACTTTTGAAATGCTATGACAAGCTCTGCTCCAAACAGATTAACCAGGTTAAGAGGCCCTGGGGTGACATAAGCTAATGCTCAACTAGGTCAAGACAACATTAAAGGATCAGGTAAGAAACAAATTGAACTAAGTCAGGTGGCAAAACAATACAGTTAGTAGAAGAAAACAAATGCTAAAATGTGCATCAGAGTATGTGTCTCTGTAGTCACACAGAAAAATTTCTGGAAAGCTACCCTAAAGCTTTTAATAGGAGTATTATTAGGATGAAACATGTAGTTTGAAATGGAAAATAGTATCCTTAAAAAATATCTTGAATGAGGAGACCAACATGATTTTTTTTCCTCATGTATTTATAGTATAGGAAGTAGGGTAAACAAAATAAGAAAATATAAGAAAAGGCAGATCAAGCCAGGGACTGGCACAGAAAAGCTGCTTTGTTAATATCTGCAGGTGATGAATAAAAGTCAGGGTAGCAAAAATTAGAGTTTCTATGCCAGTAAAACACAAAATGACTTGGTAATGTGCTACCTCTTTGTAGCAGCCTTGACTGGCTTCTGATTTTAAATATTTTATTTACATGATGTGTAGGCCAAATAATAAAAACCCACCACACACAGAATTATTAAGTTTAAAAATATCTCTCTAAGAATTTAAACAGCTTAGAGAGGACAATTACTTCACTTAGCTAGATACTTAGGCTGGGTCAGACACTAGGGTCAGGGGCAGAATGAGTCAGCCTCCTTCAGGAAACTTCTTTTTTATTATTATTCATATTTTTTATATTACTGTGTATTCCCCAAAGGTTACCCACCACCAATTCACCCATGAACCATCACCATAGTCCCTTGTGCTCTTTTCTCCCCCGTTTTGAGCCCTTATCCTCCTCAAAAATAGAAACACAGATCAATGGAATCAAATAGAGAGCCCAGATATCAATCCACACATATATGGACAATTAATCTTTGATAAAGGTGCAAATAATATACAGTGGAACAAGAATAGTATGTTCAACAAATGGTGCTGGGAAAACTGGACGACTACATGCAGAAAAATGAAACTAGAACTACTACCTCACACCATGCACAAAAACCAATTCAAAATGGGTAAGAGACTTGGACATAAGACCTGAAACTGTAAAATATATAGAAGAAAACATAGGCAAAACAATACATGACATACATCTTAGTAACATTTTTAAAGACACATCCCCCAAAGCAAAAATAGCGAAAGAAAAGATGAACAGCTAGGATTATATCAAACTAAAAAAGCTCTGTACAATAAAGGAGACATTAACCAAAACAAAGAAACAGCCTAATAACTAGGAGAAAAATTTTGCATTCCATACAACAGACAAAGGACTGATCCTTCAGGAAACTTCTTGCAGCCAAATGAGTCAACCTCTTCTCCATCAAAGCTTCTTTATTTCAAGATTAATGCAAGAAGCCTGACACCAGATATGCTTCCTGCATAGTGTTATCTTGTCTTAAAAATGCATGTCAAGACTCCAGAAAAGGTATATTAAAGGCCCTTAATTTCCCCATCTCTGTCACCTATAAAATGGATTTTAGAGACATTATTTGAGAATTTCACTCTGCATTTCCCAGGAGATAGTAAAATCCAATACTCATTGAGTATGTGCAGGACAGTTTGCCAATTTATAGCTTGTTTATTATGATTATTCCTATTTTCCTCCACTTGGGAGAATTGAGGGAAAGAAAAATGACTAGACCCAGATGGAAAAGTAGGCAAATGAGAAAACAGAACAGGAACTGGAACAGAACTGTAACACCAGCAATCCAACTCTGAGATTATTGTTTTAACATATTTATAATTTGCCATCTAAGAAATCAGAGCAAATAAAAAACATGCCATCTCCTTTTACTTTGCAACAGGCAGAAGAAATCTCAAGGAAAAAAATCCAGTATTTGAGAGGAACAGTATTTTAAGTAGTCTGAGAACATAGTTCATTAAACAAAGTGGTATTTTTATGAACTTTGAATGGGAAATGTTAACCATGTTTTGGTGCTGTTTTCCTGAGTCTGTGACTGAATGGCCTTTGTTCACTCTCATACTTCCATGCTTTCTCCCTCTGTTGTAGATGTGTTTATTTCTATTTAAACACCACCAAACACATACGGGTATCTGCAATTTGTTTCATTTTTGTATGTTCCACCATTGTAAGGCAGCACAGCAAATAGATGTATCTGTCTGCCTTCGCGTATCTTAGATAAAACCTTCTATCTTTGATTTAATCAACCAGAATTTTCTGCACTTTTTTTCTAATATTGACACATTTTTTTATTTAGTGCATATATTATTCTCTCTGTCTCCCTACAGTCTATATCACATTAAGTCCACCGCTATAAGTTCAATTCCATCTTTTCCTATAAATTTAAGCCTGTAACTGTAACCAGTGGTTGAGGCCAATATCTGTCCAGGCGGTGCCCCCTGGAAGGGTTTGCTAGTGAGGATAGATAGCCCCAGGGAAATGCTAATAAGTATCGCATTTTGGGTTGGAACAACTGATAAGAAATATAAGGGACTGGGGAAGCATTTCCAGCACTCAGTCTTCTGGATTCAGTGTTTCAGATTCAGCATTTGTGGCACCCACCACACTGATGTTCTAGAAGGCTGTTGTGGGCCTCTGAAAGTGGAGGCCTCTAGCAGCCAACTTCAGATAGGAAAACTTCAGAGGCTTTGCAAATAGCCAAGCAACTAAAACTGTTCCTGCTTTGCTGTTGTTACAGCCAAGGAGAGAAGGCAAAGACCTGGAGCTGGACGACACACTGAGCTGTGAGGATGGCCATTTGTCAGGCGGTTTGGCCACCGCAGCTGCTGTTTTGAGTGTTGCTGGTCTGGTCCTGCGTTGAAGCATCTCAGCAGCTCAGGGAGCATCTCCTGTCATGTCTTCTGTTGACTTTATGAGTTGGAGCCTAGCCGAGAGTCTGGCTGCTACATGTTCCAGGTTGGCAGAGGCAAGAAGACACCATCTTGGGTATGTGGCCTATTGTTCGAGAGCAGCTCAGCGTCCTCAGTGGCAGGAAGCTGCCATTTTAGCTGCCTTTTGTTTGGGACTTAAAACGACTGGACAACGCTTCCAATGAGGTAAATGGCCATTTTTTGGCTTCAGTAACTCTTTGTTTTTCCCCAGTTTGTTAAATAAATCGCATCGTTGTTGTTCCTGTGCCTGTGTAGTCTTGCAATTGTGTGTGGGTGAAGAACTCAGACAGTGACTGGTGAACTCTTTGGGCAGTGTCTTTGGCTGGTTTTAGTGTCCCTTGCTGTCCTGTATTATAACTAACTTACCCAAGGAGAGATTTACACTCTTATGTTCACTGTGACATTAGTTTCAACAGCTAAGCTATGAAAACATCCTAAGTGTGTATAGCCAGATGGTTAGATAAAAAAAAAATATATGGTAAATATACACCATGGAATATTACTCTGCTAAAAACCAAAAAAAAAAAAAAGATGAAATTCTGCCATTTGCAACATGGATAGGCCTGGATAGACCTAGAGGAAGCTATGTTTTGTGAAATAATTCAGAGAAAAAGACAAACACTGCATAATTTTGCTCATACATGGTATATAGATAAGCCAAACAAAGGAATGAACTAAAATAATAATAAACTTTTAGACCCTAAATCCACATCTACCTTACATTATATTTATAGTCCTTTCAGAAAGTTTTGAATTTTTAAGATATTCAGAGTACTTCTTATTGAAGTAATCACCTCAAAAATATATATAGAAAACCAAAAAGATAAATGGCTGAAAACACAAAGGACCTTTAATTATGAAAAAAACAAAAGGAATCACATAACTCTTATGACTCCCTCTTGCTTCCTGTTACTTGTGAATAAAATTCTGTAACGGGAACCCAGACATTTCTGGCATTTAGTCTGGAATAATTTTGAAGGGCAAACTTGGTGCTATAATACTAAGCACAGACAATTTGGCATTTGGTTTCCAAAATACACCCCAGTAAGTTACTTCTCCCCTCAGGAACAGGCTCTCAGTCAAAATAATTTTTAACCAAGTTTCAGAACCAAATTTTACTTTAGCTACTTAGCTAATTATTTCAAGTTGCTATCAAGATGGGAAAAAGTAAAATACTGGCACTTGTGAGATCCTAAGACAAACTAAATTCATACATTTCTGTTTCTGCATTAAAAATAAAAACACAGGGAAGCTAGTGTGACATTTTCACCCCATTTAATTAGTTTTGTCTACTTTAAAGTTCAAGTGCATATTTTTCTTTAAGGTAGATCCTGTAGAAGATGGTGTGTAAACATTTTAAGCAAAACATTAAATGTCTAGAACAGTAAATGACTTAAAATCAAGCCTTTGACTTTTCTTTATCTAATAAGTTATAGATTTGGTGGCATTTTCTTCTTTGTGCAACTACACATTGCTCAAGCAGATTAGATGGTTAAAAATTATTTTTTTAAATTGCCAAAGATTACTTGTATTGATCACAGATTTCTAAAATTGCAGACAAATAGATATTAAAGCATGCAAAAATGGTAGCACTAATTATAAAGATAAACATTTTCCAACTAGCAAAACGTGAGTCTAGATACCATGCACAAAAATAAAAAGCATCTTGCCATCAATAAAATTTGAATTAAGTTTCTGAGAAATTTATCCCCTGGGAAATTTATATTTTTAAAGAGTTTTCCTAATATTTATTTTTTTCTAATATTTCTAAATATATAAGGATTTATTTGTTTCCTCAAAGAGACAAGTATGAATACCTAGACATTTTTGGTGTGTTTATTCCCACTCAGGAGGGAACAAAGAAGGGAAAAACATGATAAATGAAAACAAATCATTTTCTCTCTCTCTTTTCATAAGAACTCTATTAATCCCCTTAGTTATACATCATAAGTAGTTTCATGTTTTGGTTCAAATTGCTATTTTTCTCAAATCCAGTTGGGGCATTAGACCCACTACCAAGGGGTGAGGTTTTTGACTTCAGCACAGCAAAGAATTCCTGTGGGAGTCAGAGAAGATGAGTTTTTGCAAGTGATAGAAAAGTTCAAGGAAGTGAGTGCAGGCAGATATAAAGGATAATCTATCCTTGGATCTTGAGGCTGCTGACTTATATGTTTGCTTTGAGGGGGCTCAGAGATGGGGTCCTAAACTGGTTCTGATGAATTTTTTTTTGTTGTTGTTTAACAAGAACGTTGAGTCACAACAGGATCCCAGAGATGAACTAAAATGGATGGAGTTTTACACAAGTAGGTTTTGGCTCATCTTGTCCTGGAATTTGCAGAGAAAAGACCCCACCATTAGAAGGATAAGACTAACTGTCAGGACCCCAGTGAGTGAGGAAAACCAAGATCACCGTTTTATAAGCCACTCTCATGGATTTTACAGACTTTTAGAGACAAAGGGGACTAAGTAATTTAAGCAGCAAGGACCAAAGATCATGTGAGGTAAGCATATTCTACTAACAGTAGCCATAGCGCCGAATGAGTCCATTAATACATCCAAACTAATAAGAGAAGACTTTGTTTATATGAAGACTCCGGGATTAGAATTCAGTTTCTTTAAGGTGTCCACTTCTGTGTAGCCAATTCTTCCTCTGTGTTATCAATTTCTAGCTGGCTCTGGGGCTCAGTTCAAAACTATTCCTATTACTCATCTGTAAATGCAAGTCTCAGAAAAAGATGTGTGTGTGTGTGTGCGCGCGCGCGCTCACGTGCACATACATGTGTGTGTACATGTGTGTGTATGTTTGTGTGTTCTTTAAGGTCTTCAGGCAATTTAACTATTTAGCCTTTATTACAATGTCTGAATCATTAAACATCACAACGGTTTTCCCACTTTAGTTTTGTTAACTGTGAATAACACCTCAACATTGGCAAGAATGTATCTTATTTAAATGAAAATCCTCCTCAAACCTTCAGCAAATGATACCTTAACATCAGAAACTAGGGCCTCCCTGGTGGCACAGCAGGTTGAGTACCACGCTGTGGAGCTGTCCATGGTGTCACACAGAGTTCAATGCCAGGCCGGGGAGATTCCCACATGGTGCAGCAGACCTCTCCTGCCTCGCTCACTACTCCCCTCAGCAATGTATTTCGGTCGATCTGCCTGTTCTGCTCCCCACTCTGTTGCTGGTGAACCCTCTCACTGCCCCTACCTCTGGCATGCACCCCAGCTTGTATGCAAAAATAAAATAAATCTTAAAAAAAACAAAACATCAGAAACTAGGCATACTAACAACTAGGAAAGTATATCTAAGTAGTAATGAGAGATAGTAGTTAAGATGTCAATAAAAAAAATTTACTGGATAAAGAAATGTTTTAAAATGTAATTTATCACAATAAAGAAAAAAAGATTTGAAAAGGTAAAATACAAATCTTAAGATCCTTCAGGAGTTTCTCATTAGCTGTAAGGTAAAACTAATTTTCTGGAGCATGAGATCTCGGCCCACCTAACTTTCTAATCTTAACTTCTGCCTCTTTTTTACATACATTCTTTTCAATGAATCTCAAAGTCCAAAAAGACACAATACATTATACCTTTTTCTGAACTTAATTTGTGCTGTTTTCTGTGCTGCTTTTGCAAATGTTAATCTATCTGTGCAGCATGCCCTCACTCACCTGTGCACAGGAAGAACTAGCAGTCAGATCAAAGAACCACCAAAAGTGCCACTACTCATAGCCTGTTGCCAACTGCGTAGATTACAGTTGCTGCTGTGGCCTTAGATTCATTTTATGTCAGTGTCTTGCCTTAAGTACTCTGTGCTTTTTTGCTTTCTATCTAGGTATTTCCCTAGTGCCAAAGAGACGCTGGAACCCCTGCAGGAACTTAATATGTTAGTGCCAGCTCTCAGCACTGGGGAGCAGGAGCTGATGGATGACTGTTTCTTCCTCTTGTCTTCAAGCAGATAATTCAAGGACAATGGCTATAGGGTTCTTGAGAGTTTGCAAAGAATTAAAGGCCTTGTTGCCCTCTATAACATATATATATATATATTGACTTTTTCTCTTACCTGTCACAATCCAATTTCTTGGGATTGCCACCTAAGTAAACTCTGCATTCTCCACTGTATTTCAGATTCTGCTTTCAGAAGAATTCAACAAATGAGGACAAGTCAAGTTCCCAGAACTTACATCTATTATAGGATTATATCATAACGATTTCTTTAAGTATGACACGAAATAAGAAACAAAAAGGAGCCATTACAGTTTGGGTAACTGAGCAAACTGGGCAAAGAGGTTACTGAAAAGGATTTAGGCACATTCCAAGCATGATAGGGCATGTCCAGATACATCCGACTCCAGGAAGGCACAGAACCAAAGCTGACCCACCACAGATCACCTGGTATTGAAAATCTAGCCAATCACTACTTGACCAACTTTTCGCCTAATGTGCATATTATTGCACATAAAGTTCCAATAGGAACTTTACTACTATTATTGTCACAGTAGACATTAGTGAATCCTCCTTTTCTTGTGTATAAAGCCCTGCCTATCTGATACAGCAATATATTGCCTGCCAAGGAGAAAGCCACTCTCCCCCTGCCTCGCTCTAAGTTTAACAAATCTTGATTTACATGTTTAGTTAATACCATGCATTTTTCTTGCATTCTGAGGACAAAGCGTTTTCTGCAAAACAACTTCAAAATAAAGCCAAGGACAGAATATTGCAAAGACAATGTCAGAACTGCTGATCACCAGGTGGTGATGAAAACAAGCTGATGTCAACCAAGTCACCAGACACTAATGTTACAAGAATGGGCATGTTGCGTCTAACTCCTCTTTAATGTCTTTGTAACTCTAGTTAAATACTCCTATACTCTGCCAGTACGTAGTCGTTCAGACTCTAGTATTGCTACCTTGCTCATTTGTGGACAAATAAATAATACTACTTTCCTTCTCCTCAATACTCTGTCCTTATTGGTGAAGGAGAACCAAAACTCGCAATTCCAGTGTTACATTCCAAGGCAACTTGGAACAAGATATAGGGAATTTATAGAATTTGTGTCTGAGATCCTATTAGACTGAGGTCCTACAAAGCCCTGAATAAACACTATTTTTCATCCTTCTAACTTTACTAGGTTTCATCTTCTTGATCATCAATCAAATCTGAGGTTTCTCTTACTCATTTTTGACTCTCTAGTGTTAATACAGTCCCTGACAAAAAACAGATGCTCAGTGGATGTTTGTTGATCAAATAAATGAATTCATAATTCTCATTTGCAAATTGCTTGTTAAATTGTGAGCTTTTGGAAGCAGACCCATAAAAAACACTTGTAAGAGTTAAAAGTACTGATTGACAGCTCAAAATTATTTGTGGGATAAAAGAAAATTGAGAGAGCTAACTCATCCAAAAAATTGAAATAGTGAAAGTCTGGAAGAAAGCAATATTGTTGCGCTGTAATTTCTGATAAGTTGTAACAAGAAAGAAATAAAAACAAGATGGGCACCTTTTCTCTGACTTCATACCTTGAGATATATAACTGGGGAGGAGAGGACTCTCACCTGAATTAAAAAGGAAATAAAGCAAGTATCACTGTCTTTTCCCTCTCTCAGTTTAAGCCAGCACACCTTGCTTCAGAGTGTCCCAAGTCAGCTCTGCCTGCATGAAGCACCAGCACTCTGACCATTTTCATTTTTGCTCTTTAAAATACATAGTTATCAATATCTTCTGCTTGCCAAGTTTGCTTCTTGTCCTTTCAAGTTTCAATAAAACATTACAATAAAACAGAGATATTGGATGTTTTGCTAACCTTTCTTTGTACATTGTTAACTTTGACCCTCTGATTGACAAAATAAGTCTTAATAATTACTATTCATGGACTCCCTTTACAAAATTCACTCACCAAGAAGCAGATGACAAGTTTATAAGATTTTTAATAATCAACCCAGAGCCTCTAACCATTTACACTATCAGTGTTTTATAGGCTTAAAAACAAATTTTGTGTTTGTATGATCACCATACAAAACAGTACAAACTTTAACTAGAAGGTGAAATTCATAACTATTTTTATATTAGCAATAGTCTTAAACTAATAGTTTTATTCTTGTGTTAATGGTGATACAAGTATAATGGTTAAAGTTTCAGAAACTTGTGTCTTATCAAGGTTTGGAGAAAAGATCAATGGATATCATTAAAAACTTGAAGTGATATATATATCAAATATATATATGACATCATTAGACATAAACATATACGACATAAATATATATATGACATCATTAGAAGTAACAAGCAAAGTTGAGTTATTTTTGTAATTGCATCACTTTTAAAGTGACCTGAAATATTCTGTATGTTTCAAAAATTTTAATGAGTTAATTATAAATTTGTTTTATTATAACATTTCTGGTTTTTATGGGAAAAAATGCTTTTCCCCAATTGTAAATTTGCAAGTTAGGAAACTAATCTGTTTACCTGAAGTACTTATGAAGATGAATGGCTATACCAAAAATCTATTAAAACATAGGTGAAAATTCTACTCAGACTTAGACACATGATTAGATAATAAATCAATAAGCTTCTTATATGGAATTCTGGAGATAAGTAGAATATACTCGTTTTGCTGGCTTAAGTAAACTCAATAGAGTTCGATGGTAATGGGGTGACTAAACTCCTTTGGCAAGTTAGGCGCATGAATGAGACTGCAAATATTTTTTCATGTGCAGTCCTTGGCTGATATGATAAGCTGCAAGCATTTTTTTTAGTTCAATAGTATTCAGCCTGATTAGCTCAAATCCTCAAATTTTTATGCACTTTTAAAAACATTTCCATGCTTAGTTCATTTTTCACACCTTTCTCTTTCTCAAACTCTCCTCTCACCTCCCCCACACACACCCAAATTGTTAACTCTTTTCTCACATTCACTAACAGTTGAGACCTCAGTCATCTTTCATTATACTTGTGCTTTAACTTCTTTTTTTTGTAATATATATTTTTATTGTTATTTATGTCTTTTACATTTTGTATGCCCCTTGGGTAGCCCACCACCAATTCACCCATGATCCATCTCCATGGTCCCTTGTGTTCTTTTCTATTCCATTTTGTGCGCTTTTCCTTCCCTCCCCCTGCCTCCCCCCCCCCCCACTGATTGTCTCTCTCCTATTTGGTTTCCTTATAGTCCTGTTATAAGTGAAACCATTTGATATTTTTCTCTTTCTTTCTGGCTTATTTCACTGAGTATGATCCCCTCTAATTCCATCCATGTCGCTGCAAATTGCATGTGTTTATCTTCTTTGAATGCTGAATAGTATTCCATTGTGTATAAAAATCTCAGTGACAGTTTTCAAAGAAATAGATTGACTACTGATGAAATTCATATGGAACCACAAAAAAACCTCTCATAGCTAAAGCTCTCCTAAATAAAAAGAAAGAAAACGGAGGAATTTCACGCCCTGATTTCAAACTACATTACAAAGCCATAATAATTAAA
>PVIJ01000823.1:206053-244233 GCA_004024925.1 Scalopus aquaticus
CACATATCTATGAACAACTAATCTTTGACAAAGGAGCAAAGAAAATGCAGTGGAACAAGGACAGTCTATTCAATAAACGGTGCTGGGAAAACTGGACAGCCACATGCAAAAAAATGAAGCTAGACTACTACCTCACACCCTGCACAAAAGTCAACTCAAAATGGATAAAAGACCTGGATGTAAGACCTGAAACCATAAAATGTATAGAAGAAAATATAGGCAAAACTCTACACAACATACATCTCTGCTTTAACTTCTTCATTGTAACTCTTAGGTCTAATCTCCTCTCTTGATTCGGTATATGCCATCAGAGCTTGCTTTTTAAAACCCAAATATGATTTCACACCTCCACTGTTGAAAAGTGTCAGTGTGTCCACATTGCTACTGACCAGAGTTCAAATTCATGTTACAGGGAAGAGTCACTCACTACACGGACAAGCCTGCCTCCTAGCTTCACCTCTGGGTACTCCCCCTCAGATTCACACTGTGGTGTTGAGGATATAAAGGTGAATGAATGGAGCTACAAGGGATTATGTTCAGTGAAATAAGTCAGAATGAAAAAGAAAAAATTGGATGTTTCACCTATAGGTGGGATTTAGGGAAACTGAACAAAGGGTCAAAAAAAGAAGAGAGAGAGAAGACCTGCAAATTACAGATCTGAGGTACACAGCAGGGGAGGGAGCAGGAGAGAGATAGGTGAAAACAGGGGAGGGAAGAGCACAAGGGACTATGGTGATGATTCACAGGTGATGTGGTGGTGGGAGATTTATGGTGACTACACCTGAGGGGGAAAATCAAATATTGTACAAAAATGAACAATGTAAGAAAATAAAGTTTAATCAAAATAAAATATAGGTGATTTCAACAGTCACTGCTCTCAGCGAGCTAGCTGAGAAGATAGAAGATAATCATAAAATAATGTTGCTTGTTCAATATCAGAAGTATACCTATGTGCCAGAGGAGTAAAGAGCACAAATCTCTTCAACAAATATCTTGTGATGTTTCCTTCACCTGCAAATAAAAAGACTTAAAACACAGGCACTAGGAGACAATGTGGCCACAATTCTCAGATTCCTATAATATGGAATTCCTATAATATGCTCTTTGAAGAAAACATTTGCACACTTCATAATGTGCAATATTTCTACTAATAAGCAGATAATCCCTGCTTTGGAGAAAAACATTTATATCGGATATCATCACTATCAGTCATACAGATAAAAGGGATAGGATGGTTATAAACTTTTTAAAAAGGTTACTTCTGAGATAAGGGATAAGAACAGTGGGTAGGGGACTTGTATCTCCATTGCATAGGAACAGGAAACAGACGAGGAAAAGACATCACCCGTGCAGAGAGAGAGATGAAAATCTGCTGTGGTCCTTCTCATTGCCAAGACTGGGGATTCTGCAGTTCTAGTTACATCTGGAAACTTCCCTGGAATTTTTTTAAGTTTTCCAAGAGTATCAAGTATCACATATCCTGCCAGGTATGCACTGAGATGCCTTTATTAACAATTTTCTTATTTCTTCTCAAGGTAGTGGAAACTGAGCTAATCCTCAAAAATTATTTCCTTTTTTTAAAAAGATTTATTTATTTAAGCATACAAGAGCTGAGCCTTCTCAGCTATTTTTTTCAATTCAGACTGAATTTTTTTCAACAATTCTATATTTATTTATTTTTAAAGATTTATTTATTTATGCATACAAGAACCAGGGTGTAGGCCAGCAGTGCAGAGAGTGAGAGGATTCACCAGAGACAGGGTAGGGAGCAGAACAGGTGGATCTACTGAAATATACTGCCGAGGGGAGCAGCAAGTGAGGCAGGAGAGGTCAGCTATGCCATGTGGGAAGCTTCCTGGAGGGGGATTGAACTCATGCTGCAGTGGCTGCCAATAGCATCTTAGTGCTGTGACTTAACTCCTTGCGCCACCAGGGAGGCCCATCTCAAAGATTATTTCAAATGGATAGTTCAATTTGACAATAAAACTTTAAAATCCAGTCATTTTCTTTGGTAATAACAATATTTCTATTTGAAATATACAAATATCTAGTCAGTATAACCTATATGCACAAATAGCATAAATTCAACCTTAAAATAACTCTTGTAGAAACACAGGACTATTGACCAATATTTATCAAGCAATGTTTACTCCTCTAAGATAGTGTGGAGAATGTGAAAGTCTAGCAACATAATAAAGGCTACAATAGGAGGAGCGGTAAAAGACTGTGAGGGAGCACCATGGATATGGTGGAGGACTATGGGGGCAGTGGTGATACTGTGGTATGGTAACATGCTTCTGATGATGTGTAATTTTAGGTCTCTGAATCACATACAATGTTGTAAACCAACGTTATCTCACTAGAAAACATAAAATTAAAAAATATATGTTTGGAGGATTGGGTGGTAAAATTTTGTGATTGTTAAGCAATCTGTTCTTCAGAACCAAACACACTGAATTCTCTGGTTTTCTCTCCTAGTTCCACTAGGCCTGTGGCATCATGTAACTGCTGCCAATCAATTGTATCCAGAAGGTGGGATAAAATGCCAAATTATACTTTTGGCAAGATTCCAGAGAATCTCAGATGGCTTTTCCTTCCCTTCTTTAAAACTGCATCATATGAGCTATTTTGAAATGTCCCTGAAAAACAAGTCATATTTTCCTTGCATTTGGCCCTTTTTAGAGATTAAATGATTTTGGAAATATTTCATATAGTCCATTTGTTCATTTTATTGTTTTTAGTCTTGTTCATAAATCTGTCCTCTAGAAAGAGTTTCAAAATTTCACCATGTTTTGATATTCCTTTAAAAATATATTCACTACATTCATTGAAAGTCTATAATAAAAATATTTATTAAAAATATAAATTAATATAAAATTATAGGGGGATTAATATAACGTGAAATTAAAATTAAAGAAGATCATCCTATGAAGTTGACCATTTTATTCACCAAAAATTAACACTAGCAGTAAAAATACATAAAATTTTACTGCTTATAAATTTCTTTCACAAATATTTACATTTGACTCTCTCATATATATCTATTTAAATCTTTTACCCTTCCATGAGATTCAGGGAGTGTAAGTGACATGAATAAAGTCGCAGAGTTCTTAAATTATGTGATAATGATTATAATTCCTAGACTATTTCATAGCATTAGTTACCACCTTTGACATAAAAAATATGAGGTTGTAGAATTCTGCTAGGTTCACGTGACTTCATGAGAATTTCTACAGGAAATTACATTGAAAGCAAAAAGATGACTACATTCAAAGTGATAAGTATTTACTATTATAATACATACTTTATCAGAAATTTCCTATATTTTGAACAGTAGATATGCATCTTCAATATTTACTCCTTAATATTTCCTAAAGAATTGATGAAGATATAAAAAAAGATTTACGTGCAAGTATGTTCATCAAAACATTATCTACAATTCTTAAAATTACAAATAACAGTGGAATTCTATGCATGAGCAAATTGAGAATAGAAGTCACATGATTTGATCATAGGCACAGAAGTAATTAGGGACAACTTTTGGAATCTAATCCATGCTAATTATCTCTAGATAAAGAACACTACACACCATAGGGAAATGCAAGTCTAAATCACAATGAAATACCTTCTTACATGTGTTATAATGGTTATCATCAAGAAGGTAAGAAATAACAATTGTTGGTGAGGGTCTAGAGTAAAGGGATTCTTTGGATATTGTTGGTGGGGATGTAAATTCTTAAAGACATCATTGAAATTGATAAGGAATTTTCATGGTCTCTATCTCCATCAGCAGTATCAATGTGAATAATGCTCTGGTAGGAACTAAAAACTGTGAACTAAAAAGTGAATGGACAACTTCTCATTTATATCACAGTGAAAGGATGTATTTAGAGGGATCATAAAATTAATTTTACTAAAAAGTTAGGGGTAAAACTAAGTCAACATTCCATCATATATTAACTTTATTCACCAAAATAATACTTTGGGTTCTTTGAGGAAAATCAAAGAGAAATGACAAGAAATAATTACTCAGTGTTAATAAATATAAAATTTAAGCTAATATCCACAGATGCTTCACAGGTTACTGTGTTAGATATACTAATAGTGAATTATTTTCAAGAAGTCAA
The DNA here is from genome assembly GCA_004024925.1 of Scalopus aquaticus. Taxonomy (NCBI): domain Eukaryota; kingdom Metazoa; phylum Chordata; class Mammalia; order Eulipotyphla; family Talpidae; genus Scalopus; species Scalopus aquaticus. The sequence continues at coordinate 210,181 of PVIJ01000823.1, forward strand.
GTTCAAGCTGGCAAAAATGTTGTACATTTGTTATTTGAGAAATTCCAATAGGACCTCCAAAATATATTCACTAAGAAAATCTAAGGATCATCTGAGTCATTGTGGATAAGAAAATTGCATTACAGGTGGGTTCTCCACATTTTGGTCACTTCTGCATATAGTCAGATTAGTCTTAATAGTCAATTTAGTCCAAAAGCATTCAGTATGATTAGTTGGTTATAAAAACAAACAAACAAACTTAGCATTTGCCTTATTAGCATGTTCTGTTCCTGTGTGACTTTAAAAATAGTCACTATTCCCTGAAAATAGTACAAATAATTCACACTTTGTATACAATCTACAAAGTAGCATTTCAAACTTCTGTGGATGTTAGTTTAAACTTTATTCTATTTATTATCCTTGAGTAATTATTTCTGTCATTCCCTTTTGATTTTCCACAAAGAATCCAAGAATTCCAGGCATAAATATGCTTAAACATATAAAATATATCCAAATCTATAGAAAAGTGTTGATAACAAGTCAAAAATCTCAATATGTTCTTTACCCAGAATCCCTAATTATTATAATTTTATCCTCATTATTTACTGTCCCTACCCATTATGTATATCCCTCTCTTGTTTTCTCTTATGAATAGATATAATATATATAACATACACATATGGATGTATGTATATGTATTATGCATGTAATTATATGGAAGCAATAAATGTGTGGCTTATATAATGTATACAAGGAATGTATCATATATCTAAGTTTTTTCTTGGCATGATGTTATGCTAATCTAAATACTTCAGTATGTACCACCCCAAAATAACCTTCTGCAATGACACTATACAACTCCCACAATCATGACATTGCCATAAGGATGTTGAAATTATTAAATACTTATTTACCCAATTGTTGTCTTTTTTTTCAATGTGACAAACAGTATAACCACTCTGGCTCCTTCTCACCCACCATTTCTATCACTTCTTTCATCTATTTCTTGGCTTCTAGACATACAATAGTTGATCTCTGCTTGGCAGGCCCTCCTCCCCTCATCACCTGGTTTGCCCCAGTATCAGACACCAATGTGTTATGTCAGAAAGGGAGGGAACAGTAAAAGGGCGGGGAGGAGGAAAGGGGAAGAGCAATGGAAAGGCAAGATGAATGAATTAATTTATTTTTACTATTGCTACATTAAAGGAAATATAGCACGTAACAATTTTGAAAATCAGTACTGAAAATATCCCCTGGAGTCTACATAAGGTGGACATTTCTACTTCACTTGAAATTCTGTTTGAATTGTGGGCTTCCCTGGTGGCACAGGGGTTAAAGACACAGCACTATCAAGCGATCACCAGCCACTGCAACATGAGTTAGATCCCTGGTCAGGGATTTGACCCACATGGCACAGCAGACCTCTCCTGCCTTGCCTGCTGCTTCCCTCAGCAGTGCACTTCAGTAGATTCGCCTGTTCTGCTCCCCACTCTGTCTCTGGTGAATCCTCTCACGCCCCCTAAACCTCTGGCCTACAGCCCGGTTCTTGTATGCACAAAACAATAAATCTTTAAAACTAAATATAGAATTGTTGAAAAAAATTCTGTCTGTATTGAAAAAAAAATAGCTGAGAAGGCTGAAAAATCAGAATTGACTTCATAAACTTATAAATCTCTTTGGTGACCAGCAATCAATGAACAAGGAATATCTTCCTATTTCCTTGTGTCTTTTTCTTTTAGCATTTTTTGTTGCCGTTGTTCTCATTGTACAGGCCCTTCATCTCCTTTGTTAAACTTATTCGTAGGTATTTAATTATTTTTGATGTTATAATAAATGTATTTTCTTGATTTCTTTCTACTCTAGCTCATTTTCCAGATACAGAAACACAGTTCATTTTTACATTGATTTTATAGCCTGCCACTTATCATGGAAAAGTTACAAGTACTTAAAACAATATATACATATTGTCATTTGTCAGGAAATTGCTTTGCATAAAAGGGAGATTTACCCGCCAAGGGCTGGGAATCTCCCCACCCACTAGAAACAAACATTTCCATTATATGAGCTTTATGTAGAAGGAATTAAATGAATGTTACACATAATGCAAGGATTGGTAAAGTTTTTAAATAAAGTTTAAAAAGGACCGAATTCAACACATTTCCAAAATATAACTTTCCTGGTTATTTCAATTTCGATTTTTCTATTCAAACTTTTAGGTTGAAAATTTATGATTGTAAACATTTAATCAACTGACTTGAGTAATGAAGCAAGCAAAAATATTAGCAAAGAGATTAAAATAATAATATTGACACAAAGGATAATTAATACAATTAATAATAAAAGAATCAGACAGGTTCCCTGTGATGACACATTTAGGAAGTGATAATAAAATGTTTCACAGAAACAGAAAAGGCTTCAAATAACTAATGCAATCCTGAAAGAAAAGAATGAAATACAGGTATCACACTCTTTAACTTCTGCTATACAACAACACTAATGAAAACAGCATGGTATTGAAACCAAAACAGAAACACAGATTTGTAGAAGAGAATAGAAGACTCAGAGATAACAACCATATAGTGTATGGTCATTACATGGTAATGTAATTGTATGGTAATGACCATACAATGCAGAAAGGAAAGCTTCTTTAACAAATGGTGTTGGGAAAGAAGGATAGCCTCATTCAAAACAAGGAAAGTAGATTCATGCCCACCTCCACACAGAGAAATTAATTCTAAACAATTTATCAACTTGGTTATAAGAATGGAAACCACATAATATTTTAAAGGAAACCCAGGGAATATATTATAGGACATCTATTGCAAAGATGACCTCTAGTGGCAAGGGAAACAAAAGCAAAAGTAAACAAGTGAGACTTCAACAACTAAAATGTTTTTGTTCCTCAAATGTACAATATATTTTTTAAAATGCAGCCTATTGACAGGGAGAAGATAGTTTCACATCACACATATGACAATGGGATAATTTCTAATATATACAAAGTATCTATACAATCCAACAACAACAAAAAAAAAAAAAAAACCAACCCAATCAAAATATGGGCAAACATCCTAGAGACATTATCAAAGAAAACATTTAGATGACCTATAGGCATATGAAAATTATTTCAACACTGCTATAATGGAAATGAAAATCAAAACCATAATGAGATCTCACCTTGCCCCTCTCAGAATGGTCCATATAGAAGGGAATGGAAAGAGCAAATGTTGTCAAGGATGTGGAAGAAAGGAAACACATTGGTGGAAATGCATATTGGTACAGTATTTATGGAAAATAGCATATCTGTAAATATACTAAGGATTCATATTGTGAGGGAAAGTACTGTTGAAAATGGTGATAAGTGATATGGAGAGGCTCTCTGTAAGGAGAAAAAGTCAAGTTCAATTACAGACTTGTTGAAATCAAGGCAATAATATAATATCTAACTAAATATGTACAGTGTGAATACAGAAATATGAGAGGATATATTGGGAAAGAGATCCCACTAGAAATGTAGAAAGGAATAAATAGGAGTAGACAGGACATTGTGAAGGTAAAAGGGCAAAACTAGGAGAGTGAGTCAGGAATCTATGAAGGTGATTAAGGGCTTAAGTTGTAAATGTGTGCGAAAGGCCTTTTGCAGAGAATGCCCTAGAGAATAAGCCAGAGGTGAATAAAATAATCAAATATCAATTCGTTTGAAAGGCCATGCATATTGGCATGTGCAAACAAATACAGTTGCCTAAATGTCAAGGTTACTATCTTATGTGGTTGTATTACTAAGTACACAATAGCCTTTAACAGTATATAAATGAAAGCAAAGAGGATTGCCCATGTGGGGATGAAATCTTTTGTTCTATTAGATTTTTATTCATATTTTGTATAACATGGTTGACTGTATCTGAGTACTGTGTGTGCCCTTTGTTAATAAATCCTTTTATAAATCTCATAAGGATCTCTCTAAAGACAAACCTAGCCAGTTAAACATTAAGCACTTCAGGTTGATTTTAATAAACTCCAGAAAACACACTAAACACACTTTGAGATTTGCATTTTCAGTGCTAGCTCTTCCTATGCCTATTTTTACTGGTTTCTTTTTTAGAATATTGTGGTTTCTTCTTTTTTCCCTTTTCCCCAGCCTAAACTTACTCTGTGCCTTGGGAAGGTGATTTCTAGGGACTCAGGTTTTCTCAACCTTGGCACTTGTGCCATTTTGAACAGAATATTTTTGTTGTTGTTGAGGAAGGTTGACCTGTGCTTTGTAGGATTCCTGAATTCCTGGCATCCCTCCTTTGGATACCAGTAGTACCACTCCCATACCCCCAAGTAGTGACAACCAAAACATCCCCTGGAAGCAAAATTGGCCAAGGTAAGTATCATCAGCTATGTCAATGTACTCCTTTGTTTTTGGTTACCATGTATGTTTGACCAATGGGAGTAGCAGAAGAAAAATAAAGGGAGGAAGGAAAGTAAGGTTAGGTGATTTGTCACCCCAATATTGTTCACTGTTTCCAGGTTAGTGCAGGTAGACTGTGTTACTGCAAAGATATCACAGCCCCTGTCGGAAGCTACCTCCACACAGCCCTTACTTCTCATACATTCTCTCTCCCTCACTTTCCCTACCCACCCCACCCAAGCCACTACCTGGAGTGTGCTCATTTATTACTTTCACTCTTGCCCCTGCTCACTTATGCCTACTGGTCTAATGGTGCTAGTGTGACCATCCTAAAGTATTACACTGAGTTTTGTGTTTTAAATAGCTCTTTCTAAACTTTTATAATTAATCACATTATGAAAAGCTCCACAAATTATCTAAATTGTATGCATCATCTGCTTCCTGCGGAATTATAATTGATAGAGGGTAAATACATATCAACATAGTTACAGAAAAGTAAAGTACTAGTCATGGAAGTGTTTTCTTCATCTTATCCCCAATCTTGGAAATGTACTATGCACACAGTTTTAAAATAATCACTAACTGATACCTATATTAATTTGATGTTTCAGTTTGATCAATAATGGCTAGCTATGAATGTATATAAAACAGATCAAGCATTATAAATACTTCCTTGTCCATATTACTCTAATGTGAAATGAGCATATGAATTTATGATGACAAGTGACAATCCAGTGAGCTGGATGACAGCACTATTCCCAAGAAAGAACTATTTGGATTACAAAGAAGAAACACATTCACTAGAAACTGGGTTCTGAAGTGGCTGTACCCTTTTGCATTCTCATCAGCAATGAATGACGGTGCCTGTTATTTTACATACATACTAGGAAATTAGATTTTTGGATTTTAACACTTTTAATACATGTTCAGTAGCTTTATAGTTTGATAACTATTTCATGTACAGGTCAAGGAATAGATGATCAGAGAACCAGGGGTTCTGCAGTTCTAGTGAAGTTATGAAGAAATGTTTTGAAATTAAAAAAAAAGTTTGTATGCTAATATAAAGAAGTCTGTAATAGTAAAGGAACGGGTTAAATAGTGAGAGGTTGAAGAAAGGTGACTTGTGACATACGCAGATTAAAACCTTTTCTTCTCCATTCTAACATTGAGATCAATATTTCATTTGGTAAAGTTAAGCAGTAGTGTTGTTAACAATTTTGGGAAGCAGGTTACTCTTTTTGCGCTATACAGAGAGAGGAGAATGACGTGACATAACATTTGAATGTGGAATAATCTTTCTGAGATAGCAGGGGTATGAATCAAACTTAGATTCAGTGGATTTCAGTTTGTTCAATCTGAACCTCTAAGTAATCATGTGCCTTTGGTTCATTTGGTTTCTCTGAGGCTTGAACATACATTTGCAAAATGGAGAATGCTTTTTTTTCCTGCCCATCTTGCTGTGATATGGCTGTAACAACAAGCAATAACTATGCTGTGTATTTCATTCACACCGTGCAAGGGGGTTGAAAATCATGAAGCACTACATAAAATATAAGAACATCCATAAAGGTTCTTGTCCCAAAGAGTTCAGTTTTGCAGAAGAGCACATGACTAACTACAGTACACTTCAATCAGTGCTTAAGATGTGATATGCTGAATATCCTTTTTTAGATAAGAAAAACTAGATGAGAACTATACATTGTAAGCTCTTTTGTAACAGGATCTGCAGCCACATTTATCCCATGTAATTTCTACCACACCACTGTGATACAAGTCTTAAATAATTCTTATTTCATATAGATGATATAACTGAATAATGGAGGAATTTGTTCATGGCTACATAACTAATGAAATCAGTGTAATTCCATTCTTTATGAAAAATCAGAGGAGGCTACATTCTATATCTTTAATACTGTGTCATTTATAAAACCCAAACTAATCTATTTACAATAGATTGGTTATTGATGACAGGAAAATGTGAGGTCTCTTTATATGGAGATTTTGAAGGACAGAATCTATAAAATACTCATAAATCAGTTTTAGGCACTGGCCGTGAGCTAATATTGCTCTCTTTTATTTTCTATCAGCCAAAAAGGAAAGAAACTGAGACACACAACAATAATCTCATTCTACTCATGACCTTCAGTAGCAACAGGGACTGAGTAGAATATCAAGATAAATTTGTGGCAGATTTCGTAACCTCTCTGTCTCATTTTCATGGTTACCCAGAAGTGGAGAGGCTTGGAATGATTCCAGACTGATAAGGAGAAAAGTACATTGAACTAAGTGTCTAGTGTCTAAAACTACTGAGAAAACTCTTCCTTAACAGAACTCTTCCTGTAACAGAATAACTGTTACAAAAAGATGCTACGTTCCTTTTTCCTAAGATCTAAGAATATTTCTTATTCATTGTTGTATTATAGAATTTATCAGTGTATGGCACCACCCAGAAATATATTAAATATTAGTCATTATTAGATGTGAAAGAAGGTAATGATGCAAGATAGAAGTAGGAACTCATGTAATTTTTGTGGGCTCATTTATGTTCTACAATTGTTATAAAGTTGCTTTTTAAACAGTTTTACTGCTAGAATCATTATTAGTTACTTTGTAAAAAGTCACATACAAACTTCACTCAAAATATGATGTTAAAATAGAATGACAACTAAAAATATAAATGTGTGTCTAGCTCCAATCATATAAAAATGTGAAATTAGCAGATTGATATGTGGTACATTTTCATATCTATGCAATTCTTTGTCCTGAAAGGATGTACTGACTATAACAATTTGTGTGAAATGTGTCTTCATGACACCAAACAAAAGTATTCTTGAACATTATAGGAAATTAATAGTGGTGAGATATTAAAACAATATTATGAGACTCAGAGAAAATGTGTCTCTAAAGGGAAAATCTCCAGTGCTATAAAAACTGATGATTTCATTAAAAATATATATATATATATATTTAAAGATTTATTTATTTATACATACAAGCTGGGTACAGGCCAGAGGTGTGGGAGGGCAAGAAGGTTCACCAGAGACAGAGTGGGGAGCAGAACAGGCAGAGTGACGGAAATACACTGCTGAGGGGAGCAGCGGGCGAGGCAGGAGAGGTCTGCCGCGCCATGTGGGAATCTCCCTGGCCAGGCTTCGAACTCACGTCGCCGCTGCCGACAGCTCCACAGTGCAGTGCTTAACTACTGCGACACCAGGGAGGCCCTTCATTAAAAATATTTTAAAACACATTTCCCAAACTAACAAATATCAATGAATACATAATAAATTTTCCTTCAGTAATCTGAAAAGAAACATATAGAAAACAAATTAAGAAAGGAATATTTAGAACTCAGAGAGAAGCCCATAGGAATCAATATTAAAAACAGTTTGAAAATCATTTTGAACGATGTAGAACATATACATATAATCAAAGGAGTATAAAACTTCATGAAAAACATTACGTGAATAAAAATTTTCAAAAGTGTATTTTGCCAGATTAAAAAAATACAATTTAAAAAGAGTAATTAAACTTGATGGCATCAAAAGCCATCTGTCTGTTTGGCAGATTTAGGTTCAGTTGAAGCCTGAGTAGAGAATATCTAAAATTTGGGATTTAATTCCACATAAAATAGAAAAAATAAATCAATTAAAATTTTGTGTTCCAATTTATATAATAATTTTTTGAATAGTTTTAATGTGGTAGAAAACACTAAATTCAAGGAAATATCCCAGTTTTCTTGGCATAAAACAGTGAGGACTAGCTCCATTGCCATGGTCATCATGTTTCTACCTTTGTGAAGCAGAATGGAGAGTGCTCTCATGGCCAGCCTTGGGTCTCTTCTAATTTTATTCTATCAGAAGAAAAAAAAGAGTCTGAGACTAGGGATTAAAAGGAGCTGTGGCCTTCAAGTCATCTTGTTCACACCATTTTTACTAGCACCTATATCTTAAAGATATATTTTAGATTAAGAAAGAGAAAATATATTGGTTTTTTGCTCTTGAATTTACATCATATATGAAACTAGTGGCTCTTGTACATAATTTTATTATAAAAGATCAATTAATTCCCTTCTCCAGAAGTAGAACTGTTCAGTTAAAATGGTTTCAACTTAACCAAACATTATGGTAAGCAGGATTTTTCTGTAGTTTTGAATGAATCTTCTTTTTTTTTTTTTTAAAGATAATTTTTTTTTAAAGATTTTTTTATTTATACATACAAGCTGGGGTACAGGCCAGAGGTGTGGGGCGGCTAGAGGGTTCACCAGAGACGGAGTGGGTAGCAGAACAGGCAGATCAGAAATACACTGCTGAGGGGAGCAGCGGGCGAGGCAGGAGAGGTCTGCCGCACCATGTGGGATTCTCCCTGGCCGGGCGTCGAACTCGCGTCACCGCTGCCGACAGCTCCACAGTGCAGCGCTTAACCGCTGCGCCACCGGGGAGGCCCCTTGAATGAATCTTCTTATATTGTAAATTTGTCAAACTAAAAGACAGATCCTGAAATTTGAATTTTCTAGATAAATCAATTTAGCTTATGGATAAAAGAAGTTATAAAATCTGTTGAAGTTTTTATCAATATTCAGAGTTTTGTTTTTTTTTCATCAAAAGAGCACCTAGTTTTCTCTTCTCCCAATAAAATCTTTATTGCTGAAATATTGCAGTGGAAATAAATTAAGGAGCCTGCTGCCTCAGTCAGTGCTTTTCAGAAATCCACATAGCTGATGAGCCCCGGCAGTGACAAATGACACACTATTCCTCAGTCTGCAGCTATTCTCTCCCTCTCATCTTCTTGCAACTGCATACTCACATTTCTTGCAAAGGAAACATAACATTTCAAAACTGTCACCCTTGCATAAAAGGCAGAAGGAGGGGGGGGATTCTTATTTCAATCTGCCTAAACATTTCATTTCAAATATAAATTACCATAAAAAAGCATTGAGCATGTGTTCGGATATAAAACATGTAAAGTTGTCCTGGAAGATATTGTTTCCAAAGGAAAAAATATAGTGTAAAGTCAAGAGCAAAGGATCAGACCTTTCAAGAGGAAAAGCAAGCTTTCTGTCTTGATAGTCCAAATGTTCTTTCTGGCTTCTTCTACTTCCCAATTGCCTAATATCAGATGTATGGAGTTCTACTCACCCCTGTAACAGTCAACCTAATTTATATGGTTTACTCTGAAATTATTTAATGCAATATAAATTATATACATGATAATATTTAGTAGATAAAAATAGCAATAATGATATATATGCTGTTTTTAAATCTCATTAATTAAATGGTTGTGTTGTTCCTAAGACAAAAGCTAACTTCACATTACCATGTACAATCAACTAAAGTGTATATAAAAATATGTAAAAGCAAGAAATTTTGTGATAAAAATACGGAAAAGCAAGAACTCTTATGGATAATTATGAAAGATAGAAGGAACTTCATTAGAACAGACTCAAATTCCATTATATGCTAAATTAGTAATATGCACTGAAATGAGATGGAAATCTAGAGAATGATATCTTTGCCATGATACAGGTTTGTTGAGCATATCTTTTTTAAATTAGATCAGAAATCTAAGCAGTTTTTTTAAGAACATTATACCATTTATATTTTCTTTCAAACAAAGGAAATAGTCCACATTTAAATTAATACAATTCATCTTATATACAGTCACTGAGTGTTGGGAATGTACACGGCCATTCTGAGGCACAACAGGAAGGCCAGTGTAGCTGGAAGGAAATGTACAGAAGAAAGGTATAAGAATGTGTACTTAACACCTAGCAAGAGTCAGATAATGTAGAATCTTTAAACCACAGTAAGGATTTGAATTTCATGCTATGTGTAACAATAGACCATTGAATGGTTGAGAACAAAGGAGGGATGATTTAATTTCTGTTTTGAAATAATTATGCTGGCTGGTTGGGAAAAGAATTAGAAGATGTAGGAGTAGAAGCAGGGTGAGAGTTAAGAGAAGGAAAAGGAGTCTAAGTGAGAAATGATGAAGTTTGGCCTAGGCTGGTAGTAGTGGAGAAGGGAGATGTAAGGTTAAGGGTATATTCTGAGATGCAGGTAAACTGGTAAGTTTAAGAATGCAATGAAGGAAGTGAAAGGAGAATAATCAAGAATATTGTCATGGCTTTGATTTGAACAACCAAATATGTGTGGTATATCTGTAAATGCTGTGGAAACTAAGGAATAAAATTACTATACATTTCAGCAGTCAAGGAAAGCTTTTCAAGTTTTGGAGCCTCGACTTGAACTATTTGGCTTTGGTAAAATTCAGATTTAAAAGCCTTTTCAAAAGTAGAGTTAAAACTTGCATCTCGTTTTAGATACTGGGAGGTATGGTGAAGATACCTGTCAACCTAATGAATTCTGTTAAGTAATTGTGAGTTGTGTGGCTGAAAAAAAAAAGAAAGACCATCTAAAGCAGAGCCTTGAAAACAGGATTTGCCCCTGGGGAATTTATATAGATAGTGGACAGTCACTTGCTACTTTTCCAGAATTCATCTGGCTAGTAACTTCCAAATATCCAAAATAGTATGCTAAAGGAATTACTGCCAAAAATCTTTTCCTGGACTTCAAAGATAGAGAGTAGTGTAGATGCATTTATAAAATGACATAATTCTGGAAAGATCAAGCAGATTTCTAGAGAAAATGCTTCCATAAATTTCATTTTATGCATGTGCACATACACACTTATAGCAATTAACCACCAGTCCTAACATAATTCAGTACCCTTAGCACCACAAAAATCAGTCTTTTGCAGTTTATGTTTATAAAGGCACCAATTTCTAATAAAAAAATAATATATTAAGGAAAGAATTTCATTCTCGTCTAAGGCTGAATTATGTGTCAGATATAAGAAATACATATATTTTCCCTCTGAAATAGTTATAGGATATTTATCACATAAAAAATCAAAACTCTGGATCAAGTTGTTCCCTGAAGTCTTCATTATTTATATAAAGTTGACTATATTTTTTAAGTATGAAAAGCTAATTTATATTTGCAACTCAGTTCTATTTCCAAATATGTACATTAATGGTTTAATTCTTGCTGTAAAATATAACAATTAATTATGCTCCAAAATAGAACAATTTTTAATATGTGACCCTCGTCATTTTTTATGATCAGACCTGCTAGTTACTATTGACAAAACTACTACCTATTAACAGGATGATATTCAGAGATTATAGGGGAAGGTCAAAGCTACATAGCCCCTCCTCCCACATTCCAGGCACAAGGTCTTTATTCATATATAAATAAGCCATACACTGTGGAAGGTTAACTCCAATAGACACACACAGACTACAGGAAAAATGCTACGGCAAAAAGTTTACTTTTTCAACTTTCTGTATATTATCAGACAGTTAACAAAATAACTTAAAATGGAAAAGGGAAAATTTTAAGGGTAAATGAATGCAAGAGTGATGATTTTCTCAGAGTCCAAAAAAATTTGGAAAGTCAAATTGTAAAGCCCTAAATAATTAGATGTACTCACCAAAATGAGAGAACAAATAAGTGATTCAATTTGCTCAGATGGTGAAATCCATTATTTCTGGAAAATCTTTGTTAAAAATTTACTTTGGAATTTGGATATACTATCTACTATTATTAGATAGCAAAACAAAGAAAGCTGAAGTTGTATTTTAAATTGCTTTAATAATTGGTTTCAAGAGGAATAAGTGAAATTAGTACACTATACCCAGATTCTTTGAAAAATAATAAGAAGTTATTAGTTCTATAATAGCTCACTCAAGGTATCACAGAGACAGCCTTCAACCTTGAAGGGAAGAAAAGGAAGTGGGGGAAGACATTTTCAGGGATGTTCCATAATATGAACCCACTAGCACAATGCTAGATGCTAATGCCTAAGGCATTAAGAAATTAGTCTTACATATCATTATATTTCTCATGATGCCTAGCATAATATTTTACACACAGCACAACTTTAATCAATTTGGATCATATGAATAGATGAATAAATAGCAAGTGGATAAATAACAAATACTATTTGGGTGCCTTTCAGTACCTGTGAAGCCATGACGACTTTTTTAAAATCAAACAAATATGGATGAGAACTGGATCACTAGCAAGGAAAATTAAAATCTTTAAGTTCTAATTGTTTTTAAAGCAGCAAAACAGTTATATAAATGTTGAATAATGTGTAATATTATAAATACCACTTATTATGCTTTTGTTATTCATCTAGTATATATTTATTAAAAGAAATTGAAGAAAATATATAGAAGCAAAGGGAGACAAGAAAATGACTATAATCCATGACCCAGAAATAGTCACTTAATTGCAATGTTTCCTCAAAGACATGGGAGGATTTTTTGCTTTTGTTGTAATTCTTGGGAGGTATTGCTGGCATTTAACAAATAAGGTCCAGGATTGGGAAACAGCCTATAGTGAATGAGACAGATCTCCCAAAGCAAAGAATTATTCAATGGAAGATGCAAAGACAGCTTCATTGAAGGAAAAATGAGAGCCTGTTGCATTTACTTCAGGTCTTTATACATAAATTTATGACACAGATTTTTTAAAATATAAAAATAGGTTATATTATAGAAAATGTTCATATTGTTTTGAAACCCTTTTTTTTTTTCACTTCACACAGAAGAGCATCATTTCACTCCATCCATTATACTTCTATAACTATACCCTAAATAAGTGTTCCAGTGAACACCCAGAACTACTCTCTATGTGTTTGGCAACAAAAGTATTAGGAAAGGCTGAAAATATACTCATAACATGAAATACTAGGGCGCTGAGATTTTTTTCAGCTTAAAAAAGAAAAAAAAAATTGTGTAAATAGACACTTATCCAAAGACAATCTACAAGATCACTGGCCCAGAGGCACGTGTAAAATTACTCAACCTCACTTATTATCAGGCAAATGCAAACCACAACCACAATGAGACTCTACCTCACACCTGTAAGAATGGTCCATGTCAAAAAGACTGGAAACAACAAATGTTGGCAGGTTTGTAGAGAAAAAGAAACATTCTTTCACTGACGGTAGGATTATAAATTGGGGAAGCATCTATGAAAATATATGGAGACTCCTTAAAAAAACTTAAATGGAAATATCAGGTGATTCAGCAATACCACCTCTGGATATTTTTCTGAAGAATATAAAAATACTAATATAAAAAATAGGCAACCTATGTCATAGCAGATTTATTTATAATAACCAATACATGAAACAACCTAAATACCACTGATGAATGACTAGACTAAAAAGTTGTTGAATATAAACTCAATGGAGTACTACTCAGCTGCTACGAAAGATGACATTGTGTCTTTGGAACTTGAGGTGATTATACTAAGTGAAATAAGTCAGAAAGTGAAAGACAATTATGGAATAGGGATATAAATCACCAAAGGAGGGGGGCCTGGCAAAACCTATCAGAAACAACTCTTAGACTTTGTGAAAACCCTGGTAGTTACCAGAGGGCAGTGACAGAGGGCAGGGAGAAGGGGAAGCAAGAGGATGCGCTGGTGCAATGGCAGGGCAGGTCAGTTCAGGGTGAATAAAGCGTGTGCATATGTGCAGGTCATGGTATACAGCTGTACTGCTGAAATTATATTGTTCTGTAAGTCAATGGTAAATCAAAAAAAATTAATGAAAAAGAAACTTTTTTTACTTTATTTCTTGCCATGTTTCCCAAAATTATTTTTCTAAATATAAGTGTGTAATAATCAATGGAACCAATAGTACTTTGGAAATTCTAAGAACAGTGATACTAGTGGGACTTCATTTAGCTAAAGGGAATAGAATTTTCAGTGAATAGTTTTTCTGTGTGTTTGTGATGTGCTTACATATCATCCAACTGGGCAAATATGGAAAAGACTTTCTATTATCATATATCTAACATAACTCTTAAAGAGAATGCATGCTCTTCTTAGCAAAATGTTAGAATAAAGCGTTACAGTGAACTCTTCATTTTTTATCTGTATTTTCTCATTTCCTTCACACTTTGTGCAGCTACTGACCAGTTACAGATGAATAGCTTTGGTTATGAAAGGTTAAATGACTTGCCAGAGGTTTCCCAATGCATAATTGAACAAACTAGTCTAAAATTGAAGCCATTAAATGCAGACTCAAAATAATTTGGACTCATTTAATCCAACACTTTAATTTCAAAGATGAGAAAATTCATGCTCAGAGAGGTGTGATGAGATCATCCAGCAGAGGCTAGTGAGACAAGACCAACTACATGTTCCCTGACTTAAAACACATGCCTTCCACACTGAGCCATGCTTTCCCTACACATGACCAAAGCAGATGGTGCAGGTAGCCCAAGACCCCAGAACAAAGATAAAGGTCTGCTGGCTATCATGGTGAATCAAACAACAGGTAAGAAACACCTTTAATAAGAACCCTTGTGAACTGCCTATCCCTAATTCAAATATATTTCCCATTGCAGGAAGAAATTGTTACTTTGGTGAGTCATTCATTTTCAGATTATCTTTTAAAGATGCCTTCTTTACATATGTCATAATTTTAAATGACATGATTTAATGCTACTAGATACTTGCATAATAATGACATTTATCCCTAAACTCAGTGACCTAAGTAGGAAGCACATCTCTTCTCCAAATGCCCTAAGATAGCAAATTATGTACAATCCAATGAGCAAAAAGTACAGTCACAGGAGAAAATTTCAGATGCACATGTTCAGAAAAACTGTGTAACAGTACAGTTTATATTAAAAGGACAATTTTCCATTTTTTCAGTGTTCTCAATTACCCAATAGGATGAAGCTCATATACATGTGACTTAAAGATGATTTGTTATTATATTTTGGGAAAATTTATATCATTTCCTTGTAAGTAGTTAAAAACTCTTGGTTTTCTTTAAATTAAATGTTCACATTATTCCTCTCAATTGATAAAGCTGCAACTATATTCATTCTTGTGTACTGAGTGCCAAATATGTTTTTTTTATTAGTGTGAAGAACACAAGACAGGTGACAGTTTCCACCTCTCATCCATCAGATACGATAGATGTTCCTTGTATTCATTTTTAATTCACTCACTCGCTTTGTATTTGAGAAACAAACTTTTTGACAGTGTCCTTTATAGACATTATAGCCTTAATAGAAATTAAAAACTACTTTAGAAATCTTAATAAATATATTTAATTATCCAGAATAACCCAGTAGAGTGGGATACAGAAATTGTAACTTAAGTATTTAAATGTTTAGTAGAGTTTTAAAGAAAGTTTCTTATAAAAGAACTACCTCATATTTGAGTTGATAAACAACTCATTTTCCCCTCATAAAAGAACAATTAGATTGATGAGATGCATCAGCCAACGTTTTCCCATAATTTTGTATTCACATGCAAAACACAAATGATCCATCATTTATTTGATTTGCTTCTTTTAAGTAATTAAAATATTTTGTACTAGACTTATGTGTGAATGTTTTGAGAACCACAGGATCTATTTTTCTTTTGATTAAAAAAAAAACACTGACAAATGTCTCATTAAAAATTGGAAAAATGGAAGTGTATATGTGAGGAGAAAAAAACAAATAATTTCTTACTTTTTAGAGATGAACAAGTTGATTATCATTTAAACTCCAGGGTGAGACTATTATATGTCATAATATACAAATGTACCATATATCCTTTAAGTCTATCACTTAAGGATATTATTTTTCCAGGTTTTCCTGGAATTTACCGAACTACAAAGAGGAAATTTGGCTCAGATCGTAATGGAGATTAAAAACACACACGTACACACATACACACACCACCTAAGTTTTAAATCATCCTACATACAGTAGTATCTGACTAATGAAAACACTATCAAAAATGTTATCTTCACATGTGAAAGGATATTAACAATAGGTTTTAACACACTCAGAATGAAGATAGGCTTGTGAAAGTATAGTCATTTCTCCTTAACTGTATTTGCAGATTTTGATTCATGTTAAGTATTTTTTAAAGTATAAGTCAATTGTACAATATGGCTTGCTGCTGTGCCTTGGAGCAGTTCTATCAGACTCAATCTATTTCTCTAGCAAACAAAACTATCATCCCAATCCGTTCTTGGACTAGTGAAATTGTTTTTGTGATCACATACATCTTGAGGGGTTGTACAGCTTACAGATTATTAACTACTGGTCTTAGGAATCATGTAGAAGTATTATTATGTTCCTGTGTCAAACCAGCTAATATAACTATTCATATGTGGGTGAGGTAATTTCACAATATATGTGCACAATTCAAAATATAATATTTACTGAAAGGATAGATTTCCTTCATTTCTATCAAAATATATTTGTTTATTATAATGAATATATGTTACATACACACATGTTCTCACAGTCCCTAGATGCTTCCTTTTCTCAAGGTAAATATGTCAGTCACTCCACCTGGACCTATTTCTTGAAGCAAGAGCCATACATACATTCTTTAATTGGCATTCCCCTTAGTGTCCAGCTGAGTCAGCACATAGAAGTACCCATTTAGTGACTGGATGCTATTGGGTTTAATGAAAACATAAAACATAAGTCTATGTTTCTTTAACTCTTTATGTAATAATAGTGTGCTTTCTCTTTTACAACTTTCCAAGACAATGGTCTTTAAGATTTGTGATTCATTGACCATAAACCCAGTGAATTTATTACTAGATACAAAGCTCACTAGAATAAAACTGTTTCTAGAAAGAGACCATTTATGTCATATTACTAGATTCTCATATGATAATATTGATTTTTAAATATCATATTACAAACTGTTAGATTATATTTTTTTAAAACACGTCAAATAAGTCAATTCATTTATTATCCTGTTATGACTTCATCTGAGATTACAATGCTATTAATAGTATACGCTGCTCCTACCACAAATATAAATCCGGTAATTCATTAGGCCACAAAGTGTTTAGTTTATTTTTAAATACAACTAAAAGTCAGGGTAGCTATTTCTGCCATCAAACATAACAGCAAGAATCAAACTTGCAAAAGTTTGAAACACTGCATTATATAAATCACTATTAAACATTCAAAATTAAAGTTTGCTATAAATTAAAATATTTCACTATCCTTACAGCCCTTATTATTATCCTCTAGAAAACAATATTATGACTGTAATCTGTGCATGCTTCTTCAAAAAAAATGAGAGGTTACTGCTCAATGACTTTGAGTTATTTCTGAAATCAGTATTAGAGTTAACTGAGTAATAAATTAGTCAGAAGGACCATAACAATCACAAGTATTTAAAATTAATTTGCATCAAGCCAATCATAGTAACTGGTAAATGAAAGGAAATAAGTAGAAGGATGCTTAAATGTTATTGATCATAATGTCAAACCTGATATTTTTCATCCCTTAGTTTTATTCATCTTGTGCACATTGGAGTCAGCTATCCTCTTATGAAATAAGGATTGATGAGTATACTTGCTTTTGCCAATTAACATTTTCTGGATAGCTGTGGTGAGGATAGTAAAAACTGTTTGCAGTATGATATAATTTTTCCAAAATAGCAATGTTTAGGAAATTCACTCAGATTCTCAAGAAAAAAGAAATTGGATGAAGCTGAATATTTTAAGCATGTGAGGCTATGATTATTTCAAGCTTATTTCTTGTACAAAATCTATTAATCTCCATGTAGATCAGGGTCTAAATGGGATATGGTAATGAAGCAGACTGCTGGACCAAGCAGTGGTTTTATAGTTCACTCAGGACTTCCCCTCTCTATAAAATCCAGGAAATTACAAAATACAGACCTCAGGGACACCACGGATCCAACATTTTTATGGAATTCATAGCATTAGAGAGATGCTCACCTATTCAGCAAGGATTTATTTGAGCATTAATCATATGTAAAGTGCTGTTGAGAGTTGATATAAAGCAAATTTTTAGTTATTGGCTGGCTCACAGGCAGTACGTTGTAACTATAGTGACTTCACAGAAGATTTTATTAAAACTAATTTATTTTATAAAGTGTTATAGATATGAGCATATCATTTGTGTTGAATAGAAGTGAGAAAATAACTTTTATCTGAATGTTATGACTTGTGAAGTTAAAACTGGAATACCTCTGTTAATGCATTTGTAACCTGTTTCTACTATGCAAGCAAATGAGTAATATTTTGGCAGTGAAATGTATGGCTGATAACCTCTATGAACACAAGTAAAGATATTGATCAGGAGATATAAGAGTCTGATGTGTTAAATAGAGACACAAATACTATTTAATAAAACATTTTTTTAATTCAACATATTTGTCCTTTAATATCTTATAATTAGAAGTTATTATAAGTGTAACTTCATTCTTACAATCAAAAAATGCTTAGGAAACTTGGTTCTACCTTTTTGTTAACATCAATAGGAGAGAGTACAGCAAAGAAAGCATGTCCCAAAGATAAATTTATCAAATAAGAAAAAGTAAAAATATGATACTATAACTCTTGGTTTAAAGAAGAATGGGGGAGAGAGCCTCCCTGGTGGCTCATCGGTTAAGCGCTATGCTGTGGAGCTGTCGACAGTAGCAACGCAAGTTTGACAGCCGGCCCGGGAGAATCCCACAGGGCGTGGCAGACCTCTCCTGCCTCACCCGCTGCTCCCCTCAGCAGTGTATTTCTGATCTGCCTGTTCTGCTCCCTGCTCTGTCTCTGGTGAAGCCTCTCGCCACTCCACACCTCTGGCCTGTACCCCAGCTGTATGTATAAATAAATAAATCTTAAAAAAAAAAAAGAAGAAGAATGGGGGAGAAATGGAAGGAGTGAGGAAAGGAAGGGAGGAGTGAGGTCTCCCTTCTCATCAATCATGAAGTGATGGGTTAGATACCCTCAAATGGACTCTGGGGGCTGAAAACCAACACAGCTACTCCTTTTGAAGCTCTCCTGACCTTCATGAGAGGCACTAACCACAAAGACAAGCACAGCGATTAATCTATTTCTATGAGCTAACAGCCATTAGTCTTGTTTTTCACATCCCTCCCCCCAAATCCTCCATGCTTATGAAATGCACTACCAAATCTTATATTTTCCCTAATAGTCTTTGAATTAATCCATTTCTTTCCTCTTTCCCCATCAACACCTTGGTACACACAATCATATCTTATTTCCATCACAGCTCACTAATCGGTCACTGGTTTCCACTCTTCTCTCCCATTTAATCTGTTTCCTACCACACAATATCTTTTCAATATAAAAATCTATGACCTGACATCTTGCTTAAAATGCTTTAAAATAATCATTTACTAGAATAATTAACACTTTATTTTTCTTCCACCATCTGTTACACCCCTTTGAACCTTTCCCCTTCCTCTCAGATGAATCACTTCATTTGTTAGTGTCCACTAGTTTTATAAGCATTTTGCTCTGTTGAATCATGTTCTACGCAAACACCCAATATTTTTCTTTGTCATTCTTACTTGCTCTACTACATTTAATTCCCTTAAACTCTGTAAAGGACCTTTCATTTTTTTCTTTTATGGCTAAATAGTACTCCATTGTGTGGATATACCACATCTTTTTTTTTTTTTTAGATAGAAATGACTAATTTTATTTCCGTAACATGATTTTTGTAAAAATGTAATTGATCTGACCCCATATAAAAACCTTGGAGACAGCAGTAAGCTTAATGGAGCAAAGGGTTAAGGCACAGTACCATGAAGCTGTACACATCTTCTTGAGCCAGTTCTCTATCAGTAAGCATTTAGGTTCTTCCCATGTCCTAGCTTCCCAAGAGTGAGGTTACTATGTAAAATGGTATATGCATTTTTAGTTTGTCAGTTGAATCCCATCACTTTCCAAAATACCCACACCAGTTTAAATTCCACAAACAATGTAATAGGGTACTTCTCCCACATACCTTCTAGCACTTGTTGCTGGGGCTTTTTTTTTTTTTAATATGTGCCATTCTGTTGGTTGGAGATGACATCTTATTGTGATTTTAACTTCCATCTCTATTATCAAAAGTGATGATAAACATTTTCCCATATATTTTGGAGTCTGGATATCTTTCTTTGTAAATTATAAAAATCAATATTCTTAACATGGCCAACTACTCTGTGGGCCCTGGATTCTACTCCAGCATCTTCCTCCTTCTTTTCTCTGGCTGCAGTCACTGTCATTTTGTCCTGATTTGCCATGGGATGTCCTCATGCTATTGCTCTTACTTGGAGTGTGTTTTGTTCACCTCCGATTGCTTATTAATAGTCATTTCTTAGAGCTGAACTCAAACATCACTTCCTCAGAGGCGCCTCTGTGATGCTTTCCCTTAGCCCTACCCATCCTACCTGGGTCAAGTCACCTTTTACAGATGCTCAGCTTATGTGCTCCACAGCATTTATCACACTTTATAATTAGTAACAACAAGCTCAATGATGTGAAAAACAGTAAATGATTTGCTCATCATCTTAACTTCAATATTTAGCAATTTCTGGCACATTATGAGACATCATTCTTTTTTAAGTGATGAATGAGTATCTCTATTTAAAAAGTAGAAAAAGCAAAAATAGACTACATTCACCATAATCATTTTTATCAGTCTGAATGATGTAATTAAATTATTTTAAATTTTATAATGAACAAATTCAATTATTTTAAAGATTCCCAAATTTTTGTTATTTCATAAATGTGGCCACAATGGATGTTTACTGCTCTCCACAAGTTACTGTAGAAACTCAAAATTTTATTGCTAAATTGGTCTTTAACAATATTCTAGGATAATTCCCTCATTTTAGGAGAGTCGAGAGATATACAAAAGGTCATCCAGTCAGCCAGAAATAGAGCAGGGATGAAAATAAGCCATTCTAACTCCCAGATAAATGTATTTCTACAACTCAGCTGCAATTTCTAGTCTGTAATGGCTTTATTCTCATTTTAGAAATCTGTAAGAACTTTTAAGTACCCATAAGAGAAATATCTCCAAATGGCTAATTTTGTCATATAATGTAAATTTCAACTGCAAAATACTAAAATAAATTGTAATTTTTTAGAAGAGTAAAAAAAGCATTTTTTAAAGAAATGAGTACTTTCAAGATTTATTTTCAATTTATACTGTATGTCTTAATGAGGTAAGATGGGGTTGGTATGTATTTTCTTGGTTTCCTAATATTTCTGCATTTAAATACATTTTTCCATAAATAAACTTCTAAAAACCCCCAAACAAATTCAACTTTGAGAAGGTGGTTAGGAAAATTACATAGTGGGTGAAAAACACTACTCATATCCAACCTGCTACAATGGGCTGTGTAACTCTGAACTACTTATTTCCCCTTTATAGATTTCACTTTCCTCACCTGAACAGGGGGTTGGTCTAAAACATGGATTCTATCTTTTGACAGACTTCAGAGGTCTCACTAAGTTCTAGAGTATATGTATAAGAGAGTATATTTTTCTGGTAAGAGTTTCCATGTATCTTATTATATTATCAAAAGGGTCCTGGACACAAAAATCACAGTTTCTGTAGTAATGAAATTTTTAATACTTCATCTTTCAGTAGGCATCTCATTTTGTATTACTTTGCTATGTTAAATGAAAGTCATAATATTCTTTCTATAAATTTACTAGTCTCATACTAATAAAGATAAAGTCGACATTAGTCTGAGAATTTCAAAATCACCCCAAAGCTATGGTTCTAGTTGGTATCCATTTTTCATAATTTTTATTGAGGTAATGTTGGTTTACATTGCTTTTATTTTGGAAACAGAAGTCCCCCCACCCCTCACATGTTGTTATGATAGCATTTTAAGACTCTCATTTCCCACAAACATGTACTTGGCAACAAATGGTTATATGACAAGCAAATATGCCATTAATAGGCAATGTCATTAGAAAGAAATCATGTGCAAGACGTTCACTTTGAAAATTAAGAGCGAGACTATTAAAAAGATTTGTTATATCCCAAGGAGGAAAAATCCTGATTCACAGCTAACATGAAAGCATCCATTTTTTCTGAAATATCACTTTCCCTTTTGGGATTTATCACAAGGTTCAATTTGTCAATTTCCTTCCAGAAAAATGAACAATCATGATATTGTACCATTTGTATGACGTTGATCTGTGTTAATTCTCAAAAAATATACATATATTAATGTAGTACTTTTTGTATGAAGTAAGTCAGTTAGCCCTCCCCCAAGTTAGCATCATATTCCTGTACTGTACCATGCATGGAAATCCACTGTGACCGCGCAAGCTTACAAACATAATATAAATGGGATCTAACCATACCTTGCCAAACTGATCTTTTTTGCCAAAGCCAGTGGCAGCGGCAATGCTTCCTGCTCCCTCCACTGTCTTTTGTGCTACTGCTGTCACACCTGTCACCACAGCCTCTCCAACATTTGTCACTTGTTCTTTGGTCTTCTCAGCCACTAGGACAAAACAAGCACAACCACAGATTAAAGGATAGTGGAAGAACAATGATTTAACATCATTTCCATTAATAATTATCTTCTAACATTCTATATTTACATATACCATAGCTAATTAAAGGGTGGGAAGAAATAAAAACTACACAGATTTCTGAATGAGCACTGTTCAGCCAAATATGGAATCGTTGTTAAGGCATTTTACTGCAATCGTGCAAGTATTAAAAGGTGCCTCAAAATTAATGACCATGAATATAGAGTCATAAGTAAGTTAGGTTTTATTTTATTGAGAATTCTATTGAGAAATTTTGTTAAGAAAATTTACAGAGAACAATGCTTACAGATGCAGTTGTATCAGACATAGCATGAAGTGCACTCCTTTATTTCCATTCAGTATTTATTTGGTTCACTCACTGTGTTCATTTCCATCATACCTCTCAATAACATATATCATGTACCCATAAATGTCACTCATAAGTGAATAACAAAGTTACGGAATATTTTGAAGGAACTTTGATTAACTTTTAAAAAGCCTCTGGAAGATGAAACAGAAGAGTCTTTTTAATAAGATTTTTAGTAACCCTAGTGGGGACAAAAAGATACAACTAAAATTGAAAATTAGTTTGTCAAGAACACAAAGAATTTCTTTTATAAAATAGAAAAAAATGCTGATTCAGTAAATTTTCAAAAATATGTTGAAATTTAATATAAAATAATATAAACAGCTCAGTTTTTAATTTAGAAGTGAAACTTTTATGTTAAAATTCTAGAACTATATTCAATGTTACTATGTAATTTAATATTTCAGCAACTTATTGATTTAATGCTAAAACAATAATTCATTTTCATATCATACCACATAAATTAAGCTCAAATAAAAAGTCTGTTTTAGAAAATTAACATTTACCCAGAGTAATTAGGCCAAATTTTTTTAAAAAGGAATTCAAATATAAAAGAAGTAAAACTATTACTATTTTCAGATGGAATGATAAGATACATAAGAAATGCTCAAGATTCCACTAAAAAACATTTAGAAACAAGATCAGTACAGTAAAGTAGTAGGCTAAAAATCCAATACAAAAAAAAAATCAGCTGTTTCTATACAAACTTCAAACTAACAGAAAGAGAAATTAGGGAAGTAATATAATTTGTAATTGAATCAAAAAGTATTAAGTATCTAGGGATCAAATTAGAAAATAAAACACACAATGAAAAGTATGAGACATTGTTTAATAAATGGAAGATAAAAGAACAGTAATTTTGTTCTCATGGATTGGTAAAATTATCTTTATTAAAACAGCCATCTTACCCAAAGCAAAACAAAGATTCAATGTAATCCTGATCGAAGTTTCAGAGGCAAACATCAAAGGCATAGAGACATTACTGAAATTAACATGGAACCACAAAAGATACTGAATAACCAAGGCAATTTTGACAAAGATGAATGGAAATGAATGCTCCCTGACTTCAAATTATACTACACAGCCATAGTATTTAAATAGCATAGTACTGAATAAAAATATATACACAAATCAATGGAACAGAATTGAGAGTCAAAAAATAAACCCACACTTTTAAGTAAGGCTAATTTATGACAATAGGGTTAAAAATATACAGTGGGGAAAATACAGTCTCTTCAACAAATGGTTTGGGAAAGCTGGACAGGCACGTGCAAGAGAATGAAACACCACCACTATCTAATACCATGTACAAAAATTAACTCAAGTTGGATTAAATACATGGATGTAAGACCTGAGAAAATAAAGAAAACACAGATAATATACGTTGTCTGACTTTGGCCTCAGAGTGTATTTGGAAGCAAATTCCAACAGCTGAGCAAAAATAAACAAATGGGTATATATCAAAGTAAAAAGTTCTGCACAGTAAAAGAAAATGATCAAAATGAAATGCCATTCTACTGAATTTGTACATCATACATTCCACAAGGGTTTAATATTAAACATATATAAATTAAATCATCCAACACAACAATGAAAAACAAATAACCAAATCAAAAGAAAGGGCAGAAGATCCGAATATATTCTTCTCCAAAATAAAGACTTAATGATGCCTATGATCACATATAAAGGAAATTCAAGTCAAAGCCACAATGAAATATGTCATCTAACAACTGTGAAAACAGCTCACATTCAAAAGACCAAAAACAACAAATGATAGAGAAGACAGCCCATTGGAAAGAATGTAAAGTGGTCCTTCCTCTATGCACGACAGTATGGAAGTTCCTCCAAAAAAGCTAAAAATATATCTACTATATGATCAAGCAATTTTATTCCTGGTATCTATCCAAAGAATATGAAAATTCCAATTCAAAATAATATGAGCACTGTTGTGCTTGTTGCATCACTAATGACAATAGCCAAGATACAAAACAATCTAAGTGTCCATTAACAGAAAATTAGATAAAGAAGGTATAGTATAATATACAGAATGGAAAACTACACAGAACTTTTTTTAAAAAGGTGAAATCTTACTATTAGTGCTTACACTTAGCAAAATAAGTCAGAAGAGAGAGAAATACCAGACGATTTCAGTCATATGTGGAATATAAAGGCAAAGTAACCAAAAAAAAAAAAAAAAAGCAAAAGAAACACCCTTGAATTCTAATCATAGAGGTGAGGTTACCAGAGGGGAGTGTAGATGGGGGTTAAAGCAAAGGGTGAGGGGACCCATAAATTTTGGTGGAGGGTTATTCCTATTTTCACGGTGGGTTTGGTGTTGGCACATCTGAAGAGTTGTGAAACTATACCTCCAAATCATAAACAGTGCTGAAAATCAACATTAGCCTAAAAAAAGTTACTAAACAAAGACAAACATGAAAAAAGACAAATCACATTTGTTCCTTTAAAATTGTATTTTTAATAACAGCATGTGTGCCTTTTTTTGTACTTTACAATTTGATTTTGAGTGCAATTTTTCCTCAGCCTTTTTCCCAAGTAAATATGTTTTCTTGTTATGATTTATAGTTGAATGTCTTCTTCATGTAAGTCCCAGTCTAACGAGCTGAGCATTAATATTGTGTCAGCTGTGTTAGGTGCTAGTCACATGTGCAGGTATCAATCACCAATAGGAAGGGCCAATGATTAAATAGAGTGGAAAAGCAATTGACTCACAAAAAGACTACGTAGGTCATGGAAATTATGATGGCCTAGCAGGATAATACTACTTACTCCTAGGTCACAGATAATGTAGGGAAGTTCAAGTGGCCCTAGAATCTAAAAGAGGAAATGTTATAGTAGGTGTTCCTTGATATTTGCTTTTGCTTCTTCCGGGATATAGCTGATTCTTCCCACCAACTAATGGCAAGTCACAATGCAAAGTTCAATTTAAATGCCAGTGAAACATCTAACTGGAAATTTCATGTTTTTATACACTGCTAGTACGCTAATCTTTAAAAATAATGAAGTTTTTTGAAATTGTCATTTTTTTTTCTTTTCCAAGAGAATAGAAAATTTTGCTTAAAAAGGAGCATTTCTTTGCTACAACTTAAAGATAAAAATAATTTTAATCATTTTGAAAATTTAAAACTTTTCTGCTGGCATGAAAATTTATGTTTATACCTAGGAAATTATTTATAAATGCATAATTTTCATTTCTTTTTAATGCACATAAACTAAAAAGTAAAATGCACTTTGTATTTTATTACTATTTGATTAGATTTTATCATTGTAGTAAATAAATTACTCACATCACAGAATGATTGGTTGTACATATAGCAACAATAGACACATTTAAAAAAGATTTCTGTAGGACTTGGTTTATGCAACAGGTTACCAACTTCACCTTGATAGAATTTTTCCCTGATTAGGCTTCTAACACAGTTTTTTGTGCTCACTGACATTCCAAACAAGAGAGCCAAAACAGAGACACATTCAAATTATTTCATTTTGGATCTAACAAGGGACATTCATTTTTAAGGGGAAAGACCTTCCAATCAGGATAAAGGGAATACTTCTTCCCAACCAATTGATAGCGTAGTATGTTCAACACACTTATATTTCCCCAAATCAGCCAGTCTTTCCCATTTGGTGTATAAAGTTCCATGTGCCAAGTAACCTTTCTCTCTCTCCTGCTTACTCAGCAAATTCAAATTTCTGGTTAAAATCCACCAAAAATGTCAAAATTCCAGGTTAAAAACCTCTCCTCCCAATAAGTTTTCTTCTTAATTCTCCTGTGACACCATAAAATTTTACATTATTTATATTATTGCCATTATATTTTGTATTATTGTTTGTATTATTTATATTATTGAATATTTTATATTTTTCTATAGTGACTCATATCACAGTACATTTGACCACTTCTGCCATTCTGATGCATTAAAATCAAAGATTCCATTTTGATTTTTTAATATTATTTCACAATATCTACTCAATAAATAATTTTGAATGCATTAAGTGAACTTTTGGATATATCTTAATGTATACATGAACTTCAATAATTTTATATATATATAAATTACTTAAAAATTAACAATAAATAAATTTTTAAAATTCCAGAATGGAGATGTGGTATCAACTTTTATAATATATATAGTAAATCTAACCTTTGACATTAAATAGAATTTTAAATATAATAATATCTATCAATTATAGATTTGAAGAAGGCAAAGAAATTTACATTATATTTTAATAAGGAAATTGAAATTCTATCATGTTGAATGTTAACTGTGTTCACTATCATGCAAGAAATTAGTGTTTATAAAAATAAACACTTTCAGAAAATCTACAGTAAGAATTTTGTCACACTATATTTTTATGTGAGAAAATAAGCCAGCTTATATCAAAATTAATTTTAAAAGCAACTCCGAAGAGTGTCATTTGAAAAGTAAAGACTAAAGGCACTCATATCTTCCTATACCATGTTAAATTAAGTTGAAAGCAACAATTCCCACATATCAAAGATCCAAGGCAGAATTTATTGGATATTATTTTGAGATTATCCAAGTGGGATAATTTAGTTTAGTTGTATTTTGTAGGTAGAAAATTCTGGGCCTAGGGCCTCCCTGGTGGCACAGGGGGTTAAGTTTCAGCACTATGAAGCTATCACCAGCCACTGCAACATGAGTTCAATCCCCTGCCAGCAAGCTTCCCACATGGTGCAACAGACCTCTCCTGCCTTACCTGCTGCTCCCCTCAGCAGTGTATTTTGGTTGATCTGCCTGTTCTGCTCCCCGCTCTGTCTCTGGTGAACCCTCTCACCGCCCTATGCTTCTGGCCAGTACCCCACCGTGTATGCATAAAATAAATAAATCTTTAAAAAATAAAACAAAAAACAATCTGTTCAGCAAAGTGTCAGAGTATAAAATAAATACATATAAATCATTGCCTTCCTATATACAAACAATGAGATAGAAGATGAAGAAAATAAGAAAGCGATCCCATTTAAAACGGCACAAAAAAAATTAAATATTTTGGATTAAACCTAACAGAGGAAGTGAAAGCCCTATACGAAGAAAACCATAAAACATTACTAAAATAAATAGAAGACACAAAGAAATGGAAATATATTCCATGCTCATAGATTAGAAGAATTGATATAGTCAAAATGGCCATTCTACCCTAAGCAATCTACAGATTCAATTCAATCCCAATAAAAACATCAATGGTATTCTTCAAAGAACTGGAAGAAACACTATTAAAATTCACTTGGAATCACTAAAATCCCTGAAGAGTTGACACACATTGAGAAAAAAAAAAAAAAAGAAAAGGGAGAACGTCAGTATTACATTTCCAGATTCCCAGATTCCAAACTACATTATATATCCATAATAATTAGAACAGTCTGGCACTGGAACAAAAACAGATTCACAGAAAATGGAATAGAATTGAAAGCTCAGAAATAAATGCAGATCTCTGTGGAGAGTTAATCTATGACATACACTGGACTGACGATAGCTTCTTTAATAAATTGTGTTGGGAAAAGTGGACAGTTGCATTGAAAAGAATTAGACCACTATCTCACATCATACACAAAAATCAATTCAAAACTGATAAAAGACTTGTAAGACCTGTAGTCATTAAATACATAGAAGAAATAAGCAAAATACAGCACAAAATAAGCTTCAAAGATATATTTAGGAATTTGTTCCCAACAGCAAGGAAAACACAAAATAACATAAACAACTGGACAACATCAAACTAAAAACTGCACAGTGAAGGAAACTATAACTAAAATGAAAAGACACCCTATGGAATGGGGGGAAATATTTGCACACCATACATCTGTCAAGGGACTGAATTGAAGATTTATAAAAAACTTACATGATTCAATAAAAAGAAAACAAATAGCCCAAACAAAAACTGGGCAGAAGAGTTAAATAGGCTCTTCTTAGAAGATGAAATGCAAATGTCTAACAGGCGCATGAAAAAATATTCACCATCACTTATCAGCAGAAAATACAAATCAAGAACACAATTAGATACCACCTCATTTTCTAATATGGATAAGGAATAATACCCATTGCAGCTGATTTATCCCAATGCATTTCTTATAGCCAGATTTATTATGACAACATGTTTGATATTGTTCTACTGTCAGGGTGGTTTACTGATAAAAGAACTGCAAATATTACCCACACCAAAATCATCATGGCCTAGTTTCTTAACAGCATTTTCCATAGTGTTCTGGGGAACACTAGTTTCATATAATCCTAGTAAGTACTGAGCATCAAATAAATTTGAAAAAGTCTGGATTAAACTAAATTATGCAACTTTCTCTACTGTAGGACATCTCAGATTCTCTAATATGCTAAAATAAATATTAAACACGCAAAGTTTTCCATCTTGGAGACAAGGTAGTTGGCTACTGTTTTCATAAAACATTTTTTAATATATTGCTGGTGAATTCAGTTCTCACATACCTACATGCATACACACAGAAATTCATGATTACATTATGTTATTCTCCAGAAGATTCAAAGATCCATTGTCAATAGTAATCTTTTAGCCCAATCCAAGACATCCATTAGATAAAATTATTACTAGTGTTTTTATTTTTTACCATAGGTTCTGAATCATTGCACGTGCCTTATCTGATTTTTTACACCACAAAGATTATCCTTCAAATATCAAAAGTGAACACCATTAATCTAAAGGTAGGCCTTTCAGATAATACAATATCCAACTTATGCTAACTACTGCTTATTAAAATAATGCATAACAATCATATTTCTAGATGATCCTTAGAAATATATACATTTATTTGTATCATTTTTGGCATTTTATATTGGGTTGCAATTAAACATAAGTTGCATACTTTAGCTTCTAAGAATTGATTTCAAAGAGTTTGATTTAATTTTACACTCTAATTTTTATCCAAATTATGTGTATATGCCTTTATCTATTAACTGTTAAAATGTTATTCAAGTAAAACTTCACTGTCAAGTGATAAGTAATACCCGTATCATATATACTGTTTGTATTCTAAGTACTTTGTGAACATTGATTTAATTCTTTTACAAAAGAGGAAATTAAATCATATTGAGGTTGTGAATATTTACAAAAATCACAAAGCGAGTGAGAGGTAAGCAGACATTTGAACCATGTAGGACTCAGTGTTTTTTACTATTAACCCTGATAATGAATTAATACTTAATTTTATTTTCCCCATTTCTATGTTAAAGCTTAGTAATAGGAACATGTTGTTTTTATAAGACCTATTATAATTCCTGCTTTCTAAGCACATGAATTATACTTTTGATTACATCTCTTATCTTACAGCACCGGTCAGAAAAATTGAAATACAATATGAAATACATACAAAGTTAAACTCAACTACAGATAACAGGTTCTCAATATTTCTACATTTTGGTTCTCCTTTTGTTTTCCTACTTCTATGACTATTATCCTGCTCATAGTCATCATTACCACCATAATTTTCATCATGTTATTATTTTTTTTAAGATTTGTTTATTTATGCATACAAGCAGGGGTACAGGCCAGAGGTGTGGGGCAGTGAGAGGGTTCACCAGAGACAGAGTGGGAAGCAGCACAGGCAGACCGTTGGAAACACACTGCTGAGAGGAGCAGTGGGTAAGGCAGGAGAGGTCTGCTGCACCATATGGGAATCTCCCTAGCTGGGCGTCAAACTTGCGTCGCCGCTGCCAGCAGTGCCACAGCACAGCGATTAACCGCTGCGCCACCAGGGAGGCCCTCATCATGTTATTATTATTTATTTACTGCAATCTTCTTATTTACCTATTGAAATTCTTGGTTAAAATTTGTTCAAATGAGATAAACACAATGAATAATTTACTAGCTATCCCAAGGTGTTTCTTAAAATGTCATCTGAACATCAAATAAATGGAATAGTCATTGTAATTTAATGTCAAAATATTTTATTGTATTCTACACAAAATATTACTTTATGTCTTTGAAAAATGACACTCCTGGGCCTCCCTGGTGGCGCAGCGGTTGAGTGCTGCGCTGTGGAGCTATCGGCAGGCAGTGCGCGATGCGAGTTCGATGCCCAGCTGGGGACAATCCCACATGGTGTGGCAGACCTCTCCTGCCTCGCCCGTTGCTCCCCTTAGCAGTGTATTTCTGATCTGCCTGTTCTGCTCCCCAATCTGTCTCTGGTGAGCCTTCTCGCTGCCCCACGCCTCTGGCCTGTACCCCAGCTTGTATGTATAAATAAGTAAATCTTTAAAAAAAAAAAAAGAAAAATGACATTCCTTATGTTATTTATGCTAGCAGTTTGTCTAAACATTAAGTTGGTCACAATACTTAAATACTATAGCACCACAAATTAAACATGGCTGGTCAACTCAGAGTCATCATTTTGGACAGTTGAGTATATTGTGTTTTATTTAATTACAGTAAATATTTACCAACTTAAAATTATTTTATAGGGGCCTCCCCAGTGGCGCAGCGGTTAAGCGCTGCGCTGTGGAGCTGTCGGCAGCGGGGACGTGAGTTCGACGCCCGGCCGGGGAGAGTCCCACATGGTGCAGTAGACCTCTCCTGCCTCACCCGCTGCTCCCCTCAGCAGTGTATTTCTGATCTGCCTGTTCTGCTACCCGCTCTGTCTCTGGTGAACCCCCTCGCCGCCCCATACCTCTGGCCTGTACCCCAGCTTGTATGTATAAATAAAAAATAAATCTTTAAAATATATATATATATATATAAAATTATTTTATAAATAAAAATAAACAAAGCTGATGTTTCCTTGGAACATTTGGAACCTTCTCTATTGCTGCAATGGTTGTTTACATTTACATTCTGAATGAATAATGCTGAGCTTATACTGACTACTAGATGTTTTCACTGTCATCACTGGATATAAGCATCATGTAGCTTACCTGTTGTCACACCATGAACCACTCCTTCCTTTGTTTTTGAGCCTATAAAAACAAACAAATTGAAAAATATAAGTCTCAAAATTGACCTTATGTTGCTAAATAGTTAATTTTAACATAACTAAAAAAATATTCATTGAGCCCATATATAAAAATATGCTCATGGGCAAACAACCTAAAATATGGAAGTATAGTAATCACTCCAATAAACAGAAAAAAGCAAAACTAACAGGACTTTATCTAATAATTCAGATTTTATCACACAATTTTATCCTCTTGTGTCCCACTTTAAATAGCAACATAAATATGGGGGGAAATGACTGAGATAACACTGGTGTGGAAAGGAAGATAATTTTGGTTTCAAAACAATAGAAACTTTATGAGAGTACAGACACAACATGGTGGAATAGGGACATTTTCATAAACCTCTTCTATAAGTACAAGTAAGAAAAAAGTTTTGTTAACAGGAAATTTCATCAGGTCATTGACGAATCCTTTTAGTGAGGGCAGAGTGCAGATCTACATGTACATTCTCTCCTGTGCATGTTCTTCCAGTCACAAATAACCCAGTTAATGGCAGTGTAGTGGCAGAGCCCCTTTCCATCTTTCTGATGGGTAATGGGAGGGAGGGAGGGAGGGAGGGGGAGAAAGGAAAGGGGATAGAAGGAGAGTAGAAGGGAGGGAGAGAAAGAGAATCAAAGAGAGAGAGGATAGAGAGGCTGCACATCACAGAGAGGACTGGAAAGGTGGTGATGGCGAGGTCCTGGAATATGGATTCTGTGAAGAAGTGAACAGAGTTTGTTTTGAAGAAAGGAGAGAAGAGGCAGTGTGATTCTCTCTACATGGAATAAGTTACTTCCCCCTTCAAGACTAAGAACAAGTATATAGAATTCAACTTTCCATACTTCCCTCACATGCTACCCAGTTAAACAGAGATAAACAAAACTAATGACATAGCACCCAAATCTAAAAAGAAGCAAAGATGGCACCATGCATACCTATAAAGTAAGAAACAGCTGATCACAAGATGGAAAAGCTGCAAAGTAGTGCTAGAAGTCCAAAACTATATTAAGGAAAGAGAATTTGAGGACCTAACAAAGATTTTAGTATAACAATTATAGAAATTAAAAGAAGTTCTAGAAGAACAATCAAATACAGAAAGGAAGGTTCAAGATCTAAGAAAACAGATGCAGGAACAAAAATAGTTCCTAAATAAACTGAAGATATTAAAAAGACACAAGAGAGACAATGAATGAAATTAGAACAAAAATGGAAAGCATATTAAGTCTACTTAATCTCAGAGAGAATTTCAGAAATTGAAAATACAAGTATACAAATGACTCAAGTGGAAGAAGTGAAAGTGGCAAGATTCAGTAAAAACAAAGACATTCTATAGGAATTATCTGTAAGAGGAGAAAACATAAGTATAACAGGTATTACAAAAGATGAAGAAGGAGAGAACAGCTCAGAGACTTATTCAAAATACAAGCAAATAAACCTGAGAACTACCTAAACCTAAGGAAAGAATTAAACATGAATGTCCAGCAAGATAAATGAGCATCTGAATTTCTAAATTTAAAGCAACTTTTGCAAAGACTATCACTGTTATCAAAAGTCAAAAAATAAAGAAAAAATATTATTGCCTGCTAGGGACAAAAGAATGCAACATACAAAGGCACTACAATCAAACATTCCTTGGATTTCTCAGAAGATACACTTGACTAGAAAAAAGTAGAATTACATATTTAATTCTAAAACACAAAAACTGCCAGACATGACTACTCTATCTTCAAGATTTATCATTCAAATATGATGAAGAAAAAAACTTCCTATACAAATATAAGCTAATAGAGTTTTCTTTTTTTTTTATAATATATATTTTTATTGTTATTTATGTCTTTTACATTTTGCATTCCCCTTGGGTAGCCCACCACCAATTCACCCGTGATCCAGCTCCATGGTCCCTTGTGTTCTTTTCTATTCCATTTTGTGCCCTTTCCCTTCCCTCCCTCTGGCTCCTTCCTCCCCCC
>PVIJ01000824.1:0-244081 GCA_004024925.1 Scalopus aquaticus
GTCCATCCACCCGGCGTGCAGGGGGCCAGAGGCCCGCCCAGCTCTCTCCCTGGAGTCTGGGCACGGGAGGGGCCTTATCTCTCGCCCCAGAACCTTGTCATTCCTGCTGTCTGCTAAGACGCAGAGCCCCCTGCCCCCACCCAGGGCATACTCAGACCCTACTGGGTCAGCTTGACTCTGCCACCAGAGAGCTCCTGGCACCAGCCTGGCAGGCCCTGGGTGTGGACGGTCCAGGGCCGCTGCCGCCACTGTCCTGCACCGCCGGGGGCCACACTGGAAGCCCCAGGCGGCCTCAGTGCCAGGCCCAGAGGCCCGAGCCCTGGTGCCCGGAGCTGCTCCCGACAGCTCTGTGCGTGTCTCCCCGCATCTCCCGTCCACGGGAAGCCGAGCAGGGCAGGTCCAGCTCAGGCCGGTGTGACGTCGGAGCCTGAGCCCAGAGCCGCAGGCAGGGTGGAGCCAGCTCATCTGGAAGGAGCCTCTCGGCCTTAATCTGGGGTGTGCGTGTACATGTGCGTGTGCATGTGTGTGCACACGCGTGCAGGCAGTGAGACCGCACCCTCAGGACGTGTGGGAGGGTCTCCCTCTGGGCCCTGCAGGCTTGTGCAGGGACCTTTGATTTCGCTTCCTGGTGACCTTTTTGGGGCACAGCCCACCGTCCGCCTTGAAAGGCTCGGGACACCCCACAGGCTCAGGGGTGCCCGCCCCGACCTCACACCTGCACGCCCACGAGCAAGTCTGCATCTGAGCTCAAAAGGCACCTGCCGCAGGGTCAGAGCAGAGGAGCGGCCCGCAGCGCCCTCACCCCCGCCTGGTCCTGTGTGTCCCTTCCCCTGCAGGCCGAGAACCGGGCCCAGGAGTCTGTAACCGCAGCGACAGGCCAGAGCGAGGACGCGAGCCGACCCGGCCCTCCGTTCCCCGGAGGCCCCCCAGCCCCCACCGCAGCAACGGGTGAGTGTGGGCAGCGCTGCCGCCCGGCCTCGCGAGCCTGGCAGATGGCAGAGCCTCCCAGGCAGACATCAGACCGAGGCGCCCCACGCACCTCGCTGCAAAGTCCCATCAGAACAGAAGCCGAGGCTGCTGTGTTTCTTCTGCACTCCCTGCTCCCCCGCCTCCCCCCATAGCTTGGTGAAGGACGCCAAAGGCGACCAAGGAAGGACCGAGGAAGGTCACACCCGCACCGGTCTGGCCCCCAAGGCCGCTGCTGCGAGCTCCCCACGGAGACCCTGCACACTGGCGGCAAGGACAGTGCCCACAGGGGCAGGCCGGGCCGGGAGCGGACTTGACTGCCCCAAGGACAGACGGAGAACCCGAGAACCCTCCGCCACCACCGCTGCCTGATAAACAGCCAGTGACAGGCTGAGTCCATGAGACCGCAGCTCACACCCGGCGCCGCCCAGAGGCCCTGGGGCCCGCCGTCCAGCCGACCCTCGCCCGGCGCGGCCAGGGCTCACCGTGCACCTACTATGCGCTGGGACTGGCTCCTGGTCCTCACCCCGCCCCTGTGAGCCTCCCTGTTGGCTCCGTTTGTAGATCGGGCTCAGGGAGTGGACACTGTGGGCTGCGGTCGCCTGCGGGGACTACAGGCACACAGGCCGAGGGCTTGGGGCCTGGGGCCCCCATCACAAGCGGGGTCTCCTAACGGCCTGCATCCTTGGGGCCGTCTGCCATCCGTCACCAGGTCCCTTGCGGGGTTCAAGGGACTAAGTATGTCATGGGGCGGAAGCAGGGCCAGGCGGCCTCAGGTCTGTGGGGACACACGCAGAATTCGGGGTGAACGCTGTCCACCGTGTGGGGATGGAGACCTGGGGCCGGGGTGTGGGAAGCGCCTTCACGGCAGCTCCAGCACCAGCCAGAGATCTTGCTGAGTCAGCAGGGCTGAGACCGGGTTCTCCCACCCGGGAGGGGCCTGGCGAGGTAGACCCCAGACCTGAGAGCCACAGCCCTTGGGCGGGCAGCCGTGCTGGGCCGAGGGCTCAGGTCAATGCACCGCGTGTGTCTGCTGGATCGGGGAGCTGAGTGGGCGCCCCTCCCCCACTGCTCTCGCCATGTCACACCAAACAGCACCTGCATGCGCTCTGTTTATGTTTTGGGGCCGCGCCTGCTCTCTGACGTGAGCCCCTCCAGCCCCAGCGGGCACCTTCCCATCTGCACCCACTGTCCCCAGGCCCGGGGGTGTGGGCCGAGCCCCTCCGCACAGCCCCCCACACACCAGCACACCCTGGGCCGCCTGGCTCTGCCACAGCCCAGCCCGATGCCTGCCAGCCCACGAGGCTTCCCCCCACCATGAGATGCCCCCCGCCCCCAAGATCAGGGCACAGAATCAGCCCAACCCTCTGCCCGAAACCCCTGGTGCCCCCCACCCACTGGGACTCAAATGCCAGCAAGCCCAGAGCCGAAGCTGGGGGCCTTTTGCTCAAAAGCCGCAGCCCCGGCTCAGAGGGGCTCAGGGCACAAAGCGAAGGGCTGCCGTGGCACCAGGGTCACGAGGTCGGGGGCACGGGCTGGGAGCGTCCTGCCACCTGCCGGCCAGCCACCCCACTTGTTGCTCTGCAGCCTCAGGACACAGCCAGGCTCTGGGTGCAGCCACTGCCTCCTGCCCGTCGGGAGCGGCCAGGCGTGACCCGCCACGGGGACACAGCCCAGCTCCTCTCCGCCACCCCGGTCCTCCCACAAGACCCCCCAGGTTAACAGCAACAAGTCACCTTCCAGGCTCACCCAGAGGTCAGCTGTGCTGCGGTCCACAGCAATTGGAGGGGCAGCCCCCACGGGTCCGAGGCCCCGGTGTCCCGGCCTTCTCCCTTTGGGACCAACTTAACAGATGATGACTCAGGGAAGGGAGTGAACAGACTGGGGCCTGGCTCCGCTAGGACGTGGGGAGGGGACTTTAAGCCAGGGTGGAAGGTGGGGAGGGGACCCCAAACTCCAGCTGCGAGGCCAGGAGAGGAGGACTGAGTAAGAAGGGACAGAGACCAGCACGCCCACCCCACACACAACACCTTCACGAGTGCTTCCCCCGAAACCATCGAGAAAAAGTTACGTAAGGAAAAGCTGCACGGCCCCCCGGTGGGGAAGGAACATTTGGTTCTGTCTGGGGGTGTTTAACTGAGTAAGAGACTCCTGCAGAGCAAAACGCCGAGTCAGCACTGGTCTGACATGCAAAGCATCCCCAGAAAAGAAACCCACACGCACAGCCCCCCCAGGTGCCAACCTCCCCCTCCCAGGTCTGCTTACTCAGCGGTGGTCGGGAGGTCCCTCTGCGCCGCTAGCAAGCCTGCAGGCTGGGAGCTCCGCTCCGCGGCGGGAGGCTGGCGGCAGGGACCCAGCTCCCCGCCCCCGAAATCCTGCCTCCGCAGCACCCACTCCGAGGTGCCCGAGAGGGGTTTCTAGGGTCCAACAGCTCGCAGAGCGGCTACAGCTGCAACAGATGGGGACCGGGGCTGGGTGCGTGCCCGGTCCCCAAAGCAGCGCAACAAGCCGGCGGCAGGCGGCATGAGCTGGCCGGACCGTGTGTGAAGGGCTGGAGCTCCGGGGGTCGGCTGGGGACGCGGGCCGGAGCAGGTGCCCTCCGGGGCTGCAGCAGACGCCGGCACACCTGTGTGGGAGCCGAGCCTCACTCCACAGGCAAGAGAGCAGGGGGAGGGCCGCGAGCTCGGCTTTTAAAAAGACAGGAGGCAGCAGGAGGGCTGGAGGCGGGGATGAGGCAGCAGCCTCCGACCCCAGGCCCCAGCCCCGCATCTGCCTCAGGCAAAGGCCCGACAGTCTCAGAGGAAAGCACTGTTGGCCGGAAGCCTCCCTGCCAAGCGCGTCTTCACTCCGGTGAGGATGCTGAGCCCTTCCAGCCCGATCCCCCCCTGACCCCGGCCCCAAGCTGCCCCTACGCTGGCAAACGTGGCCCCTGACGCTCTTGCCACAGCTTGTTTTCTGTGATTCTGCAGCTCTGACACCAAGGTGGGCTGGCCCCTGGGGCTGGCCCCCAGGGCTGGCCAGTCTCTAGAGGGCGGCCGCCGGAAGCACAGATTTCCTCTGCCAACCAGACAGACCACCAGCCACGGGCCCCGGGCAGTCCCTGCACCCAGCTCTCACCGAAAGTGTTCAAACCAGCCCATCCGAGCCTGCCCCCTGCCGTGCCAGCTCCTTAGGGAGACACCAGAGCACCCGGCCTCACTGCCTCCGCGCCTCCTCCCTGCCCGGTGCCCGCCGCTCGGCCCTGCAGGCGGCCACGAGTGAGCCGTGAGCTTAAGAAGCTTCTCTGGCCACACAGCCGCTCTGGCCCTGAGTGTCAGACCTGGACACGGCACGCAGCGCCCTCAGAGTGGGGCAAGTGGTCAGGAAGAAGACACTTTGAGTCAGGAGAAAAGGAGCGCCCCATTTCAGAGGCCCCAGGGCTCCCCGCCAAGCCAAAGGCTGCACTTTTCAGCCCTAGGACTTTTAGTTGGTTCTTCCCAGCATCACGCCGATCTCCTTTTTGTCACCATCGGTGGGACACTTCTCACACTTGCAGCCCCTCGGATGCGATTTCCTTCAGTTCTGTGAACGCCTCTGAAGCACCAGGCTCAAAACACGCGGCTGACCCCGCCAAGCAGAGCCTCCTCCTCCGAGAGGCGGCTGCGATCCCTCGACACGAGGTGTAGTGCAGGCGCGGGCGAGGGGGTGAGGCGAGGAAAAGGCAGGTGCGGGGGACGCAGAGGGGCGGGGGGAGGGCCGGGCAGCTGCGCGGGCCCGAGCTCAACAGGCAATGACCAGTTTGGGGCTTTGGGAAACTTCCCACGGGGCTGGGATCTGGCTTTCCTAAACCTGTCAGCCCAGGAGGGGAGGAGCTGGCAAGGGGCCCATCTGAGGCCTGCGGGTCAGCGGCAGGACGTGGTGGCCAGGCCCCCGGGCGCAGGCCTCCCGAGCCCCGGCCTTGTCCTGCTCCCCAGCAAGTGGCCTGCAGAGCTCAGTCACCAGCAGGAAGCGATCCCAGGTCCTCCCAGACCGAAACCCCAACTGCGGGGACAGCAGCGCAGGTCCCCGTCCCGCCCGGTCATTCCCGACTCGCAGGTCCTCCTGCTAAAGCACCAGCCTGGACTCCACCTGCTCAGGTCGTTTCCCGGGGCGGCCCTCAGGAGAGCGGACAAGCTCACCACTGTCGGGGCTGTGCTCGGTCGTCCCGGAACCCGAGGGTGCCGCTGCGTCCCCTGGAGGCTGGACCGCAGTATGGGCCATCCTGCAGCCAGCCCCCTGGGTGCTGTCCCAGCGGCCCCAGCCAATCACAGTATTTCTCCTGCTGCTTCCCGAGCTGGCCTCGCTAGGTGAGCGGGCTTGTGCTGCTTTCCGTGTGCTCTATTCCAAAGCACACGGGCATGCCGGGAAAAGCCTCACTAGCTTCGCTCGGAATAGCTGGACATGCCAGGGAGACGGGCTGCACCTTCCAAAGGTTCAAAGGTCAGCCACCCCGGGAGATGCACGCCGGCGCCTGACTTACGGGATGCAAGTGCCTCTCAGCAGTTCCCACCGCGAGCGGTTCCCCGTCTCTGGTACCTGGTGCCACAGGCCAGAGATTTAGGAGCAGAAACTGCTCTACTCCAGCATTCAGCTCCCCTCCAAGTGCGGCATGGTTTTCACCTGCGTGGATTCTGGCTCCCCAAATCCCCACTGCACCCTGAGTTCATGCTGCCCCTCCAGGCTTGAGCCTTGTCCACGTCCTCTCCTTAGAGCTGTCCTGCAGGAGAAGCCCCAGAGTTCTGAGGGGGTTCAAAACTGGACACCAGCACCTCCCTGGGGGCGCAGGGGTTAAGCCTCAGCCTATGAAGCTATCAGCAGCCACTGCGGCATGAGTTCGATCCCCAGCCAGGGAGCTTCCCACAGGGCGCAGCAGACCCCTCCTGTCTCCCCGCTGCTCCCCTCAGCAGTGTGCTTCAGAGAATCTACCTGTTCTGCTCCCCACTCTGTCTCTGGTGACTGCTCTTACCCCCCACACCTCTGGCCTACACCCAGCTCTTGAATGCATAAATAAGCAAATCTTTAAAAAAACAAACTGGAGACCACTATTAGCTCAGCCCGGTCAGTCTTGGGGACCAGGTTCACCCCCTTTCACTCGCCGGGGAGATTAACCTTTCTACACACAGCTTTCTGAACACCACTCTCAGTACCCTCCCCAGACGAGAGAAGACAGAGCAAACGCAGGAAGAAAACCCCAAACACCACCAGCTCCATCCTCTCTCCCCAGAACCAAGCAGATTCCTCAGCAAGGCGGACCAGCCACAGAAGCCCCCGCCGTGGCCGCCCGACCTTCGGCCCCTCGGGCCAGCACAAAGCTGTCCCCAGAGTCCTCAGGGTCCCTCACAGGCCCTGTGTCAGCAGACTGAGCCCTCATTCTGCATCTGGAGCCCTCCTGGGTCTC
Source organism: Scalopus aquaticus (assembly GCA_004024925.1). Lineage (NCBI taxonomy): Eukaryota > Metazoa > Chordata > Mammalia > Eulipotyphla > Talpidae > Scalopus > Scalopus aquaticus. Next base: position 6,383 of record PVIJ01000824.1, read on the forward strand.
CTGACCCCCCACACCCCCAGGCTTCCCTCTGTCCTGGAACTGACTGCTTGAGCGTATTTTTAGTACTGGCATTTACACACGCTATCTCGGCCTACACACACGAGATAAAGGGGCAAAACGCGACCTTTCTATCAATAAGGACATCATGGTTGGAGTGACTGCGTCCCAAGGTCAAGGGCAGCTCAGTGGCATGGAGGGATTCAGGCGCCGCCCTCCACACCCCCTAAGAGGCACCCACAAACACTCCTGTTTATTTTTGCTCCTATGTACCTTCACAGGGTATTTTCCCCTGTGGCTGGTGAACTGTATGGCACAAATCAGAGGAATCAGCCCTCATCCTGGGGCTGCCTCGGAAACTCTGAAGGGTAAGCGCAGGCACATACGCAGAGAGTCCAGCGATGCGGAGGGGGCAGGTTTATCCCAGCGTGCAGGATGGGGTTACCGCTGCCGACGCTCTGACAGGGCCGGTTCAGCAGCAGGGGGTCCCACAGCAAATCAAAGCAAAGGTTTCAAGGAATTACAAAGGATCGAGACAGGAACGTCTCAAACCACACGGCCCTTGCACGCTGAGGAAGGGACAAGGAGACCAGAGGCAGGACACGTGAGGGCTGCTCCCACACCTGGGCCCCGTGCAACAACCGGGCTCGGCTTCTGAGCACCCCAGGAACTGAGCACAGGCCTCCGCCAAGTCCCACGCCGCCTTCAGCCACGAGCCACGAGCCGAGCGGCAGATGCCCTGTGCCAGCCCGGCCCGGGCTGGATGTCACTGCAGAATATAAGCCACAGCCTGGCGGCCGAGGGGCCGCAGCACCGGCACCTGGGGAAGTGAATCCGCGGCCGGATATGCAGAAATGCTACCGAGAGCCTGTGTCCCCGCCTCCGAAGGCCGGTGCTGCCCCGGACCACAGGCGGCCGCCTGAAGCCGCCAGATCCGGCCAAGGCCCCATTGCGGGCCGGCGAGATGTGGAACGAGAGGGTCCGCTGGGCCGGGGTCACCCCGGCTGCCCCTGCCCCGCACCTGGAGGGCATCAGCTCCTTTGTCCCCGGGGCCCGGGCATCATCGTGGCACTAAGCGCACAGGCACACAGCTCCACTGCTGATTCGGGAGCACAGATAAGGGATCTCGGAGCCCTCGTAGATTCAGCAGGTCTGCGATGCCGCAGCAGGGACTGGACACGGCAGGCCAGCCGGCCAGCAGGGGAGGCTGGAGGGCAGGCCGCAGCCGAGCCTCGCAGCCCCAGGATCTCCACGCTCACGCTTGAACTCTCCCCCTCGTGAGCTCCCTTCTCTGCCTGGGGGCCGTATTGACAGGGGCGGGAGCCCCCGCTCACGCTCCCAGGGGCTTTTACTTGGCCCGCTACCCCGAGCGGGCAACGAAGACAGCAAGGCCGGGGTGGCGGCCACGAGGCTGGCGGCCAGGGGTGGACGCCCCTGCGCCCCGTCTCCCCCACACCACCCCACAAGCGCGTGAGGCCAGGCCCCGCGTTCACCAGCTTTACTTGGCAAACCGGGGCAGGCTGGTGTCTCCTAGAATACCCCACTTGGGACTCAGTCTGCCCGAGAGGGCCACTCGGCCCCTCCAACATCCAGTGTCTGTCCTGCCCCGGTTCCTGACTGACCCAGAGCTGCGAGACGACCTCCGCGCTGCCCAGCGCAGCGGCCGGGCACACAGAGAGACACACACGTCACCGCTTCTCGTGAATTACAGGGCGGGGCCGCTAGCCCACCATCCACTTTAGGGGGTCCTTACCATGGCCCCGAAGGAGCCCTGTGCCTGTTAGGGTTCCCTTCCCGTCCCCTCCCTCCCCCAGCCCCGGGACCCCGAGGAGCTCTGTCTGTGGCCTGTCCGCCGTGACACTTCCCATCTGTGGACACACGCTGCCCTGACTGGCCCCTCAGGTCGCTGGTCATGCTCAGCTGCCCCTCTGCTCCTAGACAGGCCCCAGCACAGGCTGGCTTCTAGAGACTTCTCTCCCGCCACCCTCTCTGCCAAGGAGCGAAGCCTGGCCGCCGCCCACCTGACCCGTTCACTGTCCACTCACTGTCCACTCACTGGTCACTGTCTACTCACTGGGAGCTGCATGGACACCGCTGGCCGGCGCAGGAGGACGGCGACAGACCCGGCACGGCCACTGGGCTGCGCGGCCTGCCAGCACCAGGGCACTGGGCAGCAGGAGCCAGGTGGGGGGGCGCGGGCACTGGCGGCCCGCCGTGATGCCGGCCTGCAGTGGGCACAGACCCCTGACGTGGGCGGGGCTGGCGGATGAGAAAACAGAGCCCGCGGGGGTCTCGGACCAGGTGACGCCTCACACTCAGCAGCCTCAGGCCCGGCGGGGAGGAGCCAGCCGCCCTCAGCCCGCCCCATCCCCCGCCAGGACTGAGCCAGGGCCGCGGCAGCTGGGGGCTGGCGAGGGCGTCCCCGGCTGGCCACTGGCCCTCAGCAGCCCGGGGCGGCTCCTCTGAACTTCATGCCCCGATGTCCCCCACAACTGCCGAACCATTTCCAGAACTGAGGATGGGGTGACTGAAAAGCACCCTGACTAAGAACCACAGGGCTAGGCCAGTCCCTGCGGAGGGGACGGCGCCAGCCAGAGGGACAGGCACGGGGGCTCTGCGGGGTCAACGCAAAGCAGAGGGCGCCCGGGAAGGGACACGGCAGCCCCAACGTCCCGCTCCGGAGGAATCAGGTGCTGACCGCAGAAAGGGGAGCGGTTCCGGGCGGCTCCGGGCAGTGCAGCCCTCGCCCGGCCCAGGCTCTGCGTCTGAGCACGTCCCCACTCGGGGCTCCTCACGCCCAGGTGCGGTCCCCACTCGCTCCGCTCCACGGCCTTGACCGGCTGCTAAGGAAGCGCATGCGCCCATGTGCGTGGGCGATCCACTGGGGGGGCGGGGCCCGGACGCCGGGGGCGGGGCCCGGGTGCCAGGGGCGGGGCCTGGATGCCGGGGGCGGGGCCCGGACGTGGGCAGGGCCTGGCCTTCAGCTGCTGTTCTCTGACTTGGGGGTAAGCTCCGTGGCCACAGCCTCCCTGAAGGCCTCCCCACCACCCCCAAATTTTACACCCGGCCACCGGCCACACAAGGTCGGCTTTCTGGACATGATGGTGCCACTGTCCAGGGGAGCTTCTGGGCCATGCTGTGGTCTCACCCCCCCTTTCCCCGGACCCAGGTTGGGGGGATGCTCCTGCCACCGGGGTTCCCACAACGAACAGGCAGGTCGCCGCAGGGCTGGACAGACACAAGACAGAGACTTGTGTCCAGCCCCCACTGGGTGTGGGGCCAGCTGTTCCCCGAGTCCCGTGGCTGACACTGCTTCTCTGTGCCCTTTTCTCCCGAGTCTACTTCCGATCCCCATCTAAGCTCGGGAACCGACTTGTGGGTGAAGGTGTTTGCTTGGCTGGCGCTCCCCACTCAGCTCTTTAAGTTGGAAGGCGCCCTGGTGGGGCTGGGCCCCCACACCGCCGGCGAGGCTGTGGTTTCCTGCAGAGAATTCACTTCTGACGATTCTCTAATTACTCACATTTTGAGTTTTGTTTTACAGCCTTAAAGGCTCTTGAAATAATGTGATGACACTTTTTGCAGACACGACCTTTAGCGCCTCCTCTGGACACGCAGCACGTGCCTCCCCTTGGCTGGTTTAATTCCAAAGACACACACTGGACGTCTGTCCTGGCCCAGCAGACGGGACAGACGCCCCAAGCGGGGGACACGCCCCTGCCGTTCAGGGGGCCCGCGCTGGGGAGTGTCCATTCAGAGCCTTTTATCCCAAGCTGCCTAGGCGCGGCCACCCCGCTTCCCTGGGTCTGAGCCCAGCCCGGCCCCCTGCCCACGGGTCAGCTGGGTGGCCACGGAGCCCTTCCTCGCAGGAGGCCAGAATCACAGGCAAGGGGGCAGCAAACCACGTGCCAACAGCCCGACCTCATCCTGTTCCGTTCTGTTCTCTCCTCCTGCCAGCAGCCTCCAAACGCAACCAGTAACCAGGCAACTACCGGGGCCTGGCCAGCTGCTAGGTGACCGATCGCCCCGGTTTGCCCCAAACTGCTTGAACCAAAAGACCCAAGTCCCAGGAAGCCCCAGCCCTGGGAGACCAAGGCAGCGGCCCCCAGCAGGCCGAGGATCCGCCGCCCCGACTGCGCCCCACCCACAGGGGGGCCCCGCCCGCCGCCCCGCCGCCCCACCCGCCTTCTCTGTCTGGCTTCCAGCTCCATTAATTTCACCCATTTCCTCTTCCCACTTTCCCCACTCTTGGGGAACTGAGGAAATGCCCCCCACCTTTCCCTTCCTCTCTCTTTGTTTCATTTACGAGGTGCAAATTTGCCCTAGTCACTGCATGAGAAGACAGCCAGGGGCCTGTTTATCAAGAAAAAGCCATGACAGTAAGTGAAAATAGATGTTTTTAAGTGAAATGAAAAATAAAGCCAGGCCCCCCCCAGGCCGACCGAGGCTGCCGCGCATGGCAGGTCCCGCGCTCCCGCAGCCCCACGAACACCAAGCGCCACTTTGGAGACCCCCACTGCGGCGAGCCCCCGCCTCTGCTTTCTGCCCCCAGCGCCCTCGGCCCTCTACTCTCAGTGTTTTGTTACGGCTGCATCGTACTTCACCGCACGGCCCCAGCGCGCAAAGCCGTGCCTGGGCCAGAGTCCAGGTCCGGGGCCTGCTGGCCACAGAAGTCAGGAGCAGCGGGGACTTAGGCTGGAAAGCGGGGACCAGGGAGGAAACAGGGGACCAGCCTGGCACTCCCCCCAGCCACCGGGCCGCCCTGGGGTGCACATCGCCTGAGGGAGGGCGGCGGCCCCAACACCTGTTGCCAGAGCTCCTGGTGGAGCAGATTTGGGGCGCAGCTGGTGCTGGGGTCTGAGCCGTCCCCCAGGGGGTTGGAACCACTGCCACAGGCCAAGGACAACGCAAGCACGGCGGGGCCAGGGGACACGCACGTTCTGCAGTGGAGCAAGCAGCCCTGGGCCTTCCCTGCCCTCCGGTGTCCCCGTGGTGCTTCCCAGGGGACCCAGGCAGTTCTGGACGGCTAAGCCTCTTGGGGCGACTTCCAACACCAGGGGCCCCGCACGTGGCTATGGCCCCGCATCCAGGGGTGCCCTCCAGAGCCTTCCTGTCCTGCGCCAGCCCTGCAGCAAGCCCAGGAAACCTTGCCTCCTCCTGCTGGACCGTCCCCCACCCCGCCCGGAGAAGGCTGGAGCGGGGACCCAGTCGGCAGAGCCTGGGGTGAGGTCACCTCGGGGTGCAGGAGGGGCGGGATGTGGCTCCATGCCTGGGCACCGCCCGTTCGGCCAGCAAACAGCTTCCCTCCGCTCAGGCGCCTTGCAGTGGGGGTCTCGCCCTCTGAGGTGGGTGGGAAGCCCTCTTCCCACAGAGCGCGCCCAGCCTGCCACGCGAGGAGGCCGAGGGGCACCCTGAGGCCGAAGGCCCCGCCTCCCACCTGCCTGGCCCGGAGCCCCCCAGCTCCATGAGGTGGGGGGTCACCTGGCTCCAGCACATGAAGACCAAGGCCAAGGTGGCAAAGAATGAAGGTCACCCAGAGGCCAGCGGCAGTGGCCCTGCCCTTTGCACACGATCGCCTCAGCTGAACGGGGTCTTGCCTCCCCTCCCTGGTAAACATGCTCATTAACCTCTTCCATTAACCTCCTGCCAACCCGGTGGCGTGGCCACCTGCCCAGAAGGCCAAGTTGTTGGAGCGTCCCCAAGGAGCCCTCCTTGGATGGAGGCACCAGCCCTGAAATCACCAACCCAACAGGCCCTCCCCGCTGGGGCTGCCGCATGTGAGCTGGGAGCGTGCGAGCATGTGTGTGTGTGCATGGGTGTGCATGTGTGTGCGAGCATGCACGCACATGGACTGTTAGCCTGGTGCATGTACATGCATGTGGGTGTGGGTGTGAGCTGGCAGCGTGTGCATGTGCAATGTGTGTGCGTGCACGCACATGCACATGTGCTCACAAGGTTTCGGGGCTGGCTCTCCCGCCTCCAAACAGCAGGGACGGGCGGGTGGGTGCACTGTCGGGGGCTCTGGGGGAGGAGGCAGGCCGGAGAGGACATGTAGGCAGCGGCTACCCCGCCAAAGTCTCACCTCTCGCCCTCTCCTCCGCAGAAGCCCTATTTCTTGAAGCAATGATGGCTACACACTAAAGTCTAGCCCAGGAAGGAGGCTGCAGGCTGGGCCGGGGCTCCGAGACTGTAGGGGGCTATGTCCCCCAACAGGGGCCCACCGACCCCTCTGCCCGAGCGGCCTCAGGCCACCACCCCAGTCTCGGGCAAATGGGTTTCTGGGATGTGTCCCCTTTGACCTGGCGGAAGGCCGGCAAGGTCAGCTCGGGAAGGAGCAGGCTCTTCTGGGGCCGGACACATGGCTCAGGGCACTTCCTGCCCCCCTGGGAGAGGGACGCGCTGTCCCCTGGTGCCCCCACCCCCACTCACTGGACCAATGTCTACCTGGAAAAGCGCTTTTTAAAAGAATCCTAAGAGCAGTGATTGTCCCAGTCATGAGCCAACTACAGCGCCTGATCAGAAGGGGCCAAGGAGAAAACTGGCGATGTCCGAAAGACACCAGCGTCTGCGGCGTGGACTCCCAGCCTGGCCACCCTGTCCACCCTGGGGCACACTTCCTGCCCAGGCCTCAGTTTCCCCACTCAGAAAAGGACTGTCCAACATTACTCCTCCTGCTATTCCTCCCCTCACCTTGCAGGCAGCGGCGCCCACAGTGCGAGAACAGACGTGTTTGCAGCACTGGGCCTCTACACCTCCGGCTGCCCCAGACTCCGCGCTGCCTGTGGTTTGCCAGGCGCATCACCCACGTGACTGATTCCTTCAGCGAGCCCCTGGCGGCGTGAGAATCACTCCTCGTGCCCCGGGAAGCCCAGGGATCCGTCCCGATGTGACCGGACACGCCGGCCGCAGGGTCAGGGGCCGAGGCTGCGGCGGCCCACGCCGCCCCACTGGCGCCGCCCACGCCTGCTCAGGCCTGCTTCGGGGAGCGGCCCGGCTGGATGGCAGGAAACTCCCCGTGGCACCGTGTGACCCAGGGAGCATGGCAGGGACGGCTGAGCCCCGTGTTGTCGGGGGCCCTGGAGGGTGCAGGCTGGTGGGCTCGCCGGGGAGACCAGGCTCCCCCTAACAAGGCACGTGGGGGCTCGGTGCCTCCCTCTCCGGCTTCAAGCCCCTCATCTGCCAAACGTGACTACAGTTAAAGAACAGCAGGTGCCCGGCGACGCCAAGTCTCACGGAGTTTAGACTAGGTCAGAGCTGTGAGTAGGGTCCCTAGACCCAGAGGAGGAAGCGTGGGCAGGGGTGGGGGCATGAGGCCGTGTGCTGAGGTGGCCGGGAGCAGAATGCAGTTCAACTCCTGTCCCTGCACCCCGTGACCCCCTGAGCTTCAGCACTCGGGGGGCTGGGGACGCTGGTCTTCGGCACGGAGAGCAGGCAGACCCGCGATGCCTGGTGAGATCCCGTTCTCGAGGGTCCTGCCAAACGGCTCTGTCTCTACATACACGTGTGGGCGCATGTGTGCCGCGTGGGCCAAGGCAGCAGGTGTTTGAGAGAGAGCTCCTGGCCGGTGAGCTCACGCAGCTCCGGGGGAGCGCGTGGAGGGCCCCGCCCTGTGCACCCCTCCATCCCCATTCATTCCCCCTGGCGAAGCACCCACAGAAGCCCCTGCGCCGGCGAGTTCTCTCTGGCCAAGAGGCGGGAGCAGCGGGGGTGGGGCGCCTGGGGGTGAAGATGTGAATTAGGCTGAACTCAACTCTGCTCCTTTTTCCAAGCCACATCCTCAGCGGCCCCCAGCTCTTCTCTCCTGTCTCTGTCTCTCCAGGAGCTGGTCCTTCTCAGGGTCCTGAAGCCCGGCACCCCTGGGGGCCCTCTGCTCAGTGAGGCTGCAGACCAGTACCTTCCCACCTCCGTTCCCTGTTCTGGGGTCTTGAATATCCTCTGAACACCTAGACCCCTTTCTTCCAATGAGCTGGCCTGAAGCCCAGGCGGCACAGTATCCACCTGCTCTTTAAAATATTTTTAAATGCTTCTTTCCTCTGGGTTTCAGGTCAACAGAAGAGGAGTTGCACCCTCTGACCTTGTCACCTGGGAGGGACCAGTCTAGGCTGACACATCTCACAGAGGCTCAGAGAACCACAGAAGCAGCTCTGCCAGCCCCATCAAGAGATGACTCAGTGAAATCTACCAGGAGGAGCATTTACACCACAGCAATCGGCAGGCACCACAAACAGGGCCCAGCAGCTCCCCAAGTGCAGCCAAGTGGACCCTGGACCTGCTGCATGGGGCGCACCCCACCCCCACCCAGGCTGCACAGCCGACGCAGGCCGAGCGGGGAAGGCGGCTCTTGTGCACTGACCGGATGAACCCTGCACAACACCTTCCGCTTTTTGGTCTCAAAAAGGAGAAAACAAAACTCAGGACAACAAATAACTTGAAAGACCAAGTTCAAATTCATTGTGTGCACATCATCTTGTTTGATCTCCGCAAGCCGGGAGGCTTCTCACAGCCTGCCCAGCCGGCCCAGGCAGGTCCGGGCCGGGTTTCCTCTCGCACGGGTCCTCTCCCCCCAGCTTCTGCAGGGAGCTCTGAATCCAAATTAATTACTGTTTAGCAATCTGCTGGAACCGGTGATGGAAAGGAAGAGATACCGGCTGCGTGGAGGGCAGGGGGCATGCACCGGCACACTCAGCCACCGGGCAAGCCTCGAGCCTGGGACTGCCAGCTGCGCAAGGATTTCCTGACCGAGGTCCCGCTGGCCAGCGCGCCATGCTCCAAGCTCAGGCAGGGCTGCCAGGCAGGTCCTCTGTCCACTGGGCCAAGGCTCTCATGCCTCGGTTTCTTCGCGTCTCTATCAGTCTCTGTCCAGAGGGGCAGGAGGGCAGAGAGGGAGCGTGAAGAGACACAGGTCCGCTGTGTCTGCTCCTGGGGCAGCTGTCTCTGCATCACAACTCGGGAGCTTCAAACTACCAAAAATTATTCTTTTACTGTTCTGGAGGCAAAAAGCCCCAACTCAAGATATTGGCAGAGCTCCCCCCAAAATCTGGACGGGACACTCCTCCTGGCCTTACAGCTCCTGGGCTCCTGAGCCACCGCAGCCCTTGGCTGGTGGCTGCGAGTGCAGGCTCCACCCGACCCGCTCGGTCGGTCCCCTCCCAAGTCTACCTCTCTGCCCTCCCTCGAGGACCCGCGGGCCTCGCCTTCACGAACCCAGCTCACGACCACCCAGTTTCCTCAATAGGCCACGACCTGAAATCCCAGGGCGAGGACTGTGACATATCTGTGGCGTGGGGGACACACTGCAGCCCAAACAGCCCAAACTGTGTCCCAGTCTGGGGAACCCCCACTTCCTCTGCCGCCTTCTGGGGTGTCAGAGAGGGGCGCTGCTTGCCTGCAGGCCCCCAGCTGGGCATGGGCACGGGAGGGCAGGCCCAGGCAGTGTCCGGGAAGCTGATCCCCCTGTGACCACAGGCCAAGAAGCCCTGGACACAGGCAACTGGGGGACCCAGAATGAGCAGGATGGGTGCTGAGGCTCAGTGAGCGTTCACGCCGGTACGCTGAAAAATTACTCTGGACGGTGGGCGGCCGTCTGGCATACCCAGGACAAGCTGGGGGGCCTCGCCTCAGGGTTTCTTTAGTGTCTACTCCAAAGTCGCCCTCGGAAGGGTTCCCCTGAGAAGCCGTCAGATGCGGCTGGTGGTTGGAACCGCCGAGCACTGGCGAGGGCACAGGCCACCTCGGGGCCGCAGAGTGAATGGCGCGGTGGGCACACGGCCGTCTCAGAGGTGGGCTCATGCTCCGCGGGGTGCCCTCTGGTCCCCAGCCCTGCCTTCTCCTGGGCTCCCCCACCCCTGGCGCCCTGCCCACCACTGGCCGGCCACCTCACCTGGCCACCTGCCAGCAGGGGGCCCAAGACAGTTGGGGGGTTCAACTCCATGTGGGCTTTGGAGCCAGGGGCGGGGCAAGCTGGGGATGACTCGTCCTGGAAGTGGAGTTTGACAGCAGGGAAGCCGGAGCCTGCTGGGAGGCCGCCCCCCTCTGCGTCCCCCCGGGCCCCAAGGGTCTGCAGCTCAGGGGCCAGTGAAGGCTGAGCGAGGCACCCCCCTCGGGGACAACTGAGCCTCCTGGCTTCTCAGGGCCCAGGGGCAGAGCCTAAAGCAAATAAACACACAGCCCAGAAGCGGAAGCGGGGTGGTGCCAGCCCCCGGCCGGTCTGTGGCCGCCGCTTGGCCGCCGTCCTGGGGAAGGCCCGGCCCCTCCGCAGGTCGGGCACTGGGCTCCTGCCGCCTCAGCACCCGGGGGCCTGTGCCCGGGGCAGGCGGGTTTCCCCGCTTGAGGCTGGCGCGTTTGGGGCCTCTGGCAAACAAGCCACTTCTGCTTCTGCTCCGCTGCTTGCTTCCCCTTTTCTGGAAACGGCTGCCCGGCCCCTCCCACGCGCCTGCGGTGGCCGCTGCCGGCCAGGCCCGCAACCTGCAGCCCAGTCCAGTCGTGGGTGACTTGTTTTTACTGAGGCTGATGTTGTTTCTCTCCAGAGTTGGACAGAGATGGAAATTTCCGTATTCCCCGTTTAGCAAAAATTACAGGCTTTGGTTTCATCATCGCTGTCAAACCACGAACCATGAACCCTGTCTCCCCGCGAGCCTCAAGGGCGGCTGTTCCCAGGCCGTGGGGCAGAAGCTTCTGGAAAGGAGGATTGGAGGCGCTCCCTGTGACAGATCCCCCCATCTCCGCCCAAGTGTCCAACTCTGCATTGCTGGCTCCTGTGAGCTGCGTGCACCCCGATCCCGCCACCCCCAAACACGCTCGCCTCCCCCCGGAGCGGACAGGGAGGGCTGTCCTCACCAGGAGGGGCAGAGGAGCTGCCCGTGACCCTCAGGCCCTGTGCCCCGCCCTCCCCCACGGCTGGAAGAGGCAGCTCAGAGCCAAGAGGGATCGATAAGCTTAATGTGCCCAGCTGCCTCCTCCACCCACGCGGCGCCCGCAGCCTCGCAGCAGCTCCGGCTGCCCTGAAGCCCCAGGAGGACCATGCGGGCGGGCGCTGCCCCCCAGCCCCAGACCATGCCCGGTGCACAGGACAAACTCGCGCGTTGGCTGTAGGCACGCTGCGGCCACCGAGGCTGGCGTCCCGAGAAGCCGGTCTAGGGGTGAAGAGCTCCGAGGAGGGGAGGTGCCTGCTGCCCAGGGACGGCGGGAGCCTGAGGGGAGGCTGAGCCACTGCCACCCCCAGAAAGATGGGGCCCACTCTCTCCCTTTCCATCCAGGCGCCCACACAGTCACGGCCACGTCTCAGCCCTCGGCCCCGCAGCCACGGGGAAAGCCGACCTACAGCCACATCCTGGCCAAGCCTTTGAGGTCGGCGACCTGTGGGCAAGGGGCCCCCTGCAAAGGGCCAGTCGGTGTCCGGGGAAGGGAAGAGGGACCCTCGGTCTCAGCAGAGGGACAAGCCTGAAAGGCCAGCTGGCAATGAGAGGATGTGCGTTTTAAAACTCAGCTGTTAAAAGCTGCTCCCACGGAACTGTGCGTGTGGTCACTCAGCGATTTTACATGCCAGGGTCAGCTGTGAGGGCCATGCCGCAAGAGGGTCACTTCTGGGATCTCATAAAACGGTGACCTTTGGGGTCTCACGTGGCCGGGCCTGACATCCCCTGCTTGGTGCTCCAGGAGGCAGGGCACAGGGGAGAGACGGACATGACCCAAACCCGGGCCTTCTCGCCGCCGGGCCGGGCTCTTCCTACAAACCAGGGGGCTTCCTTCCCAACCCACAGAATCCCGGCCTGGAGGTCTGCCCAGGGCCGCAGCGCCCGCCGAGGCCGGAGGCCCGTCCACCTCTTTCCACCCCCGCTCGCTTCCTGTTTGACTGCAGGCCGGGCCACGCCTCACCGGGGCCATAAGGCTGCGCCTCGGGCCTCGGGCCACCACCATCTCCTCTCTAGGATCGTGTTAAAAATGAGCCTCAGGAGCTTGATTCAAGCTGCAAAGTCCAGAAAATTGAACCTGGTACATTCTCTGTTTCCCAGTCTGTGTGTGCGTGTCTATAGCTTCATGTTCCTCTCTCCTCTCTGCACACACATGCACGCACAGGCACACACACGTACACACGCACACGCGCACACACACACACACACACACACACACACACACACGAGCACTCAAGCACTGGGCCAGGTTGTGAGCCCAAGGGGGCCCGCTGCTCCAGTCCATGCAGGCCCGAAAGCCCAAAGCCCAGCCCCCCACCAGTGCCGGTGTGTCCCCCACACGCCATGAACACACAGATTCGGGTCCCCGCCAGGCCCTGGGAGAGCCCGGCCTCGGGGAAGGGAGGGCGGCCACCAAGGCCCCAGCCTCCCTGGGCCATGGAGACAGCAGCGTGATGCCCGCAGGCGTGGGCTGTCCTGCCTCGCTCTTGCAGCAGAGGGGCGGCACTCGGCTCCTGGCCCCAGGCCCGGCGCTGCCCCTGCGGGAACCCAGGGACCAGGGTTCCGTCCGCCCATCCTGCCTCTTGGGACCCCCAAACTGCCTCGAGGGCGAGTCGGCTGCGTGTCGTCCACAGAGGCAGCGGGGACGGCAGCGGGGACACCGCACTGCCCGGCCTGCGCTGCTGGAGGGTCTGCTCCTGCTGGGCGGAGGCTGGACATCCACGCCGGGGCCACACCCCGCCACCCACACCCCTGTCCACACCCTGTCCACACCCCTGCTTACACCCACTGTCCACTCTGTGCTGTCCACACCCGACTGTCACAAGCCTCCAGCCACACAGCACGGTGCACACCCAGTCTCTACACACCATGTCCGCACACCCTGCCCCCCACACTCCCTCACCCACACCCACATCCGCCATCGTGCCAGGGAGACGGCAGGGGTCAGGCGCGTGCGGTGGGCCACCAGGGAGGGGCGGAAACGAGGAGGCCGGGAGCGGGCCCAGCAACGCAGCCGCCACACCAGCCGTGGGCGAAGGCTCGTGTGGGGCCTGCGTAGGGGCCTGTCGGTCCCGCTGACCCCGTCCACACCTGTCGCCATGACCGAAGGGATGCTGCGGGCAGCAAGGCGGGTGTGAGGAGGGAGAGGACGGCCAGGCCGGGGGTCGGGGCCGAGGCTGTGCCCCACGCCCATCTGCGCCCACAGGCAGCCCGCTGTGCTCGGAGCCGTGTCCACGCGAAGCAGAGGAAACGCTCACAGCGGCCGCTCACCGCGCTGGCCGAGGGCCACGGGCTGTCCACTCACCCTCCCCGCAGCCCGTCCCAGGAGGCGGGGAAGTGGCCGAGGGTCAGGAAGCTGGGGACCGGGCCCCCGGAGACCTGCAGGAGGGCAGCCAGGTGACCACAGGCCCGGCTGGTCACCAGACAGCAGGGACGTGGACACGCAGTGTCCACCGCCAAGTGCAGCTCTCCCCACCGTGTCCCGAGCCCCGGGCAGACGGCTCAGCCTCCGCCCACCCACGGACAGAGCGGGGGGAACCTGGCAAGGCAGAGGCGCCCACACCTGCGTAGCGCCGCCCCGCCCCGCCCCTTGGGCAGCTCATCCTGCCTGTCCGAGCCTGTTCCCAGCGGTCAAGTGGGGGCACCAAAGGAGCCAGGCGGGGGGGGGAGGCTGGGCAGTGAGGGCCACGGCAGAGGGCCCCAGAGGTCTGAGGGGGCAGGGACAGCTGTGCCGGGGGCACACAGGCTCCAGGCTGGCGGCCACAGGAGGAGAATTGGGTCAGAAGGCAGGTTTTTCAAGCCCGGTGAAATCTGGCTCCAAAGAAACAAAACAAAGGCTGGGACGATATGGGGGCAGGAAGCCAGGAGGGGACGCGCAGAGACTCAAGGGGAAGAGGCAGCAGCGGAGGAGAGAGAGGGCGACAGGGCGCACGGAGAAGCCGCAGCCCCAGCCCGGCCCAGCACCTCGAGGCTGCAGCGGCTTCCTTCAGCTTTGATGAAAGGTGGCACCCCAAGACGCTGACCAGTATAATTTTTGGAAAGCAACATTAAGACCCACCAGCCCGCCCCACCCCCGCGTCCATCCTGATTAGCCACGGGCTGGCTGCGGCTGTGGACAGCGCTCGCTGTGGACAGCGGGCGGAAGAGAGCTGCCCGGGCTGGGCGAGCAGGGAGAGCCCAGCCGCACCCACAGGACCGGGCGGGGGTTGGGGGGAGGGTGTTTCTCCCGGCTGGGCCCAGACCTGACCCCTCGCCTCTCCCCCCGGCTCCCTGCCGAGACGTCTGCGGCACGCAGGCTCGGGGCAGGTTCTCCTGCCACGGGCAGCTCTGCCCAAGACAGACCCACGAGCAGCTCGAGGCCCCAAACGAAAACCTGGCTCAGCATCTCAGCCGGAACAGGGCCGGGCAGACGTCCCCTGCAGGCCAACCAGGGTCACCCTCCTCAGCAGCCGGGGCTGGGAGCTGACCGTGCAGACCCTCCCGTCTGCAGAACGGGCACGGCCGCCTCGGCTCACGCTGGGGGCTCGCGAGGCTGAGGGTCCCTGTGCTGGCAGGTGCCGGGTCCAGGGGTGCGAGGACGTTCCCACTTCTCTGCCTCGCCCCGCCCCGCAAGCCGGCCTGCAAGGCCCAGCTGGCCCGTGAGCTCCGGGCGCACAGAGGGCAGGATCCCGCGTCCTCTCCTACCACACACGCTGACCTTCCTTTCCTGTCCCGGGAGGAACGGGGACAGGGGCTGGGCTCCTGGGCTGTTCCACAAAGGGGCCAAGTGGCCGGACCACCCTCCCTGCCGCCTCCTCAGAAAGCAAAGGCTCTTCCCGGCTCCCAGCACAGCTCAGCAGCTACCCCTGTCGAGACAGTCCATGCTGAAGGCAGCCCCCTGCCGGCCTGGGCAAACTCATCTAAGCAGGACTCTGCCAGCACAACTCTGAAGGGTCCCCCAGGCCTTCACTCCAGACCAGATCACTCACACGCAGCTCAGCCCCCCAATATCAGTCACCTCGAAGCTCCCCGGGTGCTGAGGAACACCCCGCTGCTCACCCCAGCGCTGTGTCTGCCCAGCTAGGCCCCGCCCATGCTGCTGGCTAAGGTGGCACAGAAACATCTGACCTCTGGGAGCTCCAAGAAATAGGGAGACTGATCGAAGTTTTTGGGGGTGCCCTGGATCCCCTGCCGTCCCCACCGCCAGTGTTTTAACGCGGTTCCTCAGAGGGGACTGGTGGCCTTGGTGGCGTGTGAACACCCACATCTCCCCCAGCTCTGGACTTCGAAGTGGGCCCTGCCCCTCCTCTCCTTCTCCTGACCTGGCCTGGAGGGGAGGGGGGGTCCTGAAGACCCCCAGGGCACTGCTGTGGCGGACCAGACATGACCTGACGCCCTGTGCCCCTTCTGGGCTTCCTGTGACTTGGGAGCTCTCGAAAGGTGAGGTGGGTTTGACCTGAGCTTCAAAACCAAAGGAACCTGCACAGAAGCTGGAGCAGGGTTTGAGGGCGCCCTCTGAGTGGGGGGGCGCTGGTGCTGTGCGGGGTCTGAAGATGTATGGGGCATGAACTCTGCCCGGGAGTCTAGGAGGAGTCGGGGCGCCTCCCTCACCCCAGACCCACGAGCACCCCAGTCCTGCCCCAGCCCCACCGCTGGCATTGCCAGCAGGGCGGGAACAAGGAAGACCCGGCTCCTGGACAAGCGCTGTGAGGAGGGTGCAGGGTGGAAGCTGGAGGGCCGACCCCACCCCTGCTCCGGGCCCCGCCCCGCCCCCATGCTCCCGCCCCCACCCCCACACTCCACCAGCCAGGAGCCCGGTCTCTAGGGTCCGGTCTGGCCCGCGCGTGCCGGGAAGGCGGGGCCTGCGGCCTCCGCCCAGTGGTCACCAAGGCCACAAACGGGTGTTTTAAGCTACCGAGCTGCATCCCCAAATCGAGGTGTCGGCAGAGCGCTGCTCCCTGAAACAGCTAGGGGGAGGCCCTATTGAGCCCCCTCCTGCTCCTTGGGGGCCCAGCACCCCTTGGCTTGTGGCCTCACTGCTGGTCCTCACGTGGCCTTCCCGCATTCTGCGTGATCCTTCGGGACGTCTGTGAGCCTCATGCGGGCGCCCTGCAGTCTTCAGTGATCTCCGGTTGCCGCCCGTGACCTTCATGTGATTGTCATGCGATATCACGTGATGATCACGTGATCGCCAGCGCTCCATGGTCACATGATCGACACGTGGCCTTTCCTCCGGCGGTCCCATGTGCCTCATGGGTGTCACGTGTTCTTCATGTGGTCGTCATGTGATCTCCACGGGACATGATTTTCACAGGCCACGATCTTCACGTCCCACAGCACGTGGTCCTCAGTGCTCTTGTCAATCTTCCAAATTCCTCTCGTCTGAGGAAACCAGTGCAGGGGCTCAAGGCCGGCTGAAGGGCTTACCTTCACGTCACTAATTACTTCTCTGTCATCAGCTTTAACTCTCTAGTGAGGCCCAGAAGCCCAGAGGCCCTGTTAGAGCTTTTTATGATCTGCTTCGCACCTCCACCCTCCTCTCCAGTCTCACTCCTGCTGCCCAGGCCTCAGCCTTTACCCTCAGCAAAACCAGAGTGTTTGCAGCTCTCAGAAAACAATGGCCACTTCATGCCTCGTGTCTCTGCCCAGGTCCTGACCACCCGAACAGCCACCCCAGCACCTGTCCCTCCTGGCCCCTAGCCCCACCATCCCTGGCCAGTTATTTCTGCAAAGGCCCCAGGTCCAAGGACGGCCAAGTCGCAGGGACCAGAGGGCAGCAGGGGGTACAACACAGCCCATAACCCGTCCGTCTTTGCAGCGTGGGAGCAGGCATTGGGGAGCTGATTTTTCCCCAGTCCCAGCATGCACTGGGCCCCACAGCCTCCAGGTCTCCAACCCTCCAGTTCTTCCTCTACAAACTGCAAAGGTGGTACCCCACTCTCTCAACTCCCCACCCCACCCTGGTCCTGTATGTTCTTCCTCCTGCTCAAACAGAGGTCTCCCGGTGCTCCTCTGCAGGAAGGGCGGTCCCGCCATGCCCCGGGCAGGAGGCCGCTGGGACTGAGGTCTTCCCACAGCTATGACCTGGTCTCAGCCTCGTGGAAGAAGGTGGGGTTCCCGGGGCTACCAAGAGCAAATTGGTCTTTGTTATACACTCGTCAGCAACTTGGCTGCCAGATCAAAAGTCTATCAAAACACAGAGGCCTCGCAGAAGCCACAGAGCCCAGATGACACCTGATTGGTCTGGGACAACCATCAGCTGGCAGAGAAGGGCTTCCTCCTCTGTCAACAGGAAGAAAGGATGGAGAGCAAATTCTTTCCAAAGTAGAGAGCGAACCAAAGGCAGGAAGGAGATGCAGACCGCCTGAGTCCACTGGGGGAGCAGCGGCACACGAGATGCCCTCTTCCACAGAGGGGAAGCACCACCTCAAATTGGCCCATTTGCTCCAGTCTGGCTGCAGACACTGTGATCTGGAGGCCCCTGAGAATTCCCTGGGGCTAAGCCTCAGGGACACAGTCTAGCCGCTGCTCCTCTGTACCTACGGGGTGAGTTCAGTCAATTAAGCAAGCAAATCAAGGGCTCTGTGTCAACTGGCTGCTCAGTATCTCACAGCCTTTGCTCTGCATCTTATGGCAAAATTTTGACATTTGTTTGGGTTATCGAGATGGGCTGGCCCGTCCTGAAGACCCCGGAGACAGACCCCAGGGCTAACTCCGTGTTCAGCGCTCTGGGTCAATGGGAAGGTAGATTCCAGCCCACTCTCGTCCACGGGTCTGTCCAGTAACCCGATATCCCCCCAAAAGTAAAATGGTGTCCAGAAACAGAAAGTTGAGGGCAGTGAGCAGAATAAGTCAAAATGGGAAAACAGGCAAAGGAGAAGAACGGCAGCAGTCAAGGAAAGCGCACGCAAGAGCACACCGGTTTGGGGGTTCCCGAGGAGGCAAGCTGCCCCGGAAGGCCGGGAGTGCAGCAGGAGCAGGCGGGAGGCACTGGAATCAGAACGTGCCTCTGACCTCTGTTCAGTTACAGATGACGGGGTCACCATAGGGGCGCGCCCCAGCCACGAGGGAAGACGACATGTGGCCATTTAAGCAAAACGGAGGGACTCTGAGGGAACTGTGTGCAGAAAGCGAGTCAGAATTACAGAGACAATACTGGACACTTACATAGAGACGCCCTGATGAAGTAAAATGCTTCCCAGGACCAGGGGACATTAATAAACCGCAAAGGCTCCGAGGGACAGGGAGGGAGAAAGGGACAGGGACACGGGTGGTGGCGGCGCCGGGGGATTCTGTCATTAATTAGAAGCTGCCTCAAGTTTGGTTGGGCTTAAATTATATAACAATGTTCATTAAAATAAATAAATAAAATGAAAGCCAGATCTGTCACTTCTCCTACCCCACCCCCCCTTAAAGTCACACACACACACACACACACACACACACACACACACACACACACCCCAAAAAAACAAGTTTCTTCAAGTTCTTCCTTTAGGTCCTGAAGGTCCAGGCAGCATTTGCTAAGCCCTAGAAGAGCCTATGACCAGGGCATCCAAGAAACACCAAACTGCTAAAGCACGGAGGCGAGGAACGTTCCAGTGGGGCCCAACAGCCTGGTCCACACTGGGTACCAGACCAGGAGCGAATGTGGGCACTGGATTTCATTTGGAAGCCAGGAATATTGTACGTCAGTTCAACAGTGCAGAGCCCAGGATCATTCTTCACAATGGCAGCTGGAAAAGTGTAGATGACGAACAAGTGGGTGGGCAGATGGGTGGATGGCGGGTGGGTAGGTGGATGGGCGGGTGGATGGCAAGAAAGGACAACTCACTGGGGCAGAAGCAATGGGCCCACATTAACAGAGGAAATTGGAAGCTAGTTGTAAATCCTTGTAGGTGTAAGAACCAGCTGGAGAACTTACCAGAAACGCAAACCCATGCGTAGGGAGGGTGCCTCTCCTTAGATTGAGGTTCAGTAGGTCTGGGCCGATTCCTAAGACTTTATATTTTATTTCCTAATTTTTTTCATTTCATAATGTTGAATTTATTTATTTTTGTTTTTACTTATAAATACATTTATAAACACCGGGTAATTCTACTTAAGCTGCTCTAGGAGCTGCACTTTCAAAACCACCCTAAATGCCAACCCAACCATTCTGCTCGGGATGGTACAAGCTGCCCAAGGTCAAGGCCAAGGTGAACACCGGCACCCCTGTGGGTGCAGCACCCCCTTTCTCCTCCGCAGGCTTCCGTCCAGGGTGTCCCCATGGCACGGTGGACAGCGAGCGCTGGGTCCTCCCGAGCGCAGGTCCCGTCCACCCTCCTCCAGACTGAGGGTCCACCTTTGGGGGTGCATGAGCAGAGCGCGTGGGCTGGAGGGGGGCCGCCAGGGCCTCAAGCAGGTCCCCGGGGAGACCGCAGGCAAAGGCACTGCCAGCGACAAGCCACTGAGCCACGTCTCCGTGTCCACAGCCCCGTGCCCGGCCAGCTGCCCGAGCCTCTATTTTTAGTTTGTCTCCATGACTGTGAGGGTTCGGGGGCGCCTCCACTGAGGGCCGGGGACACGTGCCGCAGCCTGACCAGTGCCCAGACCCGCTCACGCCCCGCCAGCGCCCGCTCCTCTGCAAAGCCCACACCTCCCCGGCCTCCTCTCCGCCAGCAGCTCTCAAACTGCGCTCCGGGGCCCGCCTGGGAGGCGGCGAGTGGTCTTCCCAGGGAAGCCACTTCTCGGACAAAAAAGGAGAGAAGTATAAGTTGCCTCCTAGCACGCTCCTCTGGCGGTCCTGGCAGGCGGCCGCGCGGCCACACCTCCAGTGGGCGATACTCTGGCGCCCCAGCACCTTCGTCACCCTCCGCGAGGAGACGCAGCAGCCCCAGCACCCTGGCTCTGAAGGGCTCCCCTTCCCCGGCAAGAGCCCAGATGTGGCCCCTAAAGGTGACCCAGGCTGCCCAGGAAGGGGCTGAAATCCGGCAAGCCTGGGGGGAACATTTTGGAAATTGGTCTAGTTTCCCTCAAAAACTAACAACGGGATACAGTATCAGCCACCTGGGCGTCTGGCCGAAGAAGGGGTCCCGTGCACCCCCGAAGCCTCGCACAGTACTTACTGCAGCTTTATTCACAATAGCCGCAGAGGCCGGGGCGGGGGGGCCACCGCCCCCCAGGGGCGAGGGGGTCTTTACAGCAGGAGGGAGACTTGGGGGGGCCGGCCAGCAAGGCCAGGCAGAAGGACAGACAGACGCTGGACACTTTCAGATGCCGAGGCAGACGAAGCCTCCCGTGGGTGAATCCCTGGGAAGTGTGGGGCGATCCTAGAAGAACTGAGGCTTCTGAGGTTGAGAGGGAGGAAGGGCCAGAGGGGCAGAGGGGTGGGGGGGTCACGAGAAACTCCAGCCTCCCTCAGGCACAGGGACTCCCTCCCTGTGGTCAAATTCAACCTATAAATTCTAGGTCTCCAGACCCGTCACCACGCCAGGCCGAGTGGACCCGTTCACGAACACAGAGCCGCCTTTGGGACGCAGCAGGTGCTGGGCAGGAAGGCGGGTGCGTGGTGGGGTGGGGGACAGAGCCCAGGTCACGGGCCTGTGCACTGGGTGCAGTGAGCGAGGAGACAGGCTGTGCGGACGCCGGTGGCCGGGCCCTGGGCTCTGGTCACTGGCCCTGCCGGGCCCCACACTGGCTTCAGGAGCCATTCCTGAGCTCCCAGACGCGGGCAGCAATGACCACAGGGTGCCGGGCAGGCTGGCCCTCGGTTCCAGTAACCGCTCTCCACTCTCCCACCACGGCCGCGCTGGACGCTCCCTCGCCCAGCTGGACAGCACGTGCAGGGTGCCGCCTCCTCTGCTGCCCGTCTGCACGCCAGCCTTCCTGCCGACGCCCGCTCTCTGCCTCCCTGCTCTTCCCTTATCGTCACGCAGCTCAGGGCCTTGGACGCCAGCCAGGGCATTGATCGCCTCCTGCCACCCCACTCCGGCTCTGCTACCAGGCTCCTTCCCAGAAACACCGCCTTCGTCACCTTTAATTACTTCTCAGGCTAGATTCCCCCCGAAACAGACGTGAGACAGCCACTCGGGCAGGGGCTCATGGCAGGGCGGGGTGTGAGGCAGACAAGTCCGAACCCAGCTCTAGAGAGAGGGCCGCCCGCCTCCAGGCCAGCGGCCGCAGCTGCCATGCCCCTGAGAATGGGGTGAGAGGCTGAGGCTCCTCCTTGCGATGGCCGCCCCTCGGGGCACGATCCCCACCCCAGTTTGCTGGGACCCAGCACACTGAGAAGTGCGGGGGGGCACGGAGTGTCCAGCAAGGCTGCGGTGTGCCTCAGGGCCTCTCTGCCCTCTCAGGGCCTTTGGGAGGAGGCCCCCACCCCCAGGGCTGACGTCGGGGCGGACCGCCAGACGTCGGGGCGGACCGCCAGGTGAGGCCCGGAGACCCAGTACAGCTGGCGTTTCAGAACAGCAATGGGGCTGCTGAGCTGACCCCAAGTGCACACAGGACCCGTCCTTAGAAACCAAGAAATCACACACCGTTTACTGGAGCTCATTTCCGAGGCCTTCTGCAGTCTGCACCGCTCCAGCGCAAGCCTCCTTCACGGCCTCCTGGAGCCATTTCTGACAGTCCTGACTCCCAAGCCCTGCCCCAGAGAAGGGTCCCTGCTGCACCGGGGCTGGTGGCCCAGCTCCCGGCCACAGGGCGCTCCCCCGGCTCCTGACTGGACCATTGCACCATCCCCTGCCTCGCTGCCCGCGCTGGTCAGCCTGCAGCCTTGGCTCAAGCCCCAGCCGTAGGAACGCCGATGCCCCGCTGGACACTAACTCGCGCCCGCGCCCAGCAGCAGCAGGTAACCACCAGGGGCCTTGCAGTAGCCCCCCAGGTCCCAGCAGATGAAGCCTGCAGGGATTGAGAAGGGCCCCTGCCCCACTCCGGACGCCCAGCCCCCAGAGCAAGGCGCGTGTGCACTGGGCAGGCGGGACAGCACTTCCAGGAGGGCCGGACCACGCCAGCACTCGCGTGGGGCAGCAGGAGGCGGGCAGAACGTCCCACCAGCTCGGGCTTCTCCCCCTGCGGCCCGGCCTCCCCGCCCGCCCAAGCGCGCACCCCACCCCGCCCAACGCCCCTTGTTCCGATGTGAAGTCACAGCGGGACACGCACATTCCACACAACGCTGGCGGGGGCGACCCCGAACGGCTGTCTCCACGCGCTGGGCAGTGGGCAAAGCGGGTCAGCTCTGGCAGACAGGAGCGCCTGGTGGTTAGCGAGCTCTCTCCAGGGTCCAGGACACAGGGCGGCACGCAGGCCTGACCTCCCCACGACTAGGGTTGACAAGTCTTACGTGACCAGCACGCACTCGGGAATAGCCCCCTCCCAAGCAGAATCCTTAGTCAAAGGGACCTTATTCCTGAATGCTTGGTGGCCACACGGCAGCCTCCAGGGGCAGCCACCTGCTCCCTGGGGCGCCCCCTGCCGGACAGAACTGGCCGCCAGTACTAACTTCAGCAGCTCCCCAGGTGCCCCTCCGACCCCGGGGGGTCCAGGGGCCCTGGACTCTGCCTCCCCCCCCCCCCAGTGTCACACACAGGGACGGGAAAGGCAGAGGCTTGCGCCACAAGCCCGGGAAGGTGGCTAATGGGGCTGGCGGCAGTCCCAGCCCCCGGCAGGGAGGATTAGCTTTAATGAGGTGTCTCAGGCGGCGCTGCAGGGCGGGGCCCCTGGCCGCGCCCACCCTGCGCCCTTCTCCCCCCAAAGCTGACAAAATCACATTCTTGGTGGAAGCTGCGTCTGTGAGCCCATGTGTGGTCTGTGTCTGTGCCGGGTGTCTGGACAGACGTTCACTTGATTGGGGGAGACCGGGGGTGTGACCCAGCTGGAGGGTTTTCAGGCTCAAGTCCCACCACCCACAACCCCCAATCCCACCCCAAGTTTCAAGGACCCCACCCCCTTGTGTGGAGTGGGGGCACAAGGGCCTCGGCCACCAGGACAGCAGACCAAGCAACCGCAAGGTGGGCACCAGACCCCGCAGACTCATCCAAGTGCCAAAGTCCGGGCCAGAGCCGTAGATGGCGAGGCGGCCGTACCCAACTACCACGCGGTCCAAAAGGTGCGGGAGACGTGGGGGGCGGGGAGGGAACGGCGGCCCCCGGGGCCCAGGGACACCGCCAAGGAAGCTGATTTTCAAAACTGATTTCAAACCCGGGAGGAGAGAGACCCTTTTGAGGGCCCAGCTACACCCCGTCCCCCACACTTTCCCTCTGTCCCCCGCAGCCGCGCGCGACTCCTCCCCGCCCCCAGCGCGGTCCACACAGTTCTCTTTCGACAAAACAACACGACGCACCGCCCCGCACCCGCACAGGGCGGGATCGGGCTACGCCCTGCCCGCCGCCGGCGCCGGAGTGAGCCCCGCGTCCCCCGCGCCTTGGCCCCCGCCCCCACTCGGGGCCCCTGCTCCGCCGCCCTGCTGGGCACGGCCCCTCCTGCCTCCCCCCAACCCGCCCGAAGGGGCAAGAGGGGCGCGCGGGGCGCCGGGGTGGCGGCCGGGGTGGCGGGCGCCGCGCGCGTGGCGAGCCGGGCCGGCGCGGACTCACCGGGATGTGCACGCGCAGCGAGCGCCTCTTCGGGCTGGGGTTTTTCTTGCCGCCGCTCCCGCCGGGGCTGGAAACATCTTTCTTCTTGGTGTCCATGGCCGCGCTTCCCATAACTTTCCCCCGAAGTTAATTCCGGGGGACGCGCTCCTGGAAGTCGGCCCTCGCCGCCGAGCCCGGCTCCTGCCGTCGGCCGCCCGCCGCCGGCCGCGCGCTCGAGCACGGTCCTTCCACCCTGCAGACACCGCGTGGGGACTTCCGCGGCCGGCGGTGGCGCAGGTCCCCGGGCCGCCGTCTCCGGGCGGGGCGGCGCCGAGCGCGGGGCCCGGCGTCCGCGGCTCCTCCGGCTCCTCGCGGCGCGAGCCCCGGGCGCTCCGCGCGCTGCCCGCCGCCGGCCGACGCGGGCCGAGGTCTCCCGTGGGGGCCAAAGTTTCTGCGGGCGCGGCGACCTCTGCACCCGCCCGGCCCTCCCCGGCCGCGGGCGGCGAGCGGAGGCAGGTGCAGCTCCACCGCGGCCTGAGAGCCGCCCCCCGCGGGCCCGAGCGGGCAGGTCCGGCCAGGCCCACCGGCGGCCGCGCGGAGCCGACCCTCGGCCGCAGAGTGCAGCGGCCCCGCGCCCGGAGCCGGGTCCGCCCCCCTGGCGGGGCCGAGCGCGGGGAGGAGCGACGGGGAGGCGGAGGCGAGCCCGCCGGCCTGGGGCGCCCGTGCCGGGCGAGCGCCGTTCTGGCGGCCGCTCGCGTGCCCCGCCGACCCGAGGGCGCAGCTCGGTGCCCGGCGCCGGCCGGGCTCTCGCGGGACAGCGGGCCGGGGCGGGCCCGGCGCGGACGCAGGCTCGGGCGCGGGGCGGCGCGGGCGTGCGCCGAGCAGGAAGTGCAGGGCGGGCGCCGCTCCCCGCCGCCGCGCAGCTCCCCGCCGCCCCCGGCGCCGCGCGCGGTCGTCAGCCCGGGGAGGGCGGGGGCTCCCCGCCCCTGCGGCGGCGGCGCTGGGCTCGCCGGAGCCGACGGCCGGTCCGGCCGGTCTCCCGGGGCCTCTGCCCCCCAGATCCCCGGCCGCAGGCGCCGCGTCCCCGCCGCCGAGCCGGCAGCGGCGGAAGCGCAGGCTGAGGTGGGGTGCGCGGGGACCCCCCGGGGGCCCAGCCCGGGGAGTGGGCTGCGCGGAGAGCGGCCCGTGTCGCCGGCTGGGCGCGGGCGCTCACCCCCGAGCCCCCCTGGCCTTCTCCGGGGTCGCCCAGGGTTGCGCAGTGGATCCGCGGTCGGTGCGGTCCCGCGCTGCGGAAAACGCTGGATTCCCGAACAGCGGGCTGAGGGGGGCGGGAGAGGGCGCGACACCCCGCGTCAGGCCTCACGTGCTGCCGGCTGTGAGACCCAAGGCGCTGCCCGCGGCCGCAGCGGGGGTGCGGGATTCTCGGGGTGACAGTGTGCCCCCAGCTGTGGCCCGCAGGGCAGGACCTCACTGGAAGTGGGGGGAGGGCTGGGCCAGGAGTCCCCTCCTGGCTGCTCTGGCTTCTGCGCGGTGGCCCCAGGGTCACTCCAGGCCCCCAACGCTGATGTCAGCTCAGCTGGGGAGGCATGGAGGAGATGGCCCAGCGCTGCGCAGGCGCAGCATGGCGGGGGTCTGCCCGCTTCGGGGACACCCCTTCGGTGGAGGCTCCAGCCAGTGGAAGCCGCCCGGCCTCTCCCATCGTACCCCTTTCCGGGGGTCAGCCCCATGATCCGTGTGGGGTTCCTACAGTCGGTGGTTCCTTGGCGCATGGGGTGGACTTAGGGTGGACCCGTCTTCCTCCTCCCCTGCTCTGGAGTCCAGGGCGGCTGGCCTGGCAGAGGTTGAGGTGCCCTGGAGGGGCCTCCCGTGCATTCCAAACCCAGGTGTCCCCCCCATCCCCAGGTGAAATGACTTGCTTACACCTGTTCCTGACTAGCTGCTCAGGGAGGATTTCAAGAGACTCCGAGACTTTCCTGACTGCAGGAATTCCGGCAGGCGTGGGAGAGTGCAGGCCCCAGCTTTGGTGATGTAAAGGGGCACCCCGTCCCACCCAGGTCCCCCCCAGCTGGGGTTGGGGCCGCTTCTTCAGCTGCACCAAGATCACCTGCAGCGCTCAGTGCCCGCAGGGACCGAGGACCTGAGCTGGCTCTGACAGGCCCTTGGGAGCCCAGAAGGCAAGTCAGGGTCCCCGGGAAGGCCCCGGCCACCTCCAGGACCCAGGAGGGAGGCCCCGGCTAGTTCTCTGCTGGACCTGTCCTGCCAGGGCCCGTCCTGGCCGGTGGGCAGTGCCCACCAGTTGCTGTAATCGTGCTTTTCTCCGTCGGTCTGTGTGAGTAGCTTGGTGGCTGTTCTGAGCTTATTTCCTTAGAGTACAGACTGTAGTTCCTGGGAAGGCTGAAATAAAGCATCTTACCATATTGTGGGGTTTGTGGGTTTTGGTTTTGGTTCCATATGTTAATATTTTTGAAATCTGGGTGTTTCTTATAGGTGGTGCCCAGAAATTCTTCACCAGCCATTTTTCCTTCTGGAAAGAGATCAATGAATTGATAGTTTGTCTTCCGATCGGTGGAGCTGGAGGGTAGTGGGGACCCTTACCCGGCAGCTGCCTTGTTTTGGTGCCCTCTGAATCTGCCTGCCCATCTGTCCCGCTGTGCAGTCATCTCCACCAGCAGCTGACCTGGCCAGGGCTGCATCATGATCACGACCCCTGACATCTGAATGCCTTGACCTGTCACCTCAAAATCAGTGCAAAATCTGTGCTGAGTATAATATCGATGTTCATAAAGGCTCTGCCTTTGCTCAGGCCCCCACATTGCTCAGGTCAGCGCTGTCACTTGTCCTGTCTTCATGCAAAATGACGATGGCTGTGGTGTAAAGTCTTTGTATACATGCTTTTTTTATTTTTTAAAGATTTATTGATTTATGTATACAAGCTGGGGTGCAGGCCAGAGGCGTGGGGCAGCAAGAGGGTTCTCCAGAGACAGAGTGGGGAGCAGAACAGGCAGATCAACGGAAATACACTGCTGAGGGGAGCAGCGGGCGAGGCAGGAGAGGTCTGCCGCGCCCTGTGGGAATCTCCCTGCTGACAGCTCCACAGCGCAGTGCCTAAAAGCTGCCCCTCCAGGGAGGCCCTGTATACATACTTTTCTTTGAGAGCAAAGGAGAGGCTCTCTGGATGCCCGGCAGACTGACTTGGGCCAGCACCACCTGGGTGACTCATCAAAGATCGCTTCTGTGTCAAGCAGTGAAAGAGATGGGGTCCCCTTCTCCCCTCTGTCCTGCTGTCAGGCCGGTGGAGGCCCCGAGTTGCAGACAGCATTCAGGAGGAGGCAACTCAGCTTTGCCTTGGACTTGACTGGGTTGGGTGAGGCCACGAGATTTTGAGAATTATTTGCTATTTGCCTGTAAAAAACACGGCACTGAATTGCACTGCTTGAGGGCAGGTTTTGGCACATTCATAATGTACCCCCCAAGGCGAGTGCCCTCTGCCTTCCAGGGCTGCCCTGTCCACAGGAGGCTGAGCAGGACCCAGACTTTGGGTTCCGCTGTGTGGGCACCTCCTGGCTCCCTCCTGGGGTCCTGTCTCAGCACTGCCACCCCGACTCAGGCTGGGCACGCAGCTCCCCAGCCCAGCTGTCGGGGGGTCGAGGAGCTTCCAGGACCTCTGCTGGCATCTCGTCCTTAGCCTTGATTAATCTTGTCTGTCCGTGTGAATTGTATTGCTGTGATCATCCTTATTCTAGGAACTTTACAAAAATATCATTGCACCCAAATTGGAAATTAACCACAAACAAGCGAAGACGCGGCAGGACTGTCGCCCACTACAGGTGGCCGAGGACGGGGCTGCTGGGGAAGACCTCTCTGCCCGCGGCATCGCGCGGCCCAGCTGACACTTGCAAGCAATGAGCACACCCACCTGGTGTGTGCCGCTGGTGGGGCGCCCCGCACCTCCATATCTGGAGGGGGAGTGCCGTCCACCCTCTTCTGTCCTCCACACTTCCAGCGGCTCCCCTCGGGCATGCAAGCACATCAGCTGTACCTGCTCCAGGCCCCCCAACTGGTTCTCCATGACAGTGCCATCTCTTCCCAGGGCAACCTTTCATTCAGAGAAAACTAGCTTTAAATGCCGCATGGAGGGCCCACACGCTAGCTGAAAAGTGAAACACACAAAGTCCAGGAACTCACGTAAAAACCCTGGACTGCGCGCTAAGGACGGGGTTACCAGACGTCTGATTTCACTTCCCCTAATTTCCAAACGTCCTTGGTCCTGCCTTCTCGCTTCCCTCCCGTTTTGTCTATTACCCTCCCATGTAAATAAAAATGACCGTGGCAGCATCTCTGGGGGGTCTTGGGATTGGTGGGGTCCTCGTGGATTTCAAGTCCAGACCAGCCCAGTTACTTGGAGGGACGGAGGGTGGTGCTTGCTGTGTGGGTCTGGGGGTGCTGCCCCCGGGGGTGGACGTGTGTTCTGCTGGGGGCGAGAGGACAGAGGGAGATTTTTGACCCCCAGGCATGAGGCTGGCAGCCGCCGTGAATCACCTGGGGTCTGCTCAGCCCCTAAGACAACCGCTTCTCCTCTCTGAGCTTCAGTCCGTGCCACTCGCTGTGCCGCTCCTTGAGGGCATTTCCAACTGTGCCCCTTCTTCTTTTATTTATTTAAGAGTTCAGTTTTTTATTGAACATGTTACAAAAGGTTTAGTGAAAAAGACCAAAGCCCATGTCATCATCGGACTCCTCAGATTCTTCTTTCTTTGCCTCTACTTCCTTCTCCTCAGCTGGAGCAGCAGCAGCGGAAGGAGCAGGACCCCTGCCCCCACATCGCACATGAGACTTCCACTGTTGACATTGGCCAGGGCCTTTGCAAACACGCCAGGCCAGAAAGGTTCAACATTTACACCCGCTGCTTTAATGAGAGCTTTGCTCTTACCCTCCGTGACGGTCACGTCGTCGGCACGCGAGATGAGAGCCGAGTAGATGCAGGCGAGCTCGGAGACCGAAGCCGCGGTGCGGGCGAGTGCTAGTGGCCGGATGAAGTGAGGGTCTCACCCGAACGCGGCCTTAGCTTCCTCGGAAGAGCCGGGCACCTTAGCGACAGCCGAGGAAAGCCCCTTCTTCTTTTCAAAGCTGTTCGCTAGGACCATGGAGGGAGGCCCGCGGGACAACCTCGAGCTCTCCCCCATCTCGGCGGCCTTGGCCTCCTCGCCTGCGGCCTCGAGCAGGGGCCAGAGCCACAGTCTAGACGGTCAAGATTCAGCTCTGCGCAAAACACAACTCCTGGAGAGTGAAGCCACAAGGTCTGCGCAGAGGACAGGCGTGCGCTCGCGCTTACTGCGTGGTGAGGAGGGGGGGTGTTGCCTGTTTGTGAAAATCAGGGCTAAGAGTCACATTCCAGCTTTTGTTTCTTGCAGCGTGGCCGCTGATTGCATAACCCGCCGGGTTTCTGCCCCGGTGCAAAGGGAGCCTCACTATCGATGCCAGGGGCCGGGTGGGGGCAGGCGCCCAGCAGCTGGGGGGAGGGCTGCCTGCGGCCACCGTGTCTCCCCACAGCCCATTTCCGGGCCCCTTGGATTTTGGGGGGGACCCGTGCAAACCACCTGCCGTGTTGCAGGTTGCTCTTCCTCCATGGGACCAGGCAGCCATCAGGCCGCCCTGCTCAGGGCTCCCCAGGAGCCCTTGGGTGGAGGGAAACGTGGGCATGTGCAGCGTTCTCCGAGGACGCCACGCGGTCCCGCCTCTCCGGGCTGCGCCGCCGGGTCCTCACCTGGACCCACACGCGGCGGTTCTGCAGAAGAGCGGAGTCGGCGGCAGGACCCGCGCAGCGCACGCAGGTTCCTGTTTGCCAAACAACAGCGGTGAGCCCGCGCCCTCCTCCCCCGGGTGCCATTAGCGGGGTGCGTTCCGGGGTCTGCCCGCCGCGTCTCCGCCTCGCGGAGTCTGCCGTGTGACTTGCGTCTTAGAGCCGGGGCAGGTGGGTCCTGGACTTCAGGTGTGAGCGGCTCAGGCCTGCTGCCATCCCAGCCGTGCAGGCTCACAGCTCCGGCCCGGGCTAAATCCAGGAGGCGCGGCACCTTGCACCTCCGCCCACAAGGGCCCCTTTAGCGCAGCACCGAGCCGCAGGGCACCCAGTCGAGGACTCTCGCCCAGGGAGGCTCCCAAGGACAGCGCTGTTTCCGACATCCCTCGTGACGCCACGTGGGTCAAAAAGACACTGCGCAAAATGTGCCTCAATGCGCCTCCCGGGAAGCCCCGGGGAGAGCATGGGAGAGAGGACGCGGGCAGCCGCTGTGCCACAGGGACAGGCGGCCCACCCACCCCCGACCCGCTGGGCTGTCTCCAGGCTCAAGGCAGCTTTTTACCTTCCAGCTCAAAAACTCCCGCTAGAAGTTCAGTGTTTTCTGACCTGGGGTAGAGGGTTTTCCTGCTGCTGTGGGGTATTCCCTGTGACCCCAGGCTCCCCAGCATCTCCTGGGTATTCATTTCTTTGGGCAGGAGCCCCTCACCCCTTGCTGGGGATGTGGGGGTGCCCGTGCCCCGGAAATGAGGATGCGCCTCATAGCCAGTTGAAGGCCCCAAGAGGAAGAGTTGCACCCCCAGGGAGAAGGAACGCTGACTCCAAGCTGCTCAGACGCAACCTGCAACTTCAACTCTTCCCTGAATTTCCTGCACGCTGGCCGGCCGTGCAGATTTCAGACCTGCCAACTCCCACAATTACTTGAGCCAATTTCTTAAAATAATTTTCTCTTGATTTCTCTAGAGAATACTGGCCAATACACTTTTCCTCTGAGAAATACTGTCAGTGTTTAAGCCAAAAGAATAAATCACGAATGGTGGAATTTCAACCCTCTGTAGAAGAAGCAGTATAAGGGCTCAGGCTGGGGTTCCTTTGGCTGCTTCCCTAAAGAACTACATGGAATTCCCATCCCATCCCATCCCATTCCACCCCACCCCACCCCAGCCCAGCCCAGCCCAGCCCAGCCCAGCCCAGCCTAGCCCTGTGATTGGTCCTGGGTTCTGGGCTCTAATGAGAAATCGTGGAAGGAAGGTGGGCTCCAGAGTCAGACCTGCTCTGTTGGCTTCTGGTGTGGCACCTGCAGGCAGGGTGCATAACCCCTTTATGAACATAGGCTAAGAATGTCTGGGGGTGTAAGCACCTGCATGTGGGGTTGGCCCAGTGAGATTAGCGCGTCTCTTGCTGATGTGACCCAAAAGCAGAGCCCATAACAGTACACGGTCCAGGCAGGTTGTTTCCAGAATTCTCCTGAAGATTTGCGAAAATTCGTGATTTCCTGGGATGTGCCCTGTGGCTTTCTGAAGTCCATTTACCCTTGGAGAACGATCCTTCTCTCCTTCCGCTCATCTTTTTTTCATACAGAGATGGATTTCTGTCTCCAGCCATGCAAGGGTTCTAACTCATCGACTCTCTTTTAGTTAACTCAATCTTGGATTGTTTTGCCCCTCTGTGGGTTATTCTTTCTAGAAAAAGGTAAGAAGGAACATAAGGGAGGAAAGAAAGACTGTATATGAAGTTTACAACTAGTGCAACATCTGTTACTTGACTGCTACTGCCTGACCTTTCAGTGGCTCAGACACCAAGTCACCGCCCCACCCCCGACCCCTACCCCCCGCCCCCCACGGCCGCCCCCCACCATGTGGGTCGGCTGTGGTCAGGCACTTCCAGTGTTAACTGGAAATAAAGGCTCAACGATAGACATGAGTTTATTGGATCATCAAATGAAGATTCCAACTTGGGAAACAGCCCCACAGATTTCATTCTGCAAAACTGTTCCAATAAACACAAGTCTAAATTTAGTTTACATAGGTAGGAACAGTGAATCATTGCATTAGAACGTAATCATTCCCGACGGGGCTTCTGGTCCTGAGTGGTCTTGACCTACAGATGACAGACGTGCCG
This sequence comes from Scalopus aquaticus, assembly GCA_004024925.1. Classification (NCBI taxonomy): domain Eukaryota; kingdom Metazoa; phylum Chordata; class Mammalia; order Eulipotyphla; family Talpidae; genus Scalopus; species Scalopus aquaticus. The sequence continues at coordinate 37,732 of PVIJ01000824.1, forward strand.
GGCGGGGCGTGCAGGGGTGGGCGTGCGGCTGGAGCCCTTGCTGGGACCGTGCTGAGCCGTGCAGAGGCCCAGTCACCGTGGGGACAGCTTCCTCTCACTCCCGGTCATCAGGAGCAGCTCTGCAGCGTCCCAGACTTCACGCCCGCAACAGACGCTCTGCTCTCGGGGCTCCAGAGCTCTTTACGGGGTGCACACAGCTGCGTCTCCTGGGGGGCCACCGCTGCAGCTCTTGTCCCAAAGCCCTTTCGGAATATTCATGGGGATGGAAGCTACAGCACGTGCAGCCCCGGAATCCATGGTGTTTGTGGGGTGCCAGGGCACCTTCAGAGGCCCCACACAGGCAGAGGCGCTGGTGTTCCTGTTCGGCTGGGCGCTCGGCTAGGCGCTCTGTGGGGTGTACAGAGTGGACACCGTAAGCCTGCTCAGGGGAGCGCTGTTCCCGCCGTGACTGAGAAAGCCTGACTCAAGCTGCGGATGACCCAGCTGGCCATGTCCACTAGGGACTTTCAAGTCCCATGAGCGAGAGAAGCAGAAGGCTCCCCGGAGCGAGAGCGGCCAGGCCCGCCACCCCAAACCCCGCTGACAGCCAGAACCCCGCTCTCTTTATTTTTGGTTCAACTCCCTTGCACTCTAACCAGCTCGCTCCAGGCGTGTTGGAAAAACACCCTGTCGGGGGGCACGTAAGTGGTCACGTTCCCAGTTCCGAGAGTAACTGAGCGGAAGAGCTCCCTTTCCTTTGGGTTTACTCTGACAAGGCCGCGTCTTCCTTCCTTCAGGACGCCAGTACCTGTTGTTTTCAAGTTCAGATCCACCTAGCGCGGACCCAGGGCTCCTCGAGGCTGCAAAACGCATTCTGCCTTGTTGCGGTGACTCAGTTTCCGTGGCGAGGACCTGGTGACATGCCTCCAAGGGGTGGTCTCCCCCTGGAACTCGGCTCTTGAAAAGCTGAACTCAAACTTAAATTTAATTTAGGAGCCAAGTGAAATGCAAAGAGCAAAACTGCTGTCCCAGTCATGTCGGGATGGGCTGTTCATGAACGCAGCTCCCCAGCAAAGCCCGCTGTGCCCAGGGCAAAGGGGGACCCGGGCGGATCTCTGCTAAGGATCCAAGTGAAATTCTTCCATCGAAGCCAGCTCATAGCTCTCCAGCCTGGGAATTTGGCTCTAAGTGACTCCAATTAATGAAAAACCGGGTCTGTTTCCGGCTGAAATACCAGCTTGCCAGGGATTACTCAGCTCCTCTCTCGATCCCTCGCTGCACAAAGAAAGGGACAACCTCAGAGGCTCCTGCTTCCCGCTCTAGCTCCCCAAGGTGGGGTTCCTGGGGACAGAGGTGCCAAGGCAGGATTAGACATGCGGGGACACTGAGGGGGGCTCTCTGTGAAGGAGAAGGGAAGCAGGCAGGAGCAGCCGGGAGAGCCTCAGAGCCGGGGTCCCGGGCTGACACCACACCAGGAAGCAGGAAGGAAGGACTGGCGGGAAGAGCCACAGACCCATACAGTTCTCAGAACGCCTCCGAGGTGTGGGGGCTCCGTGCTTGCACCCCAGCCTCCTTCCCCAGTCATGGTCCTCATCCTTGTTTCTTGTCCTTTTCTGTCCTGTTCGTGAGCTCAGATGTTTTCTTCTAAGTCTGAATCATACATTTTACTTACAGCTGCAGGCAAGATCAGAGTCAGCTTTTTAAATGGGGGGGATTGGGAGATGACCCCAACCCTCTGGTGGGTAATTGCACCTCGCTTTTGCCTCTTCTGGATTGTGAGGAGCTGGTGGCTCGCACCTGATAAACGACCAAGCAGCAGCTCATCAAGCAGCCACCGGCGCTCACTGACCAGCACTTTCCAAATGGCGCGTTCTCTGGCCAGCGGGCTCGGTGGACGTCGTCACACACCCGCGTCTGCCATGTGCTGCGCGGAACGGACGGCTGCTGCGCCAGCTGCTTCTGACCCCTCAACCTGCCACAAGGCCTCGGGGCAGGTGCCGACCCAGCTCCCAGATAAAGACATCACCGCTCTGGACAGAAAACAGCTCGGTCACGGTGGCAGGGCCATCCCTGGCAGAGCCGGGTCTGCTGGCCCCACAGCAGCTGCCCAAGACAGCGGGGAGCAGGCGGCCAGGCTGAGCAGACTCCCTGTAAATTAGTGACCACAAGTCTCAGGGGCCCCGGGCTGCGGCGATGCCTGGAGACTTCTGGAACCTTCTCTCTCCTGCTCCTCTACAGCCTTCAGCTCTCCCCCATCTGATACCTTTCCTTGGAGTTCCCTGACCGAGGGCAGTCGCTAAGGAACAGAACTTCCACCTGGTATCCCCCAGGTGCCCTGCCCACAGTGACACCCCTCAGCACCCCAGTCTGTACGCTTCCTTGAAGGGCATGCCCCTCCTTCCCGCCCACCCTATCCTTGCTGTATACAAGCAAGGAATGTTCCAGAAGCTGCAGCTAGCTCAGGAGGCAGGTTGAGGAGAAGGACTTTGGGGTCCTGCAGGCATCGGCTAAACCCAGCTCTTCAACCCCCAGTTGGGGCTTGGGGGAGTCCCTTAACCATCCAAACTTATTTTCCCATATGCAGGAGAGCAAATAACACTGCCTTGCAAATCGGTGCTGCAAAATAAATGGGGTCACGTGTGTGAGAGTGTCCAGCACACATGGGCCACAGGCACCCCAAGCACGCAGAGAAGGGAGAGGGGGAGGCCACAAGGCCCCACACTGAGGAGCTGGGTTTGGTCTGGGGTGAGGCGCAGGTGGCATTTAAGGCAGGGGGAGACTGGGTGCTGCTGTTAGTTCCATCTTAACTACCGACGGCACGACCAAGAACAGAGGGCGAGTACCGTGCACAGGGGCGCAGCCACGCAGGGGCAGGCCTGGCCAGCCCCAAGCCCACGTCCACGGCAGTGACTGTTCCTCCTCTGGCTGAACAGAGGAGGGAGGTCCTGGAGGAGGAGGGGATGGCAGGGGCTGCACAGGGGGGCGACAGTCACAGAAAAATGGGTCCCCTGCTTCCGCCCTGGAGGCCAGGATGCTGAGAAGGGGTGAGCTGGCGTGAGGGGATATTCGGGATTTCACAGAGACAAACCCGCCGGCCCTGTGCAGCGCTCGGGGCCCGGCTCCCTGAGCGACAGCGCTGCAGAGAGGCTGACCTGAATGAAGCCCGCCCATCGCTGGCCGGCTGGGGAAGAGGAAGAACTGGTTTCACAAGCCGCTTCCAACCCCCTGGCGTGGCGGAGCAGGTAGGTGTGCAAAGAGGGACGCTGGCGCCGGGCAGGGCCCAAGAGGGCCCCACACCGCAGGGAGAGCCGGTGCAGGGCGGGGCCGGCGGAAGGGAGTGGGCGTGGGGCCCGGTGGTCAGGGCGGCGGGCAGACTCCAGCCAGAGCGCGTGATCAAGGAAGAGGTCGCCGGAGGCTGGAGAAGAGGGGTGCAAGGGGAGTCCGTGCCTGGGGCGTGCGGCAGCAGGTGCTTCCAGGGCAAACTGAGCACAGAGAATTCAGAATGGAAGATGCACAGAGGTGGAGCCAGCTGCACCCCACAATGCAGGACCGCAGGCCCCCGAGTTCCCCGTGCGGCCGCCAGCCTCAGGGCTGGGGGTTCAGTAGCAGGAGAGGTGGCTTGAGGTGGTTCTACCCAAAAGCCCAAACCAGGGGCAGCTGACTGCTGCTGGGTCCCCACGGAGGGGTGTGGGGGTGGCACCCACGGGCACCTGCAGGGCTTCAGTCCAGCTGCGTCCTGTCTCCTCCCTCACGTCGCGTCCAGGTGCCACCTGTGCCCTCCAGCCTGGTGTTAGGGCCGCCCTCGCCTCGCTCGCTCCCGCCTGGCTTCCCTGCCAACACCCAGAGAGTCCAGCTCCTCTCTGCTCTCTGCAGTTCATTCAGCAGGTATCTGCAGAACTGGAGGTGGAAGGGGGCGGGGGGTGGGCAGAGAAGGCGCATCTGTTAGCATCACTCCTGTGCCAGCCACTGCCCTTGGCCCTTAACCAGAACTCAGCTGGGGTGAATGCCTTGCTCTGGGGCCCACACAGCCCAGGGCCCTGTGGAACCAGGAAGGGTCTCAGGCGTGGAACTCAGGCCACCACTCATGTCTGTCCCAGGTCCAGGCCACAGGACATGGTGTCCGCTAAGTGCCAGCTGTGCCAGCAGGCAGCGCTGTAAGGGAGGGGCCTGCAGACGGTTTGCTCGGGGGAAGACCCAGAGCCACAGCCAGCCCTGCTCCTGCTGGCCTGGTGGCTAGAAGTGACCGCAGGGCGATGATGGTGACGATGGAAAGATGCTGGAGGATGAAGACGAAGGAGGAGGAGAAGAAATGAAGCTCCAGGAGCAACCCTGAACACGCGGACGTGCCAAGTTCTCCGCTGAGGACAGGGAAAGAGCCAGCTGACCAAGTGGGTTTGAAATGATAGGAAAGAAAAAATTATTCTTTTCTGGACCCTACGGAGTCTTGCCCCATTCGCTGCATTGATTACTTTAGAGCAACAGTTAATATCAGAACATATCCCAGGCTCCCCACTCCAAGGGCCTCGGATGATCTCAGACGTCCTGTCCTAGAGACCAGAGGCTGTTGTGAAAATGACCACACTGAGTGTGTGTATTGACATGAGAGGCACAAAATCATGCATCAGAGTTGAGGGAAGGAGGCACGTCGGGCATTAAACATTCGGGTTGACTATGGAAAGCTGTATGGCGATTCCCCAAACTGCTCAACATGGAGTTTCCATACGACCCAGCAATCCCATTTTGGGAATCTACCCAAAGGACACGAAAACACTAATCCGAAAGGATACATGCACCCGTATGTTCATTGCGGCACTGTTCACAATAGCAAAGGTATGGAAGCAACCCAGATGTCCAAAAATAGATGACTGGATCAGAAGATGTGGTACATATACACAATGGAACACTATTCAGCATTCAAAGACGATAAACACATGCAATTTGCAGCGACATGGATGGAATTAGAGGGGATCATACTCAGCGAAACAAGCCAGAAAGAAAGAGAAAAATATCGAATGGTTTCACTTATAACAGGACTATAGGGAAACCAAATAGGAGAGAGACACTTGTGGGGGTCGGGGTGGGGAGGATAAGGGCACAAAACGGAGTAGAAAAGGACACAAGGGACCACGGAGATGGATCACGGGTGAATTGGTGGTGGGCTACCCAAGGGGAATACAAAATGTAAAAGATATAACTAACAATAAAAATATATATTTATACCAAAAATAAACAAATAAATAAGCATTCAGGTTGGGTGGCAGCCAGCTGCTGAGAACTCCTGCGGGGCTGAGCTCACTCACCTCTGTCCACGTGCTCAGCCCTGGGGGTGCGCCCCAGCGACCATGACCACGACAAGATCAAAAGCAGCAGCGTTCAAGCCCTGTCACCCTCAGGCTCAGCCTGTTCGATGCTGATTCCTCCCCGGGTCTTCCCAAAGGAGCCAGGGGCTGGCCCAGCTGCTCCAGCCCCAAGTGTCACCCCAGGAGCAGACCAGGCAGCCCTCTTGGCCCCTCTTGCCCTAGAAGGCAAGTCCCAAGCTCTGCTGGTCTCAAAGCCGCTCTGGAGCGGGAGGAGCTGGGAGCAGCCTCTCCTGCCGGGCACGGGCTGATGGCCACAGACCCTGTCCCTGGACTCGGGGGGCCACTCCGAGAGGGCCCTCCCGCCCCTGGATTTGGCCATGGTTAGACTCTGACCCGCCTACGCAGCCCCCTTATTTTTGGAAGTCACAATCCCCGGACCACAAACTGGAGCTGCTGCCCATCTGGCATTTCGCATCATGGAGGAGGCCCCCAGCACCCCAGCACCCCAGCACCCCAGCACCCCCATGTAAACACTTCTAAGTTATAGGCCAGTGATTTTTCGAGATGCATTCATGTTGGGTTCTTTTTTTCTCTTTATCCCCAAGATTTAAAATGTTCACCAGGACAAGTCTAGAACAGGCTCTCTCTGCTCTCTGTTGTTCTAAATCCTCACTCAGCGGCCCTTTCCAGCTGAAAAGCCCCCCTCCAGCTCAGGCGAGCCCCTTCCGCGGCAGGCCCCCCACAAAGCCCCGCTTCCTTCTCCTCTGCTGCTCTTTCTGGAATGCCTGAGGGTGTCCTGCCCGCAGCACCTCCTCAGATGGGCGGCCCCCGCCTGCTCTGCCCCCACCTCAGCCGTTGGCCCCTCACACACAGCGCCCCACGCTCAGCTCACTCAACAGGGCCCGCCCCCACCCCCAGCCACAGAGGGCTCATCTGTTCAAAATCCAGCCTTTCCCCCTGAATGAGGACGTCCTGAGGAAAACAGTAGTCAAATGCTATTTCCTTAACATGATGTAAAAAAATACCTCGCAAAGTCATTGAAACTAGAGAGACAAATTATTGAATTCTGGATGGAACAAGAATTACAAATATTGAAGAGGAGGTAAGAATTTCTGTTTGATGATATACTCACTGACCAAGAGAATAAATTAAAATTGACTGGAAAATGCTTAGAATTAGTGAGGTAACGCCCTAAAGAGACTGGCTGGAAAACAAATACTTGGCGCTTAATGACTCTACTACATAGTCACAATAACCCAGCAGAAAAGGGAAGAAAAGAAAGATGCCGCTCACAAAAGCAGGTAACACACAGCTCGTTTATAAACCAAATGGCAGGACCCAGCCAGGCTGGAAGAGGCAGGGTGGGGACAGACAGTCTTGGGAGGCAAAACCACAGATATGTCCCAGAGTAACTAGAACGAGAGGAAGCTGTCACTCCCACCCCCGCAGGACTTAGCAAGTGTGAAGGTGAACTTTTAAAGTTCATGCAGGAGAATCACACAGGAGAAAAGCCCCATGGCTGGGCGGGGCAGGAGGAGTGTGACGAGGGGAGACTTCAGCAGGGCACACAGAAAGGGCGCAGCCACCGCGGGGAAGCGTGCAGGCCAGGGCCCAGAGCTTGGGGGTGGGGGGGAGCAGTGACCAGCTCTAGGCGTCTAGAGGTGGAGCCAGACATGCTGGGCTGGCTGCTGGCCTGAAGCTGCTTTCAGCGCACCCCCTGTGGCTCCGATTCCTTGCCAAGAGGGTTATGGGATTGGGAAGGAAGGAAAGAACACAAAACCCCTTGAGCCCGGAAGACTAGATATCCTGGCGGGAACTCAGGCTCTTCTCTTCCATTAAAATCAATCAGTGGGAGGGATGGAGAGCTCTGCACGGAGGCTTGCTGCCTCCTGGAAGGGTTTGCATTTTGATCAGTCAGTGGGCCCTGGGGAGACTCTGCTTTAAAAGGCACAGAACAGGGGGTCTGGAGGAGAGGAAGGCAGGGGGAGAGGGGAGGAGTTGAGACAGGTGAAGACACACCTTACCTCAGGCCCCTGGGGCTACCTGCGAGGACAGGACATGACAGGTGGCTGATAAGCTACAGAAATTTATTCCTTGCTGTCTGGAACTGAAGGTCCAAGGTCAAGGCACTGGCACTTTCCTGCCTGTTGGGGCCCCTCTGGTTCACAGGCAGCCTCATCTGGCTGTGTCCCCTGGAGGCAGAGGAACAATGAACAGGAAGAAAGACAGCTAAGAAAAAAACCCCACTTACAATCACACCAAAAAGAACAAAATATACAGGAATCGACTGAACAAACAGGTAAAAGACCTGCTCATGGAAAACTATAGGACATTGTTAAAAGAGGTAGAAGACAAGCAAAATGAAGATTCTCTGTGCTCATGGAATGGAAGAATTAACACTGCTAAAATGGCCATATTAACATTAAGATTCAATGCAATGACTATCAAAATTCTAGCAAAAAAAAAAAAATAGTAATAGACACCATTAACCCATATGGAACCACAAAAGACCCTAAAGAGCCAAAGCAATCCTGAAGAAAAAAGAACACTCCCCAACCTCAAACATATTATAAAACTGTAGTTATCAAAACAGTATGATATTGGAATAAAAACACACAGAGTTCAGTGGAACAGCATTGAGATCCCAGAAATAAACCCACACAAATACAGACAGCTAGTTTATGACAAAGGAGCCAATACAGTGGATATAGCCTCATACAAACATGTTGGGAAAAATCAGACAAAATGTGCAAAAGAATTAGACTAGACCAGTAGCTCATGCCATACACAAAAACTAATTCAAAATAGATAAACGACCTAAAGCCATAAAGTGTAGGGGGTGTATTCTGGGACTTCAACCTCACAGATGTCTTTGGGGGCTCAACTCCAAAGGCAAGGGGAGCAAAAGCAAAAAGAAACAAATGGAACCACATCAAATAAAAAGCTTCTGTACAAGAGAAGAAACCACCCCAAAATGAAGACACTGTACGGATTAGAAGGTGATATTCACAACTCATAAATCCAGCAAGGGATGCATACCCAAAATATATAAAGAACTTACACAACTCAATAAGAAAAAAGCCAACAACCTAGTCAAAGTATGGGCAAAGGACCTGAGTAGACACTTGAGAGCATTTTGAGGTTTTGTTTGTAAACTAATTTCTCTGGTAGAGAAAGTACAGGGAGTTTGACTTTCATGTATTTCGAGAACTTAACATTTACATATTTAAATAGGATGAGAAAGCCAATTTGACTCTACACTAGAGGTTTGTCCCTTAAATAAGGGTGTGTGTGTCTGACCTAAAGCATAGTGGGGTGGGAGGAGGAGGAGGGATGGGGGTGAAAGGGTAGGGGTGTGGGGGAGGTGAGGGGATGGGGGGAAAGTTTTGACCCATTCTTGCCTGCCTCTCTGTCAGAAACTCCTTTTTCTTGATTCGACATTATATTTTTCATGACAAAGGCAAACTTGCAAAATTTGAAAACAACACAAAACAATAGTCACCTATAATTCCACCTTGACTGGTGACATTTTGATGCATCTATTTCCAACCTATTTTTTTCTGTCATTACACAGTTCCCATTATCTATCATACACTCAATTTGTCCTGATTCTTCACTTGATGTTAACCATTTCCCAAGATCTTCTCTCCTGATGGTTAAAAGGGGGGCATTTTCCAAATTTTCTCTTTCATACTGGTTGCAGTGAACTTTTAACAGTGTAATTTTCATTTAAATGTTAATATTCACTTACAGATAGATTTCTAGAAGTGGTCCAAATGTTGAGTGATTTTAAGACTCTTGCATTTTACTAATTGGTAAACTGAATAAAGAGTATTTAAATAACTGCATGATTTTTAACTCTCCTATTGTTTTTCTTAAAGTGATACAATCCTATTTGGAAACCTGATGACCAGACCAGACTATAATATAAGGGCAGGCGTATATGGGATCACAGGGACTTATACACACATATGCATATACTCATATAAGTATCTTTCTTCAATCAATCTTAATGACCTGGGCACCAATATAAATGCAAATGACTTCTGTCACCCCTTGTACAAGACAGAGATGACGGTGCTCATTCCCTTGTCTAGGGGGAGGGAAAAGTAAACTCACATTCAGGACACAAATTACTGATCCAATTGGTATAATGTGGGGTCTTCAACATGACCCAGGAATAAGACCCTAACTTAGAGGTGTTTGCTCTTCCAGCAATCCTCACGTGCAATAAGTCAGCTTCCAATCTACAAAGGAAGGACTGAGGTGTAAAGAGGCTCATTAGCATTTCCAAGACCATGTCACCTTTTAAGTGGGGGAGCCAGAACTCACACCTTCTGCCTGCATGGCTGAAAGTCAGCCTTCGGGAGAGAGAAGCAAGGAGGAGGTTGCAGGGTTTCCTGGTCCTCTGAGAGGGCCACTAGGGAGGGGTGGGGCCTGCTGTCTCCCAGGCCCCCCTGCTCTTTGCTGGTTTATGTCTTGGGCAGAGACATGTCTTGGGCTGCTTCCAGAGGCAGCCACTGCCCCTCCCCTTTGTCCTGGTCCTGTGCGCCCCTCGCTAACTGGACCATGCTCCAGCCCAGGGCGAGCCCCCGCCCAGCCCCGCCGTGAGGCCAGCTGTGTGCCCTGCGCAGGGGACGCAGGCAAACCCACAGCACAGGGCTCCTTCCCAGGGGACCCCAGCCCAGCACACACTTTGGTTGCCGGTCTGGGTGGTGTGGCAGTTGTCAGCTACTTCTCGTGGGCCACCCCTCCCGGGACAGGACTACCGCCAGGCCAGATTGGGCGCTCAGAAGCATTTTCTCACTGAACCTCCCCTTATCATGAAAGGGCCCAGCCCAGGGGAACCGGATGGGACAGGCAGGCGAGGGCCTGGGGCACAGCTTCTGGGCACTCCTGGGCCTCCCCCAGGCTGCCACCCAAGCCCCCCCAGCCCCGGACTCCCCAGGAGCCCACCACCAAGAGGACCCTCGGGATTTAGGATGTGGGCAGGACCTGGCGAGTCCAGCCAGCGTCCCGGGAGCTGTCCCCGCTCATCTAGCCGGAGGAAGCAGCCGGGGTTTCAGCAGCTCCTGCCGGAAGCGGGCCAGAGGCCCATGTCTTATTTTCATTATCTCACAGGCATTCGCCTGTGCTGGGCGATAAAACCAGCTCTCAGGTCGTAATTATAGGGTTGTGCAATAAAAACTAGAGTGAACTGAGCGGTTGGGGGCCTTGTTCTCAGAATTCCTGGGGACCGGGACTTCTCCCTACAAGAACTCCCCTGAAGAGGCCCTTTGTTCTCTGCCTTCCAACCTGGCCTCCTGGACTGGCCTGGGATCCTCACAGGCCACCGAGGCCAACAGCCACCAAGCGGGGTGCGGAGCCCCAGCTTCCGGCTTAGAAGAAGAGCAAGCGCCAGGACCCAGCTGGCGAGCGCCTCGCCTTTCCCGCCCCCTCCCCCTCCCCCACCTCACCTGTTCATCAGCAGGCATCAGGTGTGACCAGTGCGTGCCCAGAGCTTGGAGGCCCCTCCCCCCCGCCCTCGCCCCTCCCCCACAGGGCCGGCTCTCACTGGCCCCCTGGGTTGCCCTGTCTCAGCTTCTCTGGCCCCAGCTCCAAGGGCTATCTGGGGGAAGCAGGAGTGGATGTGGTGGCCCCGAGTAGAGTCCAGGTGCTGCTTGCAGGGAGGGCAGCGGCTTCCTGCCCTGAGGCCCGTGGGGTTAGACAGTGCACCCGGCGACCTCCATGTCCTCCTGGCAGCCGGGTCCTTCGTGGAGTCCGCACCTACCCACAGTCCTGTCTCCAGGACACAGGCGTCTGACTCGCGCCGGGTTTTTCTGTAGCTTCTCTCCTCGCTAACTTTTCAAATTGTGCTAAAATACGCATTAGGTAAAACGTGCCCTTTTCCAGTGTCCAGTTCTGTGGCGATAGGTCCGCTCACACTTTTGCAGCATCACCACACTGCATCTCCCGAACCTTCTCATCTTCCCAAAAGGAGTCCCTGCCCCCACACTCACTCCCAACCCCTCCCCAAGCCCGACACCCACAGTTCATGTCTCTGTGGCCAAGGAACTGAGGCCTCCAGCACCTCGCGAGTCCACTCACTCAATACCCAGCCTTTTGTGTCCTTGAGGGTCACCTGTGCAGCCTGTGTCAGAAGGCCCTTCCTTTTTGAAGGCTGAATAATATTCCATTTGCGCATAACGTGCATTTTGCTCAATCATCTCAATCATCCATCGGCGAACCTGACTATTGCGGTCATTTAAGCAATTGCTCCAGAGCGCCAATAGCGAGGGGGGCCCGGCTTTTGCTCCCGAGATAAGGCCTCCCCGGGGTCAGTCGCAGGTCCCTGGCCCCACAGAGGACGGCAGAGCAGTGACGCTTGCTTCCTGGTCCATAGAGGGCCAGGGAACTGGCGTCCTTTATCTGTGCAGCCTCCCTAATTGTTAACCAAACCTGATTAAAATAAGAATAAAATAAGTAGAAGTACTCATGGAAAGGCTTGCAAATCGCCAAATCTTTTAACCAATCTTTTAACAGGTGCTTGTGAAGGTCACCATCAAGGGCAGCCGCAATACAGCCCGCCCCCACCGCCCGCAGTCCCAAGCCCGGGACAGAAGTCGGTGTTTCGGGGCGGGGTAAGCAGCCGGCAAGCAGCTTCCTGCGATGTTCCCGGAGCGGCCCCAGCACCTGGGTGCAGGTCCCCGAAACCCACGCCCCTCCCCCCTCACCTGATGCCTCGGGACGCCTACTGCTGCCACGTGCCACGCGCTCTCTCCTCCCGAGCATCTCATTAAACGTGTCCTCAAAACCCCGCTCGGGGCGCTGCTGGGTGCCAGGAGGCATCGCCTTCCCCGAGGTTGCCCCGGCAGGTGAGCCCCTGGGAGGCCTGGGGACCTCTTCGCGGTGGGGTCCCGGGAGCACATCTGCCTGCTGACGTGTTCTAGAGCGCCCTCTTGTGGGCCAGCTGTGAATAGACACCGATTATTTCATCGCTGTGAGCGGGTTATAAGGCTCATCTGCGAATCCTGGGAGCCAAGTAGGACCTTCTTAGTTTTTACAAAAACCTTCAAAAGGGTCCTCCCTGGTGGCGCAGCGGGTTGAGCCGCAGCGCTGTGGGGCTATTGGTGGCTCCGGCGCCGGTTCCATGCCTGGTGGGGGAGATTCCCACATGGCGCGGCAGACCTCTCCTGCCTCCACCGCTGCCCCCCTCAGCAGTGTGTTTCTGATCTGCCTGTTCTGCTCCTCGCTGTCTCTGGTGAGCCCTCTCGCCGCCCCACACCTCTCAAATTAAAATACTCGTGGGCCCACACACCAGCTTTATCGAATCGTAACATTTTGCCCCATATTTACTTTCTATCTTTTACAAAATAAAGGATTCCATTGAGGACCCTGGAGCGTGCCTTCCTGTACAAGGTCGCCATGGCTGTGAATTTCTGTGTGTTCCTCCAGAGCTGGTTTCCTGTTTCCACACACACGTGGGTCAGTGCAATGCAAAGGACCACTTCACCCGCCCCAGGTGCGACAAGGATGCGCCCACCTCCTTCTGCAGTCGGCTTCTCCTTTCGACTTTATTCTTTTGAAGTTGAGCCCTGTGGCTTCTCCTTGGGCTGTCAGGGGAAGCTCCCCCTCCCCAAACCTGCACCAACTCTCAGGCAGCGCCTCGGAGCAGCTCCGGGAACAGGGGCGGGGCCGAGCGCCAGGTGTGCTCTGTAACAGGAGGGCAGGTGGGCGCGGGAGAGCTCTGCTTCCTGGGCGGGGCTTGAGCCCTGGTTCTGGTTCTGGGGGAGGAGCTACGTGGCAGAGACAGACGTGGGGGGCAGCCTACCTTGATGTGGCACCACTTTGGTCCTGGCTTCTTGGCCTGCTTCAGAACCCCTTTCTGAAGGCTGTGCGCCAGAAGGTGCCTTAGAATGGGGCAAACTCTCAGGCCTCGGCGCTCTGCTGACCCCGTGTGGTGGATGTTTGCCCACGAGGGGATGGGTAACTCGGGATGTGTTATTGGAGCCCTAACATCCTTGCTTCGCTCTCACACTCATTCTTTCAAAGAGCGACCGCACCGGGAGTCTGCTTTCTTTGTCTCACGCAGCAGATGACAGGACCCTGTTTTAGAGCGTGGGAGTTTGGGGGTGTCTGGGCACCCTTCGGTTGCTGGCTGACGTGAGCGCCCCAGTGTGTGCACCAGTCCCGATTCTGGGGCAGCAGGTGCTCGGCTGTGACCGGCGCCCCCTCACGCTGGTCCTGGCCCTGTGGACACGCGCCTGCCGGGGCACCGGCTGGCCCCGGGGGCGTCTCCGGCTTGTCTGCACGAGCCAGGATGCTGGAGGAGGTGTGCGCCGCTTCCCTGCTTCTGCCTTTGCGCCGTCCTCGGATATGCCCCCACTAACACGTGCCTGCGCCCTGGCTGCCCCGGGGGTCCTCAGTCACAGGTGCCCACCCCGCGCTCACCTCCTAAGCAGTTTCTTATGCCAACATGACACCACCCGCGGGTAATGACACCTGGGAGGAAAGTAAGGCCACAGCGGCTGGCGGGAGGCAGGAAGCGCCGGAGGGCTCCCTAGCCCGAGGGCTCCGCTGGGCCTTCCTTTCATTTCTTTTTTTTCTAAAGATTTTTATTTATGCATGCACAGAAGAGCTGGGGAGCACGCCAGAGGTGTGGGGCGTGCGCAGAACAGGCTGCCTGAAGTCCGCTGCTGAGGCGGCACCGGGCGAGACAGGAGAGGTCTGCTGCGCCCCGTGGGAAGCTCCCTGGCCGGGGTGTTGAACTGGCACCGCAGATGCAGACAGCTCCACAGCGCTGCACTTACCCCTGCGCACCGGGGAGGCCCCTCCCCTTCCTTTCCTTCCTCAGGGCCGCAGCTTGGTCACTGCAAAACCGAAGGAGGCTGATATGTCATCCTGGGCACCTGCTAGAATTATAAGAGGGAAATGCTGGGGCGTGGGCTTGCTTTTCTTTTCACGGAGATAAAAATAGACGTGAGCTCTCCTGAGAGCTGTGAGAGTTTACTTCTCTTAAAAAGATGACGCCCAAAATAGTCAGAGCAGCTGGAAGCGAGGGCTAGCAGGTGCGCGGGAAGTCGGCGGAAGCAGAGCGGCCCGGAGGCCAGCCCTGTGCGGCTCAAGTCCAGAGCCAGGGAGGGGGCGGGTCCCTAGAACGAGTCAAGGACAGAGATCACCCACGAGCCCGTGGAAGTGAAACTCGGGCTGCTTTCCGCCTCCCGCCCTAGTGGGGTGCCTGGGCCCAGAGCGCACGCGTGCGCGCGTGTACGGTACTCACACCTGTGCCAAGAGACGGGCAAAAGCAGCGGCAGCGGCAGCGCGAGAACCACCCTGAGGCGAGGCTGGAGATGGCGGGAGACTGAGCACCCCAGAGAACCAGAGAGGACACAGAGAGAGCTCCCCATCCCCTGTGGGCAAAGACTCCTGGGGGCTGGGGTCTCCGCTGCTCTCGTGGCCTCCCAGCCCCGCGGCCTGGCCCCTGGCTCCCCGAGAGAGCATTAAAGGCCTGTAAAAATCCAGAGGGCTCTGGGACTCTCCATCTGCCCAAATCGACTGTGAATTTGCCCTCTGCCTGCTTACACGAGCTCCCCTGCCCCCATTTTTTGGAGGTAACACACTGTTTTGCAACCATCCCAGGCTGGGCAGGTTCACTGTTGGTTCCTGCAGAGGAAAAGATCATGTTGGAGCCTTCGTTGGATTTTCACAGCCCTCGCTGCAGAGTCGGGACAGCCGGCTCCCTCCCGCCTCTCCTGGCTGTGAGCTCTCCCTGCCCTGCGCCCTGGGGCCCCACTAGCCCCGCTAGCCCCTCCCACAGGTGTCCCATTTGCCTGGGCCCAGGTCCCTCCACACAGGTGCCCTGTCGTAGCTGCTGACGGCAGAGCATAAACAGCCTGATTTTTAACTCCTTTCCCCTGCGAGTGCACATAACATAAAAAGGATGGTCTTAGCCGTTTCTAAGCGCCAAGCCCAGCGCACAGGGTGCCGTCTCCGCGGCCGCCGCAGCCACCCGCCTCCGGCAGTTCTCACCTTGTAACTCGAGCGGCTCCCGGCGCCCCCTGCCCAGCCTGGCTGGCTGCTTCCTGTCTGACAGAGGAAATGGGGGCACAGTACCCCATCTTCTGTGACTGGCTTATTTCATTTGGCAGAACGTCCTCAGGGGTCTTCCTTGCAGCCTGGCTCAGAATCTCCTTCCTTGTTCGGGCTGGATGGCTGGCCCGGAGGCGGGGGAGCACCGTTTGCTGGCCCCTCACCCCTGGGTGGACACGGGGTGACCGCCATGTCTAGAGCCTATTGACTAAAGAAGAGAGGACTCACCGCGGAGCCCAGCAGCCAGGTCAGGAGACTCCCAGTAGCTTGTTTCTCATAAATCCCCGGCCCTGTGAGCAGAAGCCTCCTCGAGGCAGCCATCCTGACGCCCCAGAAGCAACAGCTCCCGGTTGTTTTCCATGTTTGTTAATGAAAGACAAAGCAGGTTGCCCACTCGCTGGGCTGATTCACAGCTCCCAAGAGCACTTTGGGATTAACCTTCCAGGGGGCCCGGCCTCATCTCACCACACCTGCTTGTGGGGTTGCGGGTGCCCCGACATCGCCCTCCCGCTGGAGACTTGAGGCCCCACCCTCGGGGTGCTATAGGAGTCCCCTCCCTCCAGCACCTCCCCCGCCCACCGCCTGCTGGTGCCCTCCCAGCTCCCCGTGGTGACCGCTCAGAAGCTGCATCGGCTTTGGAAACGGGAGCTGCGGGGGTCCCACCATCTCGGCAGGCAGAACAGGGGCCTGGCCCTGGGGGCCCCGTTCCCAGCAGAGACAGACTTGGGGCTTCTCTGGACCTTTCTTTCATGGGGGACGGGCCGAACCCCACAGGTGCTAGCATCGAGATGCTGGTGGTGTTGCGGGGCAAGATGCGGCCGCCAAGCAGCCGCTGGTCTGGGGGTCCCCCGGGTGTTCGGAAAGCGGGTTTTTGTACCTTTGTCTCAAGAGTGCCAAAACGGAGGCCGAGGCCAGAGAAAACTGGGCTGTCGGCTTGCTGGGTCCAGGCCTCGGCTTCTTTCCCCAGCTGAGCGGCGAGGACGCGGCTTTCTCGAAGGTCGCGTTGACCTTGGCAGCCCCAGCCCACCGGGGGCCTCCGGGAGGGGCCTCTGGGGCGTGCGCCCTGGGTGACCTCACAGGCTTTGTGAGGCGGCCTGGGGCTGCATTTTGAACAGGCCGCAGCCGGGCAGCCCAGCACAGGCTCTCAGGATCCGGGGTCCTCGAAGCCCAGCACCCGCGCGAAGGCGTGTTTCAGGCCACCCCCAGAGACCCCGCCGAGCCCGCCTGAGACTCAGTGGCAGTCGGCAGCCCGCACAGGCCCAGCGCCGTCCTCTCTGGGTAGGTGGGAGGGGCGGGCCGGGGAGCCGGCCGGTGGGGACACAGGTGCGGGGACCCCCTCCTCAAGGCAGTGCAAGCAGCACCCCAAGACGAGGATGAGGATTTGAGAGTTTGGAAGGGTCTGTGGCCACCAGGCCGGGCCGTCGACCAACCGTGCCCACTCAGTGAGCTGTGGCACCCCCAAAGCGCGGTGACTCAAGCCGTGCTTCTGCTGTGAGCCCTGGGGTCCCCTGCCCTTCTGATAAGGACGCTTCCAGGTGGGATTCGGGTTCAGCCACATAAGCCACTGAAGCCTCAATGCCCCTGGAAGCCCTGTCTGCAGAGGCAGCCACACAGCAGGTACCACTTGGGCACCCGGCTGGGGCCGGGGGCAGTTAAGCCGATGCACCAGGGAGGCCCTGGTGGCTGCCCGCGCCCTGCCCAGGCCAGGGGCGGGGGGAAGGGTCACTGGCTCCCCCCTCCCTGCGTGGAGCTCTCCCGGGGCCTGCCATGTCGCCAGAAAATAACTGCCTTTCTCCTCCCTCAGAGAGAACAAACTGGCTTCTGGGGCCCGATGTCTGCGACGGGAGAGACGCCGAGAGAGCCCCCCCCGCCCTCTCCAGGTGACCCAGACGTCCCCCAGTGCCCGTCTGCGGAGGCCAGGCCTCTTGCTTGCATTTCGACAGAGACGAGGTCGCCAGGCCCCAACGCGACCTCTGTGGGCGGGCGAGGGCAGCGACTGCTCTGTCCAGAGCTCGGCCTTTCCCGAGCCGGGGCCCCAGGGCGCGCGTGGGAGCGGAGCTCTGCACGCGCCCGTCCCACGGAGCTCCCCGGCCAGGCACTTGGAGGTGGGGACTGTGTCCCCGACCAGTGTCACACGCCCCAGCGCTGCCTCCGGCCCCGTGGGGAATCCGCGCTGGCCTGGTGTTCTCCCACAGAAAGGAAAGGTCCAGTAGCGGTTTTGGCTTATTCTGGTTCCTACTTGGGCAGAGGGGGAGGAGCCAGACCGCACTGAACAGATCCTCTTTAAAGGAGACCTCTCGAGATTTCCTTCTTTTGTCTGTTTGCTTATAAATTATGCAACAGTGCAAACATAATGGAAAATAGGAGGAAAATATGAACACGGTGTAGACACATTCAAGCTTTAAATTTAAATTTGAATTTGAATTTTTCAAAGTCCATGAGCCACAAACCACTGAACTATCTAATGCAGCTTCTCTTAAATCCTTCTCGTTCAGGAAATTGAACAACAGATCTTCAGAAGCGCTAGCTCCGCAATGAGACGCACTGTGACCCTGTATTTGTTCTATGGAATCTTGGCATTTGCTGTCTGCACAATGCTGCTCCTGACATATTTCTACCCAGATCACAAGGCCTACAAGCCGCAGACAAGCCAGGACCTGGCAGCAATTTGGTCCCTGGGAAAGAAATTGCAGCAGGAAACCTCCTTCTATGGCGCCGAACGAATGCCAAACCCGCACGTCAGAGTCAGAAGACCTAGGGAAGGGGAAAATCGAGAGCCACTTTTACCTTTGAGTAAGTGTCTTGGTTTCCTCTGCTAGCCCGCCAAGGGGAAGACACGCCATACATTCAATATTCGGAAGAGGCAGAGTGTGCCCTTTTTAGAGCGACTCAATTTTTAGATTATGAAATATGTCAGGTAATAATAGGGAAGCATGTCTTTACCCCCTAAATTGTTTTAAATATGGCTTGCCATGCTTGTTTCAGATTTGCTTTTTATTTTTCAAAGTGCTAAAAATAGAAAACCCAGGCCCAAAGTGGAGTCCTCCGTGCTGGGTCCTACGCCTGATGCCATTTCAACCTATCCCAAAAGCACAGCTCTGAACCAGCGTCCCGGGGGTTTCCTGGTGCACTAGGGGCGCCTGAATGGGAAGACCCCGCCTCCCACGGAGGGAAGAGCTTTCCCTGGAACAATCTTCCTAATGACCTTGCCCCTCCCTCTTTTTGTCTATAAACCTTCCACTCTGTGTGAGTCCTTGTGGCTCCAGACAGGATACTGCCTAAGCTGGCAATCTTTTAATAAGGTAAATTAGAACCCTACATTTGTGAATTTCCTTTTTTAACCAAAGAAGTACATTTTCACAGGCACAGTAAAACTTTGGCCCCATTCCTTCACCTCCCTCACTCGGTTCACCTGAGCTGGCGACGCGCTCTCAAGTGTGCCTCCCCCACGTCTTATCGTCTCTAAGCAAAATCAGCGTTTTAATACATTTGCAGATATCCTACAATGCAGTGCCACCTCCTCTGAGAATCTACGTGTACATGTCCGTTTCTCTTAGGTGAATACCGAGGTGCGGGGTGGGCGAGGTGCAGGGCAGGTGTGTGTTTCATTTTAAAGGAAGTGCCAAATCTATTTTCTAAAGCCCTTGTGCACTTTCATGTCCCCTCCTGCCAAGAAGGGGATGGAAGGGTGGCAGGCGTTGTCCCCCGCCGCCACCACTAGGTGGGGAAAGAGAGCACTGCCCTCTGCTCCCTGGAACCACAGGGCCGGCGGCTTCTCCTATCGCTATTTGATGGGACGCAAGTCCAAAATCCCAACTCTGTAGCCGTCCCCCGGACAGACTTGGAGTTGTGTCTGCCTGTTGGTTTTCTCACTGAAGACTCCACAGCCCTCTCTCTGGGGTTTATGGGCAGCAACGAGGAAACCCCGAGCTTGCCAAGTGTGGCCCCTGTCCCCAGCTCCTGGGCAGCCGGCCTGTCTCTGCCTTTGCTTTTCTGTGGAATCACGTCCAGGGAACTGTAGGTGTAAGAGAGTCTGGGGGCGATGGGGCTGCTTGATCTTGACAGAAATCCCCTTCATGTGTAACCTTTTATTTCAGACTGAGCAGGGAAGGTGAGTGCATCCTCTCAAAGACAAAGTGCAACGTAAACCCAGTAAGGAAACTGAATTCAAGTTCTTTTTCACTTGTTTTCTGATTCCGTTGTCCCTAAAATATTCTACTACTACTTGTTTGTGGCACTATTTATTAATCTTTCTAGCAATTCTATTTTTTGTTGCAGCTGTATTTGAATCTACCAGTTTATTACTATTAAATCCCCATTACGATTTCTATCTCTGAGTATAAAACAACTTCTGTATGCTACTTCTAATGAAATCTGTATCAAAACAGCACTCCCTGTATTTTTAAATGGCTCCTGTGGTCCCTGACCCGTTTCATTTTTAATCATTTTAGTTCATTTTCTTTCTCTTGTATGACATTTTTTTTGTTGCCACTAAAGGGTTTTAATCTTTTAATAGGAAACTTCTCCCAACTCTATTTACTGTTATGAATGATAGGTTTGGGTTCTTCTGTCTCCTTGTTTTATTCTTTCTAATGGAATTTGAGAAGTGGGGGGGGGGGGCGCCAACTTGCTCCCCCGTCTAAATCACTCTGTTCACGACAGTGATGAATGACTAAAGGCAAGTGAGCTGGCTATCCTTCTAAGAAGTCTGCTTTGATTTTGTGACTACTTCGATTTTAAGTTGTCATCAAGGAGTTTAGGTTCCAAGAAAATGACTGACTCATAACAAAAGGGGTGAGTTTCGAGTACAGTTGTTCTTGGGGTCCTGCATCAAAGTGGTGATAATAAACCTGTACTTACGTAAGTCTAATACCTCTCCTTACAGGTGACGGTCCTAACTATTCGAACCCAGAACTGTATAAAGGACTTATCAAATATGGATTTAATGTCCTTATCAGTGAAAAACTGGGCAACGAGAGAGACCTACCGGATACCAGGAATAAAATGTATGTGTTGCCTAATTTTTTAAATCAAGTTACTAACCACATTTTAATTTTTGGCATATCAGAAATCTCATAACATAGGTTCCTGTTTAAAATCCAGTAATGTCTATTTCAAAATTACGGAGCTAACAGTGTAGAGAATGTCTTCCCCTTGGCACGGTATGTGTTCTGGATGGTTCCAGAAATTGAGTCACTCACGATCTTATCAAATCACCAATAAGGACTTTTGAGCAAAGGGTTTTTTTTTTTTTAATGATATAAAATGCTTCGGACAGCTACCTATTTTTTCTTCAAAGTCTCCTTTTCCCTCCAGTGTTCCATTAATCATTTGTGTTAATGATTATTGCCTTTGTTGAAATCGTGGTTAAATATACATGACATTGGATTTACGATTTTAGCTATTTTTTTTTAAAGATTTATTTTTTATTTATACATACAAGCTGGGGTACAAGCCAGAGCCGTGGGACGGCGAGAGGGTTCACCAGAGACAGAGTGGGGAGCAGAACAGGCAGATCAGAACTACACTGCTGAGGGGAGCAGCGGGCGAGGCAGGAGAGGTCTGCAGCGCCATGTGGGATTCTCCCCGGCCGGGCGTCGAACTCGCATCGCCGCTGCCGACAGCTCCACAGCACAGCGCTCAACCGCTGCGCCACCGGGGAGGCACGATTTTAGCTATTTTTTAACTAATTTTAATTCAGTAGCACCAGGTGCCTTCACAGTGTTACACACCATCACCCCCGCCACCATGTCCAGAACTTTATCGCCCCAAGCTGAAACTGTGTACCATTAAACACCAGCTCCCCACCCCTCCCCCGCCCCCGCTGCCCTGGTACCCCCCATTCCACTTCCCGTTGCTATGAGTTTCAGCATCTCCAAGTCCCTCACAGAAGCAGAATCACACAGTCTGTGGCCATTTGTGTTGGGCTCATTTCACTGACAAGGTCCTGCCTCACTCATGTTGTCAGCAGGTGCGTGTTAAAGCACTTTTCAGTACCTGGCAGGTCCTGGGGTCTCCAGTGAAAACAAGTCTGGTATCCCCCCTTAACTAAATGAGGTGTCTTCAAATACAGAGACAAAACAAGTGCAGGGAACAGGAGGACGTGAGGACATGCTGTCTCGGTGCCTCTTGTGTGGTGTGTGACACAAACGTGAAGTCACAAGTCTAAGAACAGTCCCTGGGGGGCTGACATCACAGCATACGGTGCAGAGAGACGGGACCTGGGCACCCGGGCTCCCCACGAGGGGGAGGCTTTAAATCCGCCAAACCACAGAACAGGGTATGGGTTTAATTTTGAGCAACCTCCCTTTCTTCTGCTTAATCCACTTCCAATGAGTTTGTCATTTACAAACAAAATAGTTCAAAATACAGCCAAATAATAGAGCAATACAAACCCTAATTCAGGATGAACTAATAGTACTAGAATTCGGCTTCTAGCTTTCTCTCATGTGCACAACAACAACAACAAAAAAGACAATTTCTATGAAGGAAACATGAGACTTTCATTATGTCAAACCACTGAGATTTTAGAAATCGTTTCCGCAGCTACAAGAGTTACACTAATTATAAGTACAAGGAAATGGGTGTTTAGAATTTAGATGTGGTTAATTGGGGATGTAGTTAAAACATGTTTGAATAATTACGTATTTCAAATTTAATAAAGAACATTTTAAAGGGGAAAAAAACCCAGTAAAACATGTTTGTCAAATCCTTGGAAGAAACAGGACACTCTCCTCAGCGGCCGCACGGACGCAGGGTGATGCGCAGACTTTCTCTGAGGATAATACAATAAAATAAACTTCAACTTTCAATGTGAATAAGCTTATTAAATCACTTTTATAGACGCCAAAATAATTTGTTTATACGGTGCTCACAATGAACTTGCCTGTGAAGTGTCTGAGGAAGGAGCAACAATCACCGCATTGAGGGAGGGTTGTGAAAATAGCGGAACAGCAGAAGTGACAGAAACGCTCGCGTCTTCATTTTCGTGTTTCCAAATGTGCGGACACCCGGTCGCGTCATCAAGGGCAGGGACCCTTGCGGGAACCTGCTGCCGCACTGCGGCGGGCGCGCGGGGACGCAGCAGCTGGGAGCGGGGCCACACTCCGCTGCTGGAGCAGACGTTCTCGTGCCATTGCCCAAAGCCCGCGGGCCGGAGCCTGCGCAGCAGGGTGGGGGCAAGCGGGGCCGTTTCGCAAGGAACAGGCGAGAGGCTCCGTCGGCGGGTCTGCGATGTCATCACGTCAGAGCCATCCCGAGGGTCCCGCCGCTGTGGAGCAGCCTGCGTGGGGCCTGCCGCAGATCTGGGCGTTCTCGCGGGTGGTCGAGGGGAGCTCCGCTGCGCTCTGAAGGCGCGAATAGGCCCCCGCGGCCGGCGAGCGCTCAGCTCTCAGGAACCCACGGGAACCAGGGAGGGAAACGGCAATGAGGAAGATGCTGGAGGAGGCCCCACACCTGCGGCTTCAGGTGAGTCTCCGCCTCCCCCGTCCCGCCTGCAGGTGTCACTCTAAGCGGTACCCGAACACCCTGCCCAGGGCCAGCGTGGTCATCTGCTTCCACAACGAGGAGTTCCACGCCTTGTTTCGGACGGTGTCGAGCGTCGTGGCGCGCACCCCGCAGCACCTCCTCGAGGAGATTATTCTGGTAGACGACATGAGCGAGTCTGGTGAGACAGCCCCCAGGCCCGCGCCCACGAAGGTGGTGTCCCCTGGGCAGCGAGTCAGCCCTGGTGGATGCCGAGTCGGGTGGCCGGGCAGGAGGCAGGAGCCGGCCCCTATGGGGCCGTGTCGGGCGGGTGAAGGGCTGTGTCGGTGACGCGAGGGCGAGGCGGCGTGCGCTGGGGTCTCCTGGGTGGGCTGGCGCCGGCGGGGTGGGAAGCAAGGCAAGTGTGTCTTCGGCAGAGGGCACAGCGCCGGAGGCCCAGAGATCGCCTGGCAGGGCTAGAGCGGCGCTGAACGCTTCACGTAGCTCATGTCTGAGCTGGGGGGAGGAGACGAGAAGGCAGATACGGAAAGACCACGCGGAGGGCAAGGTTTGCGTTTTATCTGGAGGAAATGGGGAGCTGTGCACACGTCCCCCTTCCATTCTATTTTTCCCAGAGCAGCTGGCCCTCGGGCCCGTCCCCCACGCTTATGCTTCAGACACCAGACACCGTCCCCTGTGCAGACTGATGAGCGGCAATCAGCGTTTGAAATAAGTTGTCTATTTTACAACTTAATTGCAAACCTGAGGCAAACCAAGAGAACCCAGATTAGCTAAGGTCTTCACAGCCAAGGGAAGAAAAACACCCGAGGGGGCCCCCGGGGGGGTGACTCCAGGTGTGTCACCAATGGCGGGGGCGACTCCGCCTCCGGCCAGCCACAGCTGGGCACTCCAGAGGGTGTCCAGCCACCGAGCCGCTTTCCCTGGGGGCCACCCCGTCAGGGGCGTGCGGTGCTGCCCTTGAGTCCTGGCACATGGAGAGGGCAGATTCACACGGGCCCCTGGGGAGCAGCCCACCAGGCTCCATCCGAGCCCATGAGAAAAGCCTCGTCTGTCACAGGCGGCCAGGGCTGGGGTGCAGTGTTTTCAAGGTGCCCCACCTCTGGGTAGCCCCATTTCCTCTGTGTTCTCAGTCCCCAGCAGGCCCTGGAGCTCAGTTCAAGGTCGCTGCGGTTAGATCTGCAAATGCAGCTCAGACAGAAAGATGAGTTTCGGCTTTTTCTTTTGTGCTCTTTAAAGTCTGAACACAATTAGCCATTCGGCTGCGGGGGGCACTGCGGGGCCTCGCCGAGATGGCAGCCAGGCGCTGAGGCGCTCCCGATGAAGACCTGCTCGGTGACGGGCTAGACGCCACGGGGACGCAGGAGAGCGGTGTCGACGCCGAGTCACTTCTCTCTTCCCTACACGGGAAACTTCTTTTCTGGGTAGAGCTTTAGTGGAATGGCGTGATCAGGAGTCAGTCGTGTGAGCCGTCGCCTCCCTCCTGTCATTACCACTTATTAACTGTCAAGCGTGGGATATTTTTGCAGATGACTTGAAAGACAAGCTAGACTACCACTTGGAAGTTTTCCGGGGGAAGATCAGACTGATAAGAAACAAGAATCGGGAAGGGCTGATCCGCTCCAGGATGATTGGCGCGTCCTTTGCTTTAGGTAAGAACATTCCAGCCCAGCCGCCAGGGTCCGTGCTGGACCTTCCTGCCCACACAGGTGCCCCCGGGGGCGCCCTCTGCTTCGCTCTGGGTCTCCCCGCGCGGGCCTGAGCAGACGAGGCGTGCCGTCTGCCCCACGGGGAAAGCGCGTCACTGCCGGGAACACGACACGCCGCTGCCCGCTGGCTGTGCGTCTTCCCGGACCTTTATGCTTTCTGTGCCTACGTGTGTGCACGCGTGCACGCACACACGCCCCGAAGGGCTTTTCAACATATGGAGTCAGCCCATCTATACTGCCTGGTGAGACCGACTCTCCATTTCACTGCTTTGACCCAATTTACCTCCGTTTTTGGTGGCTCAGTCTGGCGTCCTGGGGGCCGGAACGGAGCAGCATCATTTAGTCCTCGCTCAGTGGGCCATTTCTAGTTTGCACTATCACTCGAAAACCAGCCAAGCGAAAGCAATGCTGCGCATTTGCCCAGAGCCCAGCCCGGCATCACCTCCCAGCCCCCTGCGAGGTCCAGGCCTGTCAGGCACGCTCTCCTGCCCTCCCGCTGTTGGAAGCAAGCTCCCCCAGAGGTGGCCCGCGTGGCCTGTCACCCGCCTGGCACAGTTCTCTGTTCAGATGTCACCGTGAATGTCACTTTATCAGAGAAGCCCTCTGGGGCCACGGGACATAGGCAGTGAGCCCCCCCTTCTGTCATCTGAGTCTGAATTTTTTCCTCAATGTTTACTGCCACCTGCCAAGGTGTCTGCATGGCTCGGAGATGCCCCTGGTGTGCAGGCGCAGGGACAGAGGTGGTGGCCCCAGAACCGACTGAGACCGGGGAGAACCGGTGGGTGGGGGGTGGAGCGAAGGTGGGAGGAAAGGGGACACCTGTGCCAGGAGCACAAGCCACATTTCAGGTGCAGAATTAAGTGTGTGCTTCCTGTTTCCCTCCCGCCACCCACCCAAAGAAACTGAAAGCCCCTAGAACCAAACGCACATTGAACCTTGCTTCGGTCGGCAGGTGCTTCATCCCGTGAGCTAACCCCGGCCCGCCTTGCCTCTCCAGGGGACGTGCTGGTGTTCCTGGACAGCCACTGCGAGGTGAACAGCGTGTGGCTGCAGCCCCTGCTGGCCGCCATTGCCAAGGACCGCAAGACGGTGGTGTGCCCGCTGATCGATGCCATAGACTTCGCCACGCTCGAATACAAGCCCTCTCCCGTCGTGAGGGGAGCTTTCAACTGGTACCTGCAATTCAAGTGGGACCGTGTTTTCTCTTACGAGATGGATGGGCCGGAAGGACCTACCGTTCCTATCCGGTGAGATGCCTCCCGGTCGAGGGCAAGCGCGGCTGTGATTGAGACCTGGCCAAAAAATTAGGGAGACACGTTCAGAGATTAATCCTATTGCGAGGGCCAAATGAGGAGGGGTGTTTTGTCTGTATCTTGTTCCTAAGGGTCTATTAGAATAGAAAGTGAGAGGCTGGGGATTTGACACTTGAAAATGAGCATGCCCCGTCCGTCAGAGGCCCTCTGATTCCAGGTGGCTGCAGTTAGCGTGTGGACTTTGCTCTCGAGAGCAAGTCATGTGTCCATCATTCTACGTGGCCAGCCCAGAGGTAGCCCAGAAGAAGGCCTTGCCGTGGCCAGATTTATGTATAAGATATTGATTCAGTGCTTCTGTCCGTGATGTTATCGATTGAGATGAAAGTGGTTTTCCAAGATTATTAGTTCTGGAAAATGTATCTCTAAATGTGAGAACGGCTTGAATGTTGGGACTTTTAGGAGGCTGTCTCTGGAGAGACTTCCCCACATTCACGGCCAGCTGGCACACCAGGGCGCATGTCTTTTACTGTTAACCTCTGTTTTGTGGTGCTCTTGAGGTCATTTGCCGGCATGTTAGCCTAGCAAGTCTTTGATCTTTGCCTCTATCCTGATTTACCCAGAACAGTGTGAATTTGCTCAAGCTGCTTAACCTCTCTGGGGCTTATTTTCTTAGCAGTAAAGTCTGGAGAACAGTAACACTTCACAGGGTTGCTATGAGCATTAAAATGGCTTAGCATATTCAAAGATTACAACACTGTCCCAAAGCGCTACATTAATGTTGATTATTTTATAATTGTTACTGTGATCCCCTCAGTCATATCTTGGGCCTTTCATCTTCTAAATTATTGCACTTCCTGCTCTTTCGCCACAATCTAGTCTTCTTAGCTCTGCACCACCCTCTCACGGCTCCAGTTCAATTTCTGCTTGTATCCTTCATGTTTTTTTTCCTGGATCGCGACTTTATGATCTAAATTGGCCTCTCCTGCCAATACTGTCAACGGTCACCTCCCTGGTGGGTAGAATTATGCAAATCTCCAACTCTGGACCCGAGGGACAGCTGCATTATGTCCTAATACGGCAGTCACATTGCAGGACAGCACCTGTAAGAACAGACAGGCTGTCTCCCAAGGGTTAGCAGAAAAAACAAAATTTAGATATCAGCCTTGCCATTAATTCGTAGTCATCTCCGAAGATTCATTCCCCCTCCCGCCCCACTTACAAGAGTTCTAATGACAGAAAACAAAACAAAACACAGGTGGAAGAGTTTTGGAAAACATGCCGCAGGTGAGCAAAATACAGCAGCGGTAACGGGCGGCTCCTCCGGGAGGGGCCTCGGGGGTCGCCGTTACCAAGGGGCTCCCCCTGGCTGCTCCCCCACCTCTGGGCCTCCCCGCAGCTCAGACCAGCCCGGGTCCCCACCGCTGCCCAGACACGCACGCGCGCAGTCTTCCTAGTGATTGCCAGTTTGAGAGTCTTGCGAGAAAGGCGTGACCTGAAAGCTGAGTCTTAAATATTCTTACCCGACTTCCAGGAGCCCCGCGCCCGTCGCAGGCTGAATAGTGAACTCGCCTGTGACTCCGACCAGCGGCTGCGGGGAGCGCGCCCAGGCCGGGTCCAGCGGGAGGGCCGGCGCGGGCAGCACCATCGGGGCGGGGCGGGGCGGCGGGGTGAGGGGCCGGGCCCCTGCCCGCGACCGTGGACCGTGGCGCCCCGCGGGCAGCGCGACCAGCAAGACGCCCCGCTGCGGACGCGCTGCGCCTCCCCAGTGAGATAATGAACGACGGTGATTCATCAGCTCCCCTTTCCTTTCCTCTCCTTTCTGTGAAAGCCCCAGAAAGACTTGGGGCAACCTGTCTCCAGGTCTCTTAAGCGTTTTTCTTGCAGCCCAGGGGCCTCGTTTCCCACGCGCGCGTCGCGAGTTCGGGCGCGCCCGGCTCGGGCTCGGGCTTCTCCGCGGTTCTCCCACAGTGCGCGTGTCTGGGGCCCGCCAGGCGCCGCCGCTGAGCCCCGGGACCTCTTCCCTCCTGGCGTCCTTTCTGGCCCGGCCAGCCCCGCTCACGCACCCCGGGAAGCGTCCGGGCCTCGCGGGAACCCCTGCCCCCCAGAACCGCCCCGCACCTGCGGCCACGCGGAGCCCGCCGCACGCTGGGAACGCGCGGCCTCCCGTTGCCGTGGAGACACGGGCCCATCTGAATGTCCAGTCCCAGGTGTCCGCATCGTCTTTTTTTTTTTTTAAAGATTTATTTGTTTATGCGTACAAGCTGGGGTGTAGGCCAGAAGTGTGTGTGGGGGTGGGGGTGGTGAGAGGACTCCCCAGAGACAGAGTGGGGAGCAGAACAGGCGGATCCACTGAAACACACTGCTGAGGGAGACAGCTGGAGACAGGAGAGGGCTGCTGCGCCCTGTGGGAAGCTCCCTGGCTGGGGATCGAGCTCGCGCTGCAGGGGCTGCAGACAGCTTCACAGGCCGAGACAGAAGGGGTTGCACCACCTGGGAGGCCCCGCATTGTTTTCTTGTAGATGCACCCTGTGGCCGAAGGGGCAGCTCCGTGCTTTCCACAGGTCTGGTGGACACCTGGACACCTGGGGTGTCTCCTCGATCCCTTTGCGTCGGCCATTTTGATGGCTCCCTGGAAGATGGCGACCAGTTCTCTTAAACTCCCCACTCTAGGCTCACAGACTCACTTGAATGAGGCTTTGCCTGCACCCCCACAAAATGCCAGTGGCCTTCACATTGCTGACTCCGAAGTTCAGTCTGGGTGCCAGTCTTACTCGGTCTGAGGGCAGTGGCGCGGCTGCAACCACTCCGTCCTCGATGTCCGTTCTTCCCCGGCCTCCCTCTGGTGGGGCCAGAAAGGTGCTTCACAGCATTGTGATTTTCGCAGAAGTAAGTGTCACAATCACGTAGCGCCCTCAGAAAGGGCGATCTCTAACTCCACTACCCCGTTCAACCATCATCACCATGGGAAACTCACACTGTAAAAATCATTGTACGGCCCACCAAGACAGCGCTAAGAGTATATTGCTTACACAGCTTAGAGTACATTGCTTACACAATCTGGTGCGCTAGGAAAGAGTTACTGCCTGGTTTTAAGTAACTACAATTTTAATTTAGTAATTTTGATACCAGGCAAATGGGGCATCAAAACTGGCCAAAGGCACTGCCCAAATTGCTTACCCGTCACTATCTTGGTCCTGCACCCAAGAGCACAATTGCAAGACTACTTGGGCTTAGGGGATAATAAAAGCAAGATTTGACAAACAGGGAAAATCAAAGAGCTACTGAAGTTAAAACATGGCGTTTAACTTACTTAAAGCAATGTCCAGTCCTTCAAGTCCCAGAAAAACAACGAAGGCGGTGTCTTCCCGCCACTGCGGCCGTGGAGCTCCTCTACCAAACAATAAGCCACGATTCCACAATGGCGCCTTCCTGCCTCTGCAGACGCGCAACAGCCAGAGTGTAGGCCAGGTTCCGACTCACGAGGACGACACAGGACACAACTGGAGATGCTCCTGGAACTGCCACGGTGCCCCAGCGCAGCACCAGGCCAACAACACTGCAAACAGCAACTAGAGCGGCCAGACGGCCCAACAGACTGCACTCATGCATTTTAGGAAGGCGCCCGCTCCCGGCCTTTGCCTTCTTTGGCTGCAGTAAAAACAAAACTGGGAGCAGTTTCTGTCGCTCGGCTACTTGCAGAGCTCCAAATTCGCTGGCCCCAAAGCCACTGAAGATTCCAAAAACGCTCAATCCAAAACTCTATATCCCGGCGGCTCAAAAACTTCTGGCGTCTAATTTCCAAACTCTTAATCTCGGCAGCTACATTTCCTGCCGCAGCTGCTGCTTTTCCTACATCATGGCGACTGACTCTCCTTCTTCAGTCCCTTTTATTTCTCATCAGGGTCTCTACCCCAAACTGCAAAACCTTTTAACATTTTTCCCTGGGGCTATCGGTCCTCATCAGCCCTGTTACAATTTCACCTACTCAAAATTTGATTAAGGCAATAATCAGTATGATTAGGATGGTTTTTCAGCTTTTAACTATAAATATCGCTAATTTTCAATATGATTTTGGCAAGCATCTATCATGACTGAATCTATGAAATCAAGTTAATATTTCCATGCCCTTTTAGGTCACCTGCAATGGCTGGAGGCATTTTTGCTGTGTACAGGCATTACTTTAAACAGATTGGACAGTACGACAAAGACATGAATCTCTGGGGCGGGGAAAATCTGGAACTTTCACTAAGGGTAAGTCAAACTTTTCAAAATAGTTCCCTTTGTGGGTGGAGAGTGAAATCTAGTGAGTCACGCTGTCATCCTGCTGTGGGCCTTGTGCCCGTTTCTACGTCAGCATCTAGTACATGCACTACACCATTGCCAAATTGAAAATACTCAATAAAGTAACAGCTCTTCTTACCGTATTTTTTTTTCCCCCTAATGTATTGAATTCTTACACTGGCTCACTTTCTGGCCTGTCTGCTCAGAATTTCCTCTCCTAAGGGGCTCCCCAAGATGCCCGCTCTCTCCCCCCTTCTCTGCCCACTCCCACTTGGATGCCGTTACATGACGCCGCCAGCTCTTGCTCTTGCCGCCGCTCCTTCTGCTGCATCCGGGACGCCCCCTTTCAGCCGCAGTCTGGCTCGGGCGCCCACTCCCGCCGCCATCAGGCAGAGTGTAGGCCCCCGGGGCCTGTGCGCGTGCGCAGCGCCGCCCCTGCCCGCCAGCTGGGCCGGGTGACAGAGCCCAGCACAGAGGCTCTTGCTCACGCGTCCTCGTAACCCCGTGTCGCCGAGGCGGCTCTGGCCTGGCTGGGATGGCTGGTGTGACCGCGTTGCTCACACATCTGTTTTCATCTGGCGACTCGGACGTGCTGGTCTAGGCTGGACACATTTCCACGTCCGACGCTGGCCCGGTGGCAGCTGGGGGAGCGGGGGCCTTGGCCCCTGTCCCGTCATCAGGCGGCCTAGCCCAGGCTCGTTTACCCTGTAAACGAGTAGCCAGATTCCATAAGATAAACGATCGGGGTTAGCACGTACTGGTCAGGACGAGCGCACAGCGGCTTGTTACTGGCCAAACTCACCCGTTTTCTCTCGCTCACAGATCTGGATGTGCGGGGGCCAGCTCTACGTCCTCCCCTGCTCCCGGGTCGGACACATCGACAAGCAGCCCAGGCCGCACACGCCTGACGTGATGAAGGCCTTAAACCGCAACAACCTCAGACTGGTGCACGTCTGGCTGGACGGATACAAGGTGAAGGACACGCCTCTGATTTGGGAGGATGATTTAGGGCATAGAAGTGGGTTCGCTCAAGGAGCCTCTGACGGCCTTTCCAGAAACTCATTTTTGTTACTTTCAGAGCTTCCCTTAATTAGTGGCTCCCCCTAACTGCCTGCCCACCTTTGCCCAGGCCCTGTCCTCAGTTCTTTCTAAGCCGCCACGCGTGCACCTTCCTTAACGGTTTCTAGGGAAAACCAAGCTGAGCAGTGTCTCGGCCAGCACAAGAAGCCCCCCCATCTGCTTCTCCCCTTGCAGGCTGCCCCTCTGAATCAGACCCCTCCCTGCTCCCAGCCTTACGTGCCCCTCACGAGATCCTCCCCTCTACCACAACCCCCAGGCGACATGGCTGCTGGTGGTGTGGGGCCGACGAGAGCCCCCCCACCTTGTTTTCTACCCACAGCCAAACACTTCCCCATCAAAGCCGTGCACCTCCATTTTGCATCTCCCAAGGCTTAAGACCCTTGCCAGGTCTTAAAAAGGGTCTGAGACCCCCAGAGAGCACGCAGTTTCTCTGCACGTCTATCCAGAGCCCGCGCACGACCCACCCAGCGCACAGTAACTCGGGGAGCCCTCGATTCAGAACCAGGGATATGTGAGACCAAACACATGCCATACGGGAATACGGCTGACAGAAACGTGCAAGAATCTCTCTGCGATACGGTGTCTTGATACTAGTCTTGATCTAATGTTCCTTTATTATTTTTAAATCATAAAATAGTAACACTCAGGTTCCCGTGTAATCAGGTCAATGTGAATTAAAACCTCAATGAGCTACTTCTCCACAGCCGCCTAGACTGGCGAACATTTTGAATGTCTGATAGGACCGTATGTTGCCAAGCAACAGAAATTCTCCAACATCACTGGTGGGAGTGTTAAGTATTACAAATATCACTCTGGAAAACAGCTTGGCAACGCAAGTAGAGGGGAAGATGAGAACGCTCCCGTGTCCTGCAACTCCACCCGTGCAGAGGGTCGTGCCAGCCCAGCGGAATACGACCCAAATGCTCGAGGGCAGAATGGAGACGTGAGACATTTCGTGGCCTGTAACTCTGCACAGCAACAAAGACTAACCTGCTGTAGATACACCTAGAACAGTGCAGGGAAGTCTGAAGTGTGCTATGTGAACAGAAGCAGCCAGACACAATAGGGTGTGTGCTCCATTGTCCCATTTCTACGAAGTTAAAGAATGGAGGCTCGAATAGGACTGAACCATGTAACCTGTGGTTAATTAAACATTTAAGCTAGAAAGAAAAGCCAAAAGCACACGATCAGGATAGCACTTAAAACCAAAGAAAAGAGTCCTAACCCAGCGGGGAGACAGGGCTGCAGGGACAGTGGGGGTGCTCTTCCTGACCTTGTCAAGGTCACTGGGGTGGTTTTTCTGTAATGCATTAAGTTGCCACTTACATGGACTTTTTGCATGTTTATTCTATTTTCTGATCTAAAAAACTTTTTCAAACAGGTAGAATATACTCATTTTAAAAAGTCATATAGGAGAAACCACTAACGAAGTGAAAGTCAGCTTCCTAAGCCCCTAGTTCCACATCTCGGAAGTGAGTGACAAATGAGAGTTCATAGTTTCTTAACACTTAAAGACATGCAAAGTTCTGTCTTTTCTTTGACATAACCAGATTTGTACAATTTTGTTCTAAGACTCTTTCCCATTCGTTTGTATATGCCAGAAACACACTTTCAATATTAGAAGATAAAAACGTAACATTCTTTTAAGTATTTGCTTTGTATGTATCCACTAAAATTGACCCCATTAGTATCTTCCCCCGACAAACATTTGGGCCTTCTTGACAACGCTGAGGCAAACATCCTCCACACACAACCTTTTGTGCATTTGTGCAAATATATCTCTGGGATCAATCTCAAGATGCGGACTTGCTGGGCCATGGGCTGGTACCTTTGGAATCCCAGGAATCATCTCCAAGTACCCTGCACCATCCACGCTGCCTCCGGCACCATCATCATGCGCATATGGGGAGATGCCTGCCCCCCTGCAACTTTGCCATCTGGTTTTGAACTTTACAGCCCTTCTAATCTGATAGGGTACAAAAAATGTGATTGTTTAAAACTGTATTCATTTCATTCTGATTGATCTGAACCGCTAATTGAGTGGTTTCCTTAATTTCACAGAGAATACAGTGACCAAAATTTCCATCTAACTTAAAAAACCTCTAGTGGCTGGCAAAAAATAAAAATCAATGGAGCCTCCCCGGTGGCGCAGCGGTTGGGCGCTGCGCTGTGGAGCTGTCGGCAGCGGCGATGCGAGTTTGACGCCGGCCGGGGAGAATCCCACACGGTGCGGCAGACCTCTCCTGCCTCGCCCGCTGCTCCCCTCAGCAGTGTACTTCTGATCTGCCTGTCCTGCTCCCCGCTCTGTCTCTGGTGAACCCTCTCGCCGCCCCACGCCTCTGGCCTTTACCCCAGCTTGTATGTATAAATAAAATAAAATCTTTAAAAAAAAATAAAAATCAATGAATTGGATGACACGGCACATTGGGAAATTTATTGCGTGACACTGGACAAGACAGGGCGTCTCTGCCGAACTCCATACGCTCAGGCCCATCTGCTGCACCGGGGGCCCTGGGGAAGTGAAAGTGGCATGATGGCTGGCCAAGACCGAAGGGGCCAGGAGTCCCTGGGGACTAGCCCACGGGGCACGCCCAGAGTATGCTCATTGGAATGAGCAAACTCCTCCTCACTCTACAATATGACCACACTCCACGGCGGGCACTGGGAACACAGACGGCAGCCCCGGGGTCGGCTTTGCGTGGCTTCGGTTTATTGAGAGTGCCTCTTTCACTGTGGAGCAGGCTGCGTCCGTGAGACACCACCTCTTGGGGTTTCCTTAAATTGGAGGCCATCAGAAACCAGCCAGGTGTGTGAAAGTGACTTCCCAGGTGGCAGCCTCCTCCCTGGGGGCTTTGCTGGCACTGAAGTGTTCAGCCTCAACGAGACCTCGTGAGGGCAGAGGCCAAAGTCGCAGGTTAGTGCATGCAGGAGCGGAATCTGAACCCAGGTTGTCTTCTGCCAGAGTCCACTGCCATGACCCACATCCCTGCCCGCTTCTGGAATGACAGACAGTTGACTGGGACCAGGGAGTGAGGGGCTTTGTCCTTAAGTGTCCTTGAGAGAGGAGGCGGGAAGGGACTTAAGGCAGAGCAGATGGTTGTGATTCCCGGGCCTTCTGGGCCACCTGTCGCAGCTGCTCACAGCTCAGGCTGTGCGCACGCCCAGGCCTCATGTGCGCCTGCCCTCCCCACACGGAGGAGGCTGGAAGGGGGTTCGGTTCCGGTGGTCAAAGTCTGTACGCTGTGTCCGACAGGGCTTGATCACCAAAGATGTGTTCGTTCAGTGAACTGCCTCTTCCTCCCCACGCAGGAGCAGTTTTTCAGACGAAGGCCGCACCTGAAATCGGCTGACTATGGGAACATCAGCGAGCGTGTGGAGTTAAGGAAACGACTGGGCTGCAAATCATTTCAGTGGTATTTGGATACGGTCTACCCAGAATTGGAGACATCTATAATCGCCTGATGAAAGAGACACTGTTTTCATTAATAAAGGGCTAAAAAGTTCTCCTTCGGGAGAGAAGAGCGCAAGTTTGGAACATCACGAAATGCAATTAAAAACATGACCACCATGGCTACAGCGAGTGCCTTTTCTTTCCTCCTTGAGTGAGAGCTCGTGATGCTTTGTTGCTCGTCTGCCACGCGATTACTGGGGTGGCAGGACCTTGAGCGTTAAAGACGGTCCCCGCATGCGGCGAAGACGCGATCAAACAGCTGGCTGAGCTAAGGAAGGCCATCCAAGAGACGCCGATCCACTCTCGGGGGACTGTCAGCTCCTTATCTACTCCCCCGTCCCCGACTCTGCCCTGCCACCCTTTGGGTAGCCTCAGTTCTACGGCTGGCGTTCTAGGGATTTGGTTTCATCTGTTTCTTTTTCTATTCCACACACTTGAGATTACGGGTTATCTGTCTCCTCGCTTATTTTGCTTAGGCTCACCCCTCCACTTACACCCACGTTGTCACGAACGGCAAGATTTCATTATTTTATAAGTGCGTATTCCATCGTATGTATGTGCCCCGGCTTCTTAATCTCCTCATGCGTCAGTGGGCCCTTAGGTGGTTTCCATAACTGGGCTCTTGTAAATAGTGCTGCAGCGAACGCAGGAGTACAGGTCTGCCTTTACGCAGTGTTTTTGCTCTTTGAGTGGACATGCTGGATCGTATGAATCTATATTTTGAGAAATCTCCCTACTATTTTCCATAGGCTAAATCAGTTTACATTCCCATCAACAGGGTATGAAGGTTCATTTTTCTCCACACCGTCACCAAAACATGCTTCTGGGCTTGGTGATCTGGGCCATTCTCATGGGTGTGAGGTGTGATCTCATTGTGGGTTTTTTGTTAAAGATTTATTTTTGCATACAAGCTGGGGTGCAGGCCAGAGGTGTGGGGCAGTGAGAGGGTTCACCAGAGACAGCAGAGCGGGGAGCAGAACAGGCAGAGTGACCGAAATACACTGCTGAGAGGAGCACCGGGCGAGGCAGGAGAGAGGTCTGCTGCGCCATGTGGGAATCTCCCCAGCTGGGAACAGAACTCACACAGCAGCTGCTGACAGCTCCACGGTGGTGCCCTTAACCCGCTGTGCCTCCGGGGAGGCACTCATTGTGGTTCCGATTCACATTTCCCTGATGGTGGTGATGAGCCTTTCTCATGTGCCATTGGCATCTGTATGTCTTCTTTGGAGAAGTGTCTGTTAGCGCTTCTGCCCATTTTTAAGTCTTTTTGTAATGAGTTTTTTGTAGCTCTTGTGTATCAGCTCCCTGTTAGATGATGTACAAATATTTTCTCCTTATGTTGCAGGGTGTCTTTTCATTTTACTGATAGTTTCTTTCGCTGTGCGGTTTTTTGCTTTCATGTCCCATTTGTTTGCTTTCGTCTCCCTTGCTGTTGGAGTCTCCAAAGGCATCTCTGAAATTGACGTTGTAGAGTGTTTTGCCTGTTTTCTATGCATTTTGTGGTTTCAGGTCTTATATCCATGTCTAATCCATCGAGTTAATTTTTGGGTATGGTGTGCGAGAATGGTTTAGTTTCATTTTTTTTGCACGTCAGTGTTGTTTTCCCAAAATGAATTGTTGAAGAGACTTTGTTGATTGTATACACTTGAATTTTTTGTTATAGATTAACTGTCCAACCAAGTCTGGGCTTATTTCTGGGCTCTCAATTCTATTTTGTTAGTTGGTGTTTCTATTTTTATGCCAACAAGGTACTGTTTTGATTATAATAGCTCTGTAGTACGGTTTGAAGTCTGGGCGTGTGGTACCTGTGTTCTTTTTTTGTCAGAATTGCTTTGGTTATTCAGGGTGTTCTGTGGTTCCATTTAAAAATAAATTTCAGTAATATTTGCTTTTGAAACTTCGAAAGGGATGGCATTGAATTTTATATTGCTTTGGGGATGATGGTCATTTTCACAATGTCGATTTTTCCAATAAGTAAGCAAGGAGTATCTTTCCATTTCTTTATGTCTTCTGTTTCTTTTAATGTGTTGTGGTTTTCATTGTACAGGTCTTTCCCCTCCCTTTCTAAGTTTATTCCTAGGAATTCAATTCTTTTTTATGTAATTATAATTGGAATTGATTTCTTAATTTTTCTCATTTAGTTCGTTGTATATAGGAACACAACAGATTTTTGTGTATTGGTTTTGTTGGCTGCCATTTCACTGTGTTGTTTCACATAGATTTGTAGTGCTATCTTCAGGATCTTCTGTGTATATAATCCTATCGTCTACAAATAGTTCCAGTCTAACTTCTTCTTTCCCTGTTTGGATACCTTACACATTTTCTCTTGCCCAACTGTTCTAGTTAGGACTCCTGACACTATGCTGAATAGTAGGAATAAAAGTGAACATCCTTTTCTTGTACCTGATTTTGGAAAAAAGCTTTAAGTTTTTTGCTGCTGACAACGATGTTAGTTATGGATTATTATATATGGTCTTCATTGTGTTTAGGTGTGTTCCTTTTATCCCCATTTTTAAATAATTTTTTTTTCATAAATGGATTGAATCTTTAATCTGTCAAATGTGTTTTCTACATTATTGATACGATCATTTTTTTCCTTTCCTTTTTTTAAGATTTATTTATTTATGCATACAAGAATTGGGGTGTAAGCCAGAGGTGTGGGGTAGAGAGGATTCATCAGAGACAAAGTGGGGAACAGGACAGATTGACTGAGGTACACTGCTGAGGGGAGCAGTGGGCGAGGCAGGAGAGGTCTGCTGCACCACGTGGGAATCTCCCTGGCTGGGAATTGAACTTCTGCTGCAGTGGCTGCAGACAGCTTCCTAGGCTGACACTTAAACAGTTGGGCCACCAGGGAGGCCCTCCTTTCGTTGATGTGATGAATTACATTGGTTTGTGGATGTCAACTCACCCTTGTATGACTGGAAAAAATCCGCTTGGTCATGCTGTATAATCCTTTCAATATATTGTTGAATTCAGTTTGTCAACATGTATATATATATATATATATATATATATAGAGAGAGAGAGAGAGAGAGAGAGAGAGAGAGAGAGAGAGAAAGGTAGTCATGGGCTTAATATTAAATTTGTCATGTAATTTAGTAGTTTAGGTACTGGATAACATGAATATACTTAGAAATTATATAGCATGTTGCTTAGACAATCTCATCTTGAATATTGTTACAGCTGACTCTGGATAGAAAAGAAATTAGAATCAACATCCCAGTATTTGGTATGACTGAAAAGGAAATCCATACTTGCCCATAAGTGGGAATTTTGGGGAATATTTAAACTCTGCTTTGTATTCTGAAGCTAGTTGAGCAATATATATTAAACTGCTCAATACTTCACAAAACAGTTTTTGGTATTGTTGGGGTTCAGGTGATGGTATTCAGTGCATGGGGTTCTTGGGTCCTTCTGAGAAAGAATTCAGCAGACATTCCCCTTCATCAGCACATGGCAAGTTTATTAAGGAAAGAACAGGAAAGAGAAGTGGGTGAGGGGAAGGGGTGGGGGGGGGGCAGAAGGAGAGAGAAGGAGACAGAGACACAGGCCTGCACAGACATAGAGCTGCATTTTGCCAGGCAAGGGGTGTCCTTTTATAGTGTTCTTGGATGGAATTATTGTAGAAATTATGGCCTTGGGCTCAGATTGGGTCGGTCTTCTAAAATCGATAATCCTCGCTCCCCCACCTCTGGCTGATAACCTTTTCTAACCATACCTTAGAATCTTGGAATCTCCCATAGCTTGTTTAGTAAAGATCTATTCATCGTCCCTACCCTCAGATGTTTGTCCTTGTGAGACCTTCCACCCTAAATTTTTCTGAGGTTCCATCAGTATAATCAAATGCTCAGGCAAGCCATAAATGAAGCCTGGATGTAACTAAAGCATGTTTCCAGGAATTAGTCCTAAGACACAACTGCATGAAATAAGAAGTACTTACACACAGTATCTTTCATTCTGGATGAGAAGCACTCTGCATGGACTCTCTCATTTCACCTCACAACTGTGAGACTGTTGGGGGGAAAGGACGTTCTGAACGAACGCCACAAACACAGGTTTTATGGACTCCACGCCCACCACAGACCAAAGAGATCCAAGACACCAAGGACTACAAATCCCACAATGTCATCACTACCCAAGGGAGGATGCTAGGAACTGAGGGTGGCGTTAAGCAGCCAGGTTTGGTACATAACCAGACATGTGGGCCTCGGGTTTTTCGTCATTTCTGCGGCTTTCATTGTGCTACTGGGGTCCCAGCTCAGCGGAACTGGTGGACACTGTCACCAATTTATCTCTTTCACCCTGAGTTCATTTCTCCTTCTTTTGTAAATAAACCCTTTGTTAACCGTTTTGTGTGTGTTTGCAGTTGAGTCTTATTACAAGTCCCTTTAAAGCATGCGGGTGAGGACCTACAATCAGGCCACCCCATTTCACATTGGGGTTGCCCTGTAACAAGACACTTCCTATTGTTATCCCTGTTTCACAGACGAGAAAACAAAGGTCTGAATTTACCTGGGGTTAGGGTTGCCAGGCATAGCAAAATTACAGGATCCCTGTATTGAATTTGAATTTTGGATGGACGGTAACATTTTAGTATAAGTACATTCTGCGTATTCCATGGGACAGACAACAAAAATTCTTTATCTCAATTCAAACATGACGCCATCCTGCACTGAACCTGCTAATTCCATCTAGGGACAAACCAGCACCGTTACGCCAATCCGACCAGCCCAGAGACCCTCGGTTTACTCCTAAAGCCACACTGCCAGGAGAATTTTAAGCTATTCTCTAGAACCCTAAACACAACACGGCGCCAACCTAAGACTTCAACTGCT
Organism: Scalopus aquaticus; assembly: GCA_004024925.1. Classification (NCBI taxonomy): domain Eukaryota; kingdom Metazoa; phylum Chordata; class Mammalia; order Eulipotyphla; family Talpidae; genus Scalopus; species Scalopus aquaticus. Next base: position 77,173 of record PVIJ01000824.1, read on the forward strand.
AAGTTGCACCACTGCGCAGTAGCCTGGCGGAACAGTATGAACCCGTTTAAAACAGCAGTTAGAAACAAGGACCCAGTTCATACCCTTCTGACGCAAACACTTAAACATCTGACATTCTCGCCGGTCGGAGGGGCCGGGGCGGAGCTCTCGTACCGGCCGTGGGCCCGCAGGCCGCTTTCAGTTTGTACGGAGGCGGCGCGGGGCGGCGGCGGCCGGGCTGGAGCCGCGAGGCCGCGCGTCTAACAGCACCGGGGCCCACCCGGGCCCGGCGGCGGCTGCTCGCGGGCGGCCACACTCGGGCCCCCCGACGGGGCTCGGGCCCCGCTTCCCCGCAGGGAGCTGCCGAGCTTCGGCGTCGTGGCCGCGGCTCCTTTACCCCGAGCGGCCGCACAAGCGCGAACTTGCTCCAGGCGCCCTGACCGGAAAGCGGAGTTTTTAACGCGGCAAAAGCCCGAGGCGGCCGGCCGGCCCCAGCGACGAGCAGGCGGCTCCCCGCGGCCGGGGGCGCGGGCGGTGACGTCGCCGCCGGAGCCGGTTCAGAGGTCGGGGGTCGCGGGCGGTGACGTCACCGCGGCGCGCGGGGCGGGCGCCGTCACGTGTCCCGCGGGCGCGCGCTCGGGCGGGGGCGGCGGCCGCCACGGCGCGCGCTGTGCGTCTCCTCGCGGGCCGCCTCCTCCGCGGCGGCCCAGGCGGCTCGCAGCGGGCTGTGGCGGCAGGGAGGATGCCCCAGCGCCCGGCGCGGAAGGCCGCCGAGCTGCGCCGCCGGCGTCGGGGTGAGTAGCGGCCGCGCTGAGCCCGCGCGGCTTCCGTCCGGCCCCGGGCGCCCCGGCCGCGGCCTCCGCGGGGGTCGGCGAGGGCGCCCCGGGCCCCCGAGAGCGCGCAGCGCCCGGGAACGCGCCGGACGGGCGGCCGGGCCGGCTGCGGGGGCGCGCGCCCCGCTCCCGAAGCCCCAAGTTCTGGGGGCGCCGCGAGCCTCGGCGCCCTCTCCCCGCCGTCCGGCGTGCGGGCCGGAGCCTCGGGCGCTCGCGGGCCGGTCCCCGCGGCCGGCCGGGGGGCGGGCGGCGTGCCCGGGCCGCGGCGCTGCTTGTCTTTATCCCCAGAGGCGGCCCCGCCAGCCCGTGGCCGCCCAGCGTCGTGCCCGTCCGAGCGGGTTCCGGAGCCGCCCGCGAGAAGGGCCAGCGCGCCGGGCTGGGGCGCCTCGGGTCCGCGGCTCGCCCCGCGGGGTGCGCCCCCGGGCTCTTGGGAGCGTGCGGGGTCTGCGTGTGCAGGTTCGGGGCGTTGCTCCGACCACAGACGGCCCCAGCCGCCCGTCCGCGCGCTTTGCTGGCCGTTGTCTCCCGAAAGTCAGCCGCCGAGAGCCTGTCCCGGTTTGCGGCCTCGCCGCGGCCGGCGTCTGGGTGGCTTTTCTGTGAAGTGAAGTGGAATCGCCGCTTCGGATGCGCCCTCCGCCGCGACTGCGCGCCCGCAAACCGCTGTTCCCCTTCTCCCGGGCTAGGCCAGGCGTGGGAGGCTTTTTTACTGCCCATTTACCGGGGAACACTAGAAACAGCTGCTGCATCTTAGGAGAAGCGGAAAGCCCCGCACGGCTTTTGACGGCCCTCTGGCCCCTGCCGTTTGGGCGCTGTCGCTTCGTGTTTTGTCTGTGCTTGCTTTGTTGTGCCGAAATACGCGCAGGGCGTCATCCTTGGTTCTCAGGGTCCCGGGGCACCAGCTTCGGTGGCCGAGGCGTGTTCCCTGTAGCCAACCATTCTGACTGCTCTGTTTGGAAAATTTAAACTACTGTGTGTTGCAGTTGCCCACGACTTGAACTTTCTGCTTGAGTATTTCAGTGTTAGGCTACTGAAGTCCTAATCTTAAAGCCAAACCCACAGCCAGCTCCTCAGGGAGCGCAGCTGCTGTTCCATGCGAAGCTCCATCCCCCCATCCCCCCAGCTGACCACAAGCCACGCCTGCGCCTTAAGTACAAGTTACTTTTGAAGAAACTACATGCCCTCTTGCTCTGTTTATAAACTGTGCAACCCAGATTTTGCCCTGGAAAATTTTCCCTTGGCTGACCTTTAAAAAGCTTATTTCAAAACAACTCAGTTCACAGTTAGGTATTAAAGATCCCGTGTACCCCTTCACCCCGTTTGCCCTTTTGGTTACATCTTATGTAACTGGAGTACACTATGAACCGAGGAACTGGGAAGTTCTTTAAGAAATTTTCTTCAGGTTTGTATATTATACAAAATTAATTTCTCTTCACTTGTTTTTGTGTAGTTTATGCGTAGTTTATGCATTACTGTCACAACCTGAAGGATTTGCCTTAGGGTAAGCCTGCACTTTTCACCTGACTTACTCTCTCGGGCTTTTGTCCTTAGAGATAGTGAGATTACCACCAGAGGGTAAAAAATTTTTTTGTGTGCCAGTGTCTGACTGCTTTTTTGAAAGACCTTTCAGTATAAAATTTCTCCTTAATGTGTCATTTAACTCCTGTACTTCAATGGGTGTTAGAAAAAAAACATTGCTAGTTTGAGAGTTAGAAAATGATCTCATTTTGTTTTCCTATCTTTGCTGTTTATCAAAACTGAAGACTTGGGCCTCCCCGGTGGCGCAGCGGTTGGGCGCTGCGCTGTGGAGCTGTCGGCAGCGGCCATGCGAGTTCGACGCCCGGCCGGGGAGATTCCCACATGGCGCAGCAGACCTCTCCTGCCTCCCCGCTGCTCCCCTCAGCAGTGTGTTTCTGATCTGCCTGTTCTGCTCCCCACTCTGTCTCTGGTGAACCCTCTCGCCTCTGGCCTGTACCCCAGCTTGTATGTATAAATAAATCTTAAAAAAAAAAAAAAACACTGAAGACTTTTCCATATGTATTTCCAAGATTCATTCAGGTGGTTTCATTTGTCAACAGTTGGAAAAACGCTGCGTGCAGACTCCCCTGCCCCAGCTTCAGGCGGAAGAGGGTTTCTCAGAGTGGCGCTCGACTCTTTGGCCAAGGTGATTCTTGTGGTTGGGACTGCCCCGTGCCTGCAGGGTGTGAGCCCCGTCCAGGCCTCTTCCCGCCACATGCTAGTGGTCTCCCCGGTTGTGACGACTGGAGTTTTCCCGACACTGCCGAAAGCACCTGATGGGGGCCGAGGTTTCCCAGACACTGTAAATGGCTCAGGCCGACGGGGACCTGGCTGGAAGCGAGGCAGTGGGCTTGGAGCTGCGAGCCTGACTTGGCTGGCACAGTTCTCGTGCCCCCCCCGCCCCCCGCGCCCTCCAGCACCCGTGGAATCTGTCATCTGAAGGCCGTAAGTTAACCTCCAGCGGGATTTGCGTTAACAACAGGGCAGCAGGAGTGAGGACAGCTAGCAGAGACAGATGCGGCCGGCAGGGCAGGGCTGGGCCCGACTCCCTGGCACTTTGCGTAGCTTTCTGCGTTGTTAAGTGGCGGCGCCTCTTTCAGGAGCTGCAGTGTGGGGCTGGTGACCAGAGCGCTTTCCAGCTTTTGATTTTACTTACTTCAGGTGGGAAACGTGCCGCTCGTGATCTCTTGGCCGACTCGCCCACTTCGCGGCTTGGCTCTGACTGCATCTGACTTTCTGACTGTGTTGACAAGCTGTCTAGTTTTGTTGGGTTGGGAAAAAGGCTACAGTCAGAACATTTCCTGAGCCTGCCCGCCACCGGGGGGTCAGAATGCAATTACTTACGTGTGACAGCTCATGAGGAGGCTGACGGTAGGTAGCAGAACACGCAGTCGCAGACATGTTGGCTGAAACGCCCCCAGGCCCCGCGTGCGTGCCGCAGCCCTCGCGCCTTGCTTCCTCCCGTTTCCTGCCGAGAGCCTACGCAGGGACAGCTGCCTCTTTCTGCCCGGCTGTGGGACAGAGGGGTCCGCAGACTGCTGGTCGCCCCTGCTGCTAGTCACTCCCCACGCGGGCGCCCCACGGTTGGCCGATTTAGGGGAGCTTTATAGAGAGGCGCTTCATTGATACCCCAGGGATGTCAGGGGACTATTGCCAGGGGATGTGATGTTTGGAATTTGCCTTGAGCCGCTCCTAATTCGATAATCTCCTTATTTGTGATCATGGAATGCTTTGGTGGCAGTTTTCTTCCAGTCACTCCAAAGTAGATAAGGAATGAGAAATGGCAGCGTGTTTTGTGTTGTCACCTGGTCATTTCCCAGAGCATGTGACGTGCCCTCGTCAGTCCTAGCCTTACTAGCTGAGGTAAAGTGCTGTTTGAAATTGGGGTAACTGATAAGGAAACAGCCAGAGACTATGGAAAGGTAAATGCGCAGCATTAAAGGTAGACATTTTAAACTTCATGAAATATTATGAAAATCATTTTGTACTGAAAGAAAACGAAAGCGCCTCTGTTTAGTTGGTTAGAATTGTCTCACTCGTCTTGTGGTTAAAAAAATAGTCACGAGTTTCAGACCGGCTACTGGTTTCACAGCGGGGAAGCAAGTTTTCAAGTTTTAGAATATTAGTGTTCAGATTTTATTCTCAAAGTTTTAACAAATTAGTGGAATTAAAATAGTTTTTCCATTCAGTGTGCTATAATCCCCTTTGCTTCTGAGTTTAAAAGAAGTCTGCCACATTTCATTCACAGCTTTAAAAAGATTTAATCCTCTCTAAATTTGTTCTGATGTTTTTAAACTAGGAAGTTTTTTTCCTAATTTTCCTTACTTTATTAGACAAATATTTTTTATAAAAACTTTTAAGTAAAGGATAAAAAAACGGTATAAAGTCTTAACAGTATAACTTTATAGTGTTGAGATTAAAAATAAGCCATGGAATATATATCAAAGCATCAATAGTGAGAATTTCAGGTGATTTTTAACTTTTCATGTACATATATTTTCTAATTTTTTTTTAGCGTAGCAGCCAAGCTTGAACGATGATCCCCAGCACCTAGAATGGGACCTGGCAGGAGGTGCTCCTGTGTGCGCCCACCGCTAGCCTTTTCCTGAGGGTTCCTTATGCGCTCGGGAAAAGAAGGGTCGAATTGGTCAGTACACCTGAGGGGCTGACTGGCTGGTGACAAACGCCTGGGGACGCTGCCAGACAGCGTCCTGGCGAAGGTCTCTTGACTTAACTGCAGGGGCACAGCCTGGAGCTGGTGGGCGCCGGCCGAGAGCCCCGTCAGAAGGGGTTGTCCTAGCTCACTCCCTCACTCTGACCTGATAACAATGCTGGAATTTAAATTAAATGAGATCTCATGAGATTTTAAACCTCTGTGACCCACACAGGTTGCCACAAGGCATTTTTATTGTAACAGCAGTGGAAGTTCACAGTAGCAGTAGGTTTGTTTTGAGGGGACCAAAGCTTTGCGCTTGGTTGTTACTTGCGTACGTTTGGCTGCGCCGGACTGTGTGACAGCGCCGGGCTTCCCTTTTCCGAGAAAGGGCAAGGCTGGCTTTTAGTCCTGTCCCCCCATTCTATTTCCTTCCTTCCTAATGGGTATCAGATTTTTTTTTTAATGGTTTATGGGAGCCTTTTAGAAACCGGCACAGTATTGTGCTTTGTTCTTCCTTCGTTTTGTGCCCTAAATGGTTGTGTGTGGGGGCTGTCTTTGCCTGTAATGTCCCAGATATGTTTTGTTTCTCTGTCCTCTGCTTTCTCACCTGGCAGCCAGTCCCGCACAGCGACACGGTTTTCTTTCCCCCTCGCGACTGAATGGCCTCCTGGGTTGTCTGTTCAGTGGCGGAGCCAGCTCAGTCTGTGTTCTGTCCAATCAGTCCTTGCTTCGTGGTTCCCTCGCTGATTCCAGCCTTTCGCTGTTACACGCGACCCTGCAGTGATTGTGTTCGGCCTCGCTCCTGCGTCTCCTGGCTTACCCCGTGCGGGGTGGTGCCGCCGGGCCGGAGGTCAGGCCCCATTTGCTGGAGGTGCCGGCTGTCGCGGGAGCCACCTCCCCGAGTCTCTGCTCACTGTAGAGCGTGTTGCAAGATTCGGGATTTTAGAAAGCACCAGGTGGGGCCTCCCTGGTGGCACAGTGGTTAAGCGTTGCGCTGTGGAGCTGTCGGCAGCGGCGACACGAGTTCGACACCTGGCTGGGGAGATTCCCACATGGCACGACAGACCTCTCCTGCCTTGCCCGCTGCTCCCCTCGGCAGTGTATTTCCGTCGATCTGCCTGTTCTGCTCCCCACTCTGTCTCTGGTGAACCCTCTCACTGCCCCACACCTCTGGACTGTACCCCAGCTTATATGATAAAATAAATAAACCTTTAAAAAAAAAAAAAAAGAAAGAAAGCACCAGGTGGGACGTGGTGCCTTCTCTGTGTTCTAGTTTGCATTTCCCTTTTCTGAGTGAGGGGAAGCATCTTTCCACGTGATTAAGAACCACCCGTGTTTGTCTCCTAGCGCATGGTCTGTAGGGCTGTTGGCCCTTTTGGCTGCCAGACTCGTAACTGAGGTTGTGGCTTGTGGGGCCTGAGGTGACCCCCATGACCGCCGCCTCCGCCTGTCGGGGGGCTCAGACCTGCTTGACCAGTAAAATGTGGCAAAGGCGATGGAGCGTCCTCTCGTGGCCAGCTCGGATTCCATGGTGAAGTCGCGGGTCCTCGCTCCGTGACAGGGCCCCGCTGAGCGAGTGCAGGGGTTGGGGCGTCGGCCCTGTGAGGTTGAAAAGTGGTGAGTGACTTTTTGACTCCCCCAAAACTTTACTAATGGCCTCTTGTTGGCAGGCGGCCTTGTTAGTAAGTCGGCTTTTGTCTGCAGTCCGCGGGAATGCCGGAACCGTGTAATAGAGCAGGCTGGAGGAAAGAAAACGTTAACAAGAGAATATGAGAAAGCGAAACGCCTTGACGGTAGCTCCTGCGTCTGCGTCACACTGTCCGCGGTGAGGAGACCCCGCGGGGAGCGGCTGCGCCCCTGCGCTGGGCCGCTGGGCCCCTGGCCCGGACGCCGGACGCGCGCGAAGCCCCCCGGCCAGGCCTGGGGTCTGAGGCCCCTTGAGCCGGGGCGGCCTCGCCCGACGGAGACTTGTGGGACCCAGCGGGGGCCGCCGAGCGGTGCTCGTGTCCTCCCGCTGCGAGCTGATGGCGTGTGGTGGCTGGGCCCGGGGGCGGGAGTGGGCCGCTCTGGCCGCGGCGCAGCCGCAGCTGCATTTTCTCTTCCCGTTCGCCTTGCAGTGCCTTTTGCGATCCATTTTTTTGGTTTTATAGAATTCAGTTTCTCATTCCTGAGTTTTCAGCCATAGCTGTAAAAGTTTTGCTTCCTTCCAGATACTAGGATTTTCCCTTGTTTTCCTCTAACACTTGTTTCGTCTTTTAAAGTGTTAAAAATAGAAGAAACCAGTCCCAAGATGGAGCCCTCCTGCTGGGGCCTCAGCCAGACGCAATACCTAACCGCACTGCAGCGTCAGCCTCTCCAGACAGCGTCCCCGGAAGCCCTCAGGTGCTTTCCGGCCGGCCCAGCGCGCGTGCACGAGACCCGCCGTCCGCGAGGGCAGGGCGTACGGAAACCATCTTTTCGTTGGCCCACAGCCTGCCACGGCCTCTGGCTGTCTCTCAGCGCCGCCACTTGGGGAGCCCTTGCAGGGCCTCGAGGGGTGCTGCCGCTCATCTGATAAAGCCAATTCCAGATCTGAATTTGTTTTTCACTGACGCTCGACTCTGGAGCTCGCGTCAGCTTTGTGTTGGTGCGTGTGGGGCGCACAGGCCGACCTCCTGCGTCCTTCCGTGTGGCCAGACGGTTTTCCAGTACCCCCTCCGCTGCGTGGCGTCTCTGCACAAGGCGCTTGCTGCGTGCGCCTGGGGCTGTCGGGCCGCGCCGAGATGAGCGGGCTGGCCCGTGGCTGTGACGCGGGGCCCCTCTGCGGAGGACTCGTGGTCTCTGGGCGTTTGGAAGGGGCGTTCCTCACATTTCAGATGCTTCTTGTTGAGCTTTGTGCTCGGTGTTTGCTCTGAAGCCTGTCGCGTTGGTGCGTAAGCGAGATGTGCTTTGGGGAGGTGGAGGTTTTCAGGTTTGGGATGGAGGCCGAGCTCACTTCTTAGAACGGACCTGGAAGATTGACCGTCACCGTGCGTACTCGTAATGTGTGCGTCCCGTTGGGGTGAGATCTTCGTGCACGGCGGCAGCCCCTGCGAGGACACTCTGCCTCTCGCTGTCGCTGTTTTTGGGGCGCTCACGGCTTTATGCCTTCTTTGCGACTGATCTTTTTGGGTTTCTGTTGGAATTCGTGTAGATTCGAGTAGTCCCGTTTTCCAGAACAGTTAGTCTTCTGTTTTCAAGGGCCGGCCTAGAACTATACAAAGGCATCTCTTGATTTGTGAACTTTCCTCTTGCTGTGCTTTCAGATTTATCATGGAATCACAGACCGAGAAAGGAGGACTTGGGACTTTGCTGGCACACTGGGTGTTTTGCTTGACGGCAGGGCAGGGAAACTGTCTCCTTCAGCCGGCCGCCACCTCCAGCCTCGCCCCCGTGTGCTCTCCGGGGTGTGCCCGCCCCGTCCTTGGCCTCCACGTCGCACAGGCCCCGAGCAGTGCCCGTAGCTGTGGGCGTCTCGCACACGTCTCCGGACGCAGGGGCTGGGCGGAGGGGCCGTGCTGCTTGTCTCCCCCCCCCCCCCGCCTGCTCTCCCGGGTCTGGGAGAGCCCACGCTCCGGGCAAGTTGCTCATGGGCTGGTGCCACCTCACGTGCTCCGAGGCCTTCTCATGAGCTCGTTAGCTGCGCCGCTCCTCACCTGAGGTCTGGCCTGTGCCTGCAGCCACAGCTTTCAGGCCTCCCAGGCCACGCTGGTGTCAGACGCCAACAGTCAGCCGCACCACGACCTGCTGACCTCAGCACCCTTTACGTCCTGCCGCCTCCTCCCACCTCCTGCCCTCTCCTGCTTGCCTTAACCCTGTGGCTCCTTGTCCAGTCAGCGGGGTGTCCTCTCCCTTACCAGGCCCCTCCCGGAAGAGTCACTGACAGGACGTGTTAACCTTTAATTCCCAGGACTTGGGGAACTATATTACCTTGATATTTAACTGCTGGAGTTTTGCCTTCATTAACCGTGCAGGTTGATGATTGAAAGAATTTGTTCCCTGGCTTTGCAGTACTAGCCTCGGGCGTTTGCCCTGACCTCCTCTCCTCCTTTTAGACACTGGGGGCCTTGGGGCTGGCTCGGTGGCTCGGCCAGAGCAGGGCGGGCAAGGCCTCGGCCGGTGGTCTCCTGCCAGCATGGGTGAGGCAGACATTCAACTTTGACTTTTGTTTGGATGTTTTAATCGCTTTCCTTAAGCGGTTAAGAACCTGTTATTGATATTTTACTAAATAATAGGCATTCGATTACTTTGTACTTTTTTCATTTTGGGCCTTTAACTTCTTGACCTGTCTGAAAACGGAGTGTCTTTGTTGCTTCTGAAAACTACTGGCGTTAAGTGTGTGAGAAATGACCTGATTTTGTAAACTTCTCGTTTATATGTTCTGTAATTTACTGTGATTCACTGTATTACAAAACGTTCCTTAAAGAATTATGGTCTGTCTCTGAGGAAAAGAATACCTACTGACAGAGCTGTTGAGGAATACGTTTTACGGTTCAGGAAACAGGAGTCCTGCTCGTGAGTTACTGTGGGTGGGATAAACCGGGCTCTGTGAAGGCCACATCCTATGGGGAGACCTTGAGGAGAAAACTTTTCATTTGGCCCCTAGTGCTGGCTGCTAAGAGGGACCCTGGGATCGCAGTGGGCCCGATGGAGAGTATCCCCAGCGTTGATCACAGAGAACTGTGAAACTGGACAGTGAAAGCCTGTTGCTCTGTGCCTTGCCAGGGTCGCTCTCCCTTCTGAGAGTGCCGTTGAGATGGGTGAGTGCGACTCCCCCGCACAGCATTTCGGCGCTGCTGGGCGCAGTCTGGGAACTCCTAGCAGTTTGCAGGCACATCGATAACTTCGTCACAGTAAAGTGTCTTCCCTGGTTTCAGCAAGTGTTTTTATTACTGTCCGCTACGTGCCGTCACTGTCCTAGGCTCGGTGCTGCGGGCCGCAGAACAACGGCTCCTACAAAGCCGCCTTCCCGCAAGCAGCCGTGACCGGCGATGGCCAGTGACACGACGCCGTGGCCCCCGCAGCTGGCTGGCTGCGTGGAGGGGCAGCTCTGACTGCCGCCGTCTAGCTCGAGCCTGACCGGAAGGTGGGGTTCAAGCCAGGTCCGACTGGGGTGAAGTCAGCTGGAATGAAAAGTACTCCAGGCAGCGGGAAGAGCCGAGGCACCCCCAGTCGGGAGGGTGAGCCACACATTTGGGGACACACCGGAGCCCTGTGTCCCGGACACCGGGAGAGGAAAGCAGCGGGCGATGTGGCCAGAGGGTGCAGATGACCGGGGACCGGAGGTCGTGCGGGCCGGAGGTCACGTGCTGTTGGTGTCACGCACTCGAGCTAGACCTGGCGAGGAGGAGGGCACCGACAGCAGTACTCGGAACTCTCCCAGCCTCAGCCCGTAGGTGTTTTGGGCAGCCTGGGTGCTGCTTGCTGTGCTAAGTGGGGGAGCCGAGGGAATAAACACCAGCAGTCTCGCGGCGCAGCTCGCCCGCGGCTCTGAGGCCTGAGCCTTCGGTGCCATTTGGGATGGTTCCCTGGAGCACCACGGGGGGAGAGGCCGTCGTCTTCCCGGAGGTGCAGGGCCTCTCTGTGAGGGGCTGGGGTTACAGCCCGATCTGGCTCTTTGTGACGCCCTCGTTTCCAGATCTCTTGACCTCACACCTGCCGATTCTGGCTGGGCCTGAGCACGGGGCGGGGGCCAGGAAGCTGTGCTTTTAATGCACGATGAAGGAATCGCTGTGTTTTGGAGCTGGTGCATCCACTATTGGGTTTATGGTAGTTTGACACAGGTCGTGATGGGGGCATCCTTGTTCCTGGTTTTAAAGAAAATATTGTATCATTTCACCCCTGAGTATAACTTGCTGTAAGAAAGAATTTTGGAGATGCTTTTTGTCAGGTTAAGGATTTCCCTCTTCCAAGTTTGCTAAGAAGAACATGTTGAATTTTTTTTTAATGGGATGCTTTTTTTTTTAAAAGATTGATTTATTTATGCATACAAGCTGGGGTACAGGCCAGAGGTGTGGGGCGGCGAGAGGGTTCACCAGAGACAGAGTGGGGAGCAGAACAGGTAATACACAGATGGAAATACACTGCTGAGGGGAGCAGCGGGCGAGGCAGGAGAGGTCTGCTGCGCCATGTGGGAATCTCCCCGGCCGGGGGTCAAACTTGCATCGCCGCTGCCGACAGCTCCACAGCGCAGCTTCTAACTGCTGTGCCACCAGGGAGGCCCAGCATGTTGAATTTTAATAAACTATCTCCACTGATCAAATCCTTGTTTTTTGTGCAGTTTTCTAATGTAGTAGATACTGGATTTTTCACATATTGAACCAACCTTGTATTCCTGACATAATGCAACCTGTTTGTGATGTATTAGAACATTGTTGGTTTCAGTTTTAATGTTTCAAGATTTTTATAATGTCTCAGAAATTATCTGTTCCTTCCTTATATTGTCCTTGTTTTGATAACAGGATAATGATAACCTCAGAAAATAAGGTGGAGAATATCTCCCCCTTTTCTGTTCTTTAGTGGAGTTACATAAGATGAGATCACCTATTCCTCAGTTGTTTGTTAGAACTCACTAATAAAATACTCTAGAAATGTCTGATGCAGTGATTTAATATTCAGACCGATTAAAAGACCATCTGGATTTCCTGATTTCCAGTCAGCATTGTGCATTTATATTTTTCTACGCACTTTACGTAAATTTACGAACAATGCTTTGTTTCTAATCTACGCTTATATTCGCCCTTGCTCACCTTCCAGCATTATCTGTGATTTCTTATTTATTAGTATCACCAGTGCTTTAACTTTATTAACCTTTTAAGGGATCAACTTTTGGTATCTTGTTTCATCTTCATTTTTCTACAAATTCCTGACAGTGGTCTTGTTTCTTTTAATTTTATTGGGTTTATTCAGTTATAGTTTTCTTAATTCATAGTTTGTGTTCTGTATTTTCTAGCATTATCATCCAAGGCTATATACTTGACTGCAGTGCGTATCCCACTGGCTTTGAAGAGCAGTGTCTTCACCGTTTGGCCCTAAGCTTATAATTTCCATTTAAACATTTTGTAACGTGTGTGGTTGTCTTCTTAGATGGACTTGGCCTGCGGGCTGTGCCAGGCAGACGCGCGGGCGCGGAGGGGCACGGAGGGTGCTTCACCTTTGCCCTCTGCCCGTCCCCGGCAGGTGTGCTCGCTGTTTGGTTCGGCTCTGCTCCCCGTCACCTCCCACTGAGGCTCTTCTGGAAGCACACACCCCTCTCTCCTCCCACACCGTCCTGCTTCGTCTTTCCTCCTCAGCACTTGACACTCCGCGTTCCCGGCCACGGTCCCCCGGCTGCGAGCGGGGGGCAGAGCGCTGTGGCTGGAGGGGCGGGCGGGGACTCCGCCTTAACGCGGGAGCTGTCATTCGACAGTTCTGTGAAATCAGGTGGGGAGTGTCGCTAAGGGGCTTGTGAAGGTCTGAGGAGGAACGTGAGTCTGGAGGCCTCGACTAAGGTTCTGAAGGGCCTGGACACCACCCAGCGTGCTGGGGGTTGGGATGAAGGGACGGGCAGGAGCCGGACGTCTGCGTGGCCGTCTGCTGGGCCCAGACCGTGTCCCCCGCTGTGTGTGGGGAAGGGCTGCCGCCTGCCCTCCGCGCAGCCCCGCTGCTTTGGTTCCCCGCTGTTCTCAGGGCGAGGGGCCAGAATGGAAGCGAGAGGCCTGGGGCGCGTGGGGAGGACCTCCACCGGCTGGAGTTGAGGGACCAGCCTCTGGGGGCGCCTGCGGGGACGGCCTCGCACTGGGGCTGCCTCGGGTGGGCTTGGCTCTGCGTGTCCGCGTCCTGCGGGCTTCGCTGCCCGACTGCCTAGTGAGGCCGTGCTCGGCCCCCGAAGGGCTGCGGGAAGCCTCTGAACAGTTCTGCTCTGCAGACCGTTCCTCGTGGGCACGCGGGAAGGAAGAGAGTTACTTGAAGTGGGCTGTTGAATCCAGAGATGGCATCACAGCGGGTTTGGTCTTTGACCGGAAAGGAGAGTGATTTCTTTCAAGTGGCTTATTTTCAATAGCAGATGTTAAGGCCCTTGGGTTCAGGGAGTCTTGGCGTGTCACAGTGAAAGGACTGGGATGGCCTGTCACGGCAAACGGAGAGATCGCGTTTCCCACGCCGGGCTAGAGCCTGGGGCAGGAGGAAGCAGCCGGGGTGAAGGGACGGGCCTGTTCGTGAGGGCGGGCGGCGGGCAGCAGCGGCTCTGCTCCACTGCCTCGGGCTTGCTGAGCGCCGACACGCCCTGAGGTGTTGGCTGTCGAGGCCCTTCATTGCTGAGTCCGTGTTTATCCACGAGCCCCACCCCGAGCCTGCTGGCTGCTGGCGTGGGCCTGGAGGGCGATGCCGCCACGAGGGTCTCACGGGCTGTCCTTCCCTTTCAGGAAACTGAAGATGGCGGCCCCGCCGAGCTAGCTCTAGGATGGGAAGCGCCACCGCTCGCTACTTCTGCTACGGCTGCCTCTTCACCTCTGCGACCTGGACTGTTTTGCTTTTTGTTTATTTCAACTTCAGTGAAGTGACTCAGCCGCTTAAGAATGTGCCCGTCAAGGGGTCTGGGCCCCAGGGGCCATCCCCCAAAAGGCTGTACCCCCGTTTCACCCGGGGCCCGGGTCAGGCGCCAGAGCCACAGCTCAAGGCGAGCAAGGTCGACAGCGCGGGAGACAGCGAGGGCCCGGCCGGGGACGGCGTGAAGTTCTCCGAACTGGGTGAGCTGCGGGCTGCTTGCCGGCTCCCGGCGCTCGGCCTCCGGTCCAGGCCTGTTGCTGTGCAGGTCCCGTGCTGCTGGGGCGGGGGCGGAAACCGGCCCCTGCTTCCCCACGGATGGATCCCACTGTGAGCCGGCTGAGGCGCTGCGGTCTTGGCAGGCTCGCGGCGTGTCCCATTCGGACGCGGCTTTGCCGGGCGGGGGGAGAGCGCGCTGCAGGGCCGCCCCGGGCTTCAGTCACAGCCGGCGGGGCGCCGCGGTCAGGTCGGTGCGGCTCGGGTTACATGCCGGGTCTGTGGGCGAACTGCAGCTCCCGCCTTTGAGCCGTCTGCACTGCCCCTCACCCCCGGGTGGTGTGAGGCCAGTTTTTTCTTAGATTCTGCACATAGACGAGACACACTGTATTCCAGTATTTGGCTTTCACCCGCTGCAGCACAGCGCCACACGGCCCCTGCACGTCACGGATGGCGGACCGCCTCCTCTGCGGTTGGGCAACGTGCCGTTGCGTGCCGTGATGCCATCCGTGAGGGGGTCCGTGACATCTTAATGCAGAATAATCTGTGACCAGGACATCTTCATCAGAAACTATAATTCTTTCAGCAGCCAGGACCAGAGTCCGCCGTGGCAAGTCGCGGCACCAGGAGTCTTAAGGGACAGTCTGATTTGCGCCAGACACTCCAGGCGCTGGGCAGCTTCTGTTTGTTTAGAGGGAGACTTTCCCTGCTCCGTGACGGGTTATTTCTGACAGACTGTCAGAGCTACTGGAGCGAGGATGTCAGACCCCAGTGGCAGGGTGAGACCGGGCAGGGTCGCTCGGCTACGAGGCGGCGCAGAGACGGCGTCGGGCTTCCGTTAGAAAGGTTTATCGACAGTCATTTTGGGGGAGAGGTTCATATCAAAGCTTGCCTGTGGTTGGGGCCTGTTAGTCCATATGGATTAGATGATGGTTTTTTGGAAAAATCATCATCTCTTGTCATGGGCACGTCTTGAAAATACTCGTGAGATCGTGGCTGGTGACCCAGTGTCATGTCTCACTGAGGCACAGCTGCTTTTGGGCTAAGAGGGCGGCAGGTTTGGCTTTGACTTCAAAGCCTTGGAAGGTGGAGGCCACCTCGGGCCGGCAGCTGTCACCCGGTCGGCTGACAAGGCCCGTCCGGCCGTGTGGTCGCCGCCCCCTGCGGAGCTGCTGCTGACCGTGGCTGTGCTCTCTTGCAGGCATGATTTTCAGTGAACGTGACCAGGAGTTGAGGGACCTGGGCTACCAGAAGCACGCCTTCAACGTGCTGGTCAGCAACCGCCTGGGCTACCACCGAGATCTGCCCGACACCAGGGCCACAGAGTACGTCTCCCGTCCCTGCGGGCCCCCATAGCACGGTGCTCTCCGTGCCCAGGGGATGGGGCCTCTCAGGCTGCCGCCCGCTGCGCCGGAGCCTGAGGCCGGAGGGGCGCGGACAGCGTCTCGGCGCCTGCTGTGTTGCCTTGGGAGTCTAGGATCGTGGGGCGAGAGGTGCCCACAAGCAGGGCTGAGTAGACGCCGCGCGCAGGCCCAGCGGCGTGTATTGGATAGATGCAAACGGGGATCAAAATCAGTAAATTTTACGCCTCAGCTCACTTTTCTGTTTTAATTATCTTGTTTCTTCAAAGACTTTGTGTGGCTGGTTAGTCAACCTTCCACACACAGGCCTTTTTGAGCACCTTGTTTGCTACGAGCTCTGTTAGGCCTGCAGGAAATGGGGTGTGGTCCCTCGACCCCCAGAACTTGAGTCTAAGGGGCAGGTGGCGAAACAAGCACTTAATTGCAGCAGCACAGGGGTTGGGGGCTCCACTCGGAGCTGGTGAGATGGGGACTCAAACCAGGGGGGCTTCCCAGAGGATGAGGGTGAGTGGAGCTGAGGTGTGGTTTTTCCATTGTGGGGTGCAGCGCGGAGGCAGGAAAGCCCATACATAGCTCGTCACGGGGGCTCACACGGTTCACCGGCCGTCGGGGGAGGGCAGGGGCAGAGGCAGGCCCGGGCAGGGGGCTCCGGGGGGCTCCGAGAACACGTGCTTCCGGCTTGTTGCTTAAAGCCGCCTGACCCCTTAATCGAAAGGTCGCTTACTGGGGGATCGCCTGTCTTCTCTGGTATTGACCTAAATAAGAATTAAAAACACAAAGCTTTATATTTATTGCTTCCTTTCAAAACTACTGAGAAACTGAACATCAATTCCGGGGCTGCCTGAGAGCACGCAGTAGTCCCGCAAGTGGAGCACATTCGTGTGCCCTGTACGCCCCGAGTCCTCTGTCTCACGCTGACTTGAAAATAAGCTGAGTGGCAGGTATTAGAGGGACGAAGCAACAAAATGCACAACTTCAGCAGGAAACAGGTTGCTTAAATGCTGCAGAGTGCTGTAGCCACGAGGCTGCGGGAGGCGGCAGTCGGCGTTCGTGGGCAGCAGCGTGAGACGCCTGGGCCTCTAACACGCGTCTCGCAGGTGCAGAGACAAGTCTTACCCGGAGGACCTGCCCGTCGCCAGCGTTGTCATCTGCTTCTACAACGAGGCGCTGTCGGCCCTGCTGCGCACGGTGCACAGTGTGCTGGGCCGCTCGCCCGCGCGCCTGCTGCGGGAGGTGGTCCTCGTGGACGACGACAGCGACTTCGGTGAGGCCGCAGACCGGGGCTCCGGCCACTGGGGGGCGCTGAGGCAGCTGGGGGGTCTCAGGCCTCCTCCACACTGCTGCCCGCATTTGGCCCTGGAAATTGTCCCCTTGGGTGACCGTAAAAAACACCTTTTGTTTCAAAGTAGTATCAGCCCCAGTGAGTCACAAAGAGGCCGGGGGCCAGCGCACCCGGTGTCCGCCTTCGGTCCCCTCGGAGGTGGTCAGCCTGCAGCGTGCAGCCCGGGAGGGCGGACCCGGCCACAGGGCCGCCATCGGGAACAGCCATCCCCTCACCCAGAGAGCCCCCGTCTGCCCCTCCGTTCACCGGGTCTCCTCACCCCACCACCCAGAGTCCCGGGCGTGGACGCGCTACACATGGAGTCACGGAGCGCCGGCAGGGGGCTGGCTCGTGTCGCGCGCACGAGTCTGTGGCCAGCGCTCCGGTCGGCCCCGACGGCGCTTCAGTCTCTGAAGGGTCTCAGGATCCAGCACACGTCACGCACCTTCCTAAGGATGGTTCTTGTGCACACAGCAGGGCGAAGGGTGTTCCTTTGCGCTACTCACGCAGCCGTCAGCAGCCCTGAAGAGCAGGCACCCGTTGCACACGTACAGACTCTCCGTGCTTGGCTCGTGGGAGCTGAAACGAGGCCTCTGGGCCACGGCCCTGCGCCGCTCTTCACCACGGCACACCGCCGCCGAGGGGGGCAGGTTACGGGCTGGTCACGTGCTCCCCGCCACCCCGCTTCCCGTCCACGCAGAGCTGGCGTGCCTGGGAACGCCGCACGTCACTTCAACATAAAAGACACGTTTGACTCCTCCTGGGCTTTAAGGCTCATGTAGTTTGTGAAAATTCGCCGACGAGACCCATCTCACATCCCGTAGGCCTGGCGGGTGCCGCTGTGAAAATGCAGATAAACCCGTGAGGTGGCTGTTCTTGGCGGGTATTCCGGCTCCCCCCTTCACTTCTTCCCTTTCTCTTCCTTGGCCTACACTGTCCTCCTAGCTACAGCAGAAGGTTCTTCAGTATTTACTTGATGATTGGCTGCTTCGAGACCCAGAGGCCCGAGAGCGGCGGTGAGCTGTCTCCGCCTCGCGCGCCTCACCGCCTGGCCGGCTCTGTTTCAGACGACCTGAAGGGAGAGCTAGACGAGCACGTCCGGAAGCACCTCCCCGGCAAAATTAAAGTGATAAGAAACACAAAGCGCGAGGGGCTGATTCGAGGCAGAATGATCGGAGCCGCCCACGCGACAGGTACGACGTCCCGCGGCTCTTCTGTGCGGGTGGGCAGCGGCTGGCCTGGGCTTGGGCCTGTCCTGCCGGGCGGCCTGTCGCGCGCGCGCGTCCTGAACACGTGGCGCTGACGGCCGCTCCGGATTCTAGTTGGGGAAATGACAGATACTGAAAACCGACCTGCGTGTAAGCGTATACACTGTGACGTCGTTTTCTTTAAAGTTGTTGCTCCCGATTCCTTCAGGAACCGAGGCTCCCGCGTACGCTGGGCTCCCCCGTGGGAACTGCAGGTGTTAGCTCAGGGTCTCCTGCAGGAAGAGGCCCCGGGAGACTAGAGGCACATCGGTCTCATTCAGACGCGGGGTGGGGCGGGCGGCGCTGATGTCCATCACGTCGGCTCCGTTGCATTTCTTTTTCTAAAGCTCCTTTTACGCACACAAGAGCTGGGGTGCAGGCTAGAGGTGCAGGGGTGAGGACTCCCCAGAGAGAGTGGGGAGCAGAGCTGAGGATCCACTGAGACACACTGCTGAGGGGGCGGCGGGAGACCGGAGGGGTCTGCTGCGCCTGTGGGAAGCTCCCTGCCGGGGGTCGACCTCGCGCTGTGGTGGCTGCCGACAGCGTCATAGGCTGAGACCCACCCCTGCGCCCCAGGGAGGCCCTCCATTGCATTTCTTTCTGTGGTGAAGCTGACTTCCATTGGACCTTGATGAAAACTTAATTTTTTTAAGTATGTTTAAGCTCAAACAAATGAACTTGTTTAAAAATACCCGGCATGTGATGCTGGGGGGAGCGCGGGCGGGCGGTGGGAAGCCGGGCTGGGGCGCCGCTCGCTCCTGGCCGCGCCGTCCCGCTTGCGGCGACTTCGCTTCTGGGCCTTTGTTCTAAAGCGGCAGCCACCGAAGGAAGTGGCCGGGGCCGCCCCCGCTGCCGGCCGTCTCGAGAGGCCCAGGCGCCTGAGGCCTGCGCTGCCGCAGCGGCCGCGGGGTAGGCGAGGATCGCAGTGTCGTCGGAGGCCTGCCGTCTGAGGAATAAGGTCCCGAGAAGGCCCGTTGGGAGTTTCTCCGGCTGCGTCGCCCTTCCGGTTGCTCCTTGGCAGCTTCCCTCGGCGCTCGCTCAGCTGCGGCTCAGGCAGGGTCCGTCGGGAGCACGCCGCTGGGGTCTCGGGCCCCGTGCAGCAGTTAGGGGTCGTCACGTGTTTGAGGGAGCTCTGGTCGGGAAGGTGACTGCGTTTGCTCCTCTGACTGGGGCCCAGGAATGGTGACGCTGGACCTTCCCGGTCAGACGGCATCTGGCGGGCGCGAGGGCGCCACGTTGCCGTGGAGACCGCCTGCGGGTCCCGCTGCCACTGGCTGAAATAGGCCACACGTGGTCCCGGTAGCCGTTCCTGTAGCAGCCGCGCAGACGCTGCCCGGGCCTTGCGGTAGAACGAGGCTGCCGGCCGGGCCAGGCTGCTCAGGACAGCCGTGGGGGGTCAGAGGGTTGGCGTCGCCGAAGAGCCCCTCGGCCTGCGCGGCGTGTATCGGGAGCCTGCAAATGCAGGACCGAGTCTGGTCCATTTTACTAACTGGACGGGCAGCGCAGCCGCAGGCCGGGGCTCAGGGAGGGGCAGGCGCGGCCCGGCCGCCACGGTCTCTGCCCAGCGGGTTGCGGCCGAGGCCGGGAGGCCAGGGCTGGGCGTGCCCCCAGCTGTCCAGAGCGCCGCCACTGTGCGTGACGCTGCCCCCCGGGGCCGGCCCTGCCTCCGCAGGGGACGTGCTGGTGTTCCTGGACAGCCACTGCGAGGTGAATGAGATGTGGCTGCAGCCCCTGCTGGCCGCCATCCGGGAGGACCGGCGGGCCGTCGTGTGCCCGGTCATCGACATCATCAGCGCCGACACCCTGGCCTACAGCGCGTCCCCCGTGGTGCGCGGCGGCTTCAACTGGGGGCTGCACTTCAA
This sequence comes from Scalopus aquaticus, assembly GCA_004024925.1. NCBI lineage: Eukaryota > Metazoa > Chordata > Mammalia > Eulipotyphla > Talpidae > Scalopus > Scalopus aquaticus. The sequence continues at coordinate 96,704 of PVIJ01000824.1, forward strand.
GTGGGACCTCGTGCCCCTCGCCGAGCTCGGGGGGCCAGAAGGAGCCACTGCCCCGATCAAGTAAGCCCCGTGTGCCGGCACGCCCCGCGGGCTGCTGCGAGGGGCGCGGCCCACACAGTCCTCGCAGCAGCGGCTGTTGGCCTCGTTGGTCTCGGAAAGCCGCGGCCGGCGGGGGCCCGTGCGCGCGGGCGGACCCTGGGGGAGGCTGAGCAGCTGGCTCCCCCGGGCGCGGGGCGCCTCGGCCTCGGCAGGGCCGCCGTTCCGGCTGGGCTCTTGGTGTGGGGCCACCCCGTCCCGTGCCGCAGCACCGCCCGCCGGTGACAGCTGCACGGCCCCGCTGCTGGCAGAAGGCCCCGGGCAGCTCCCGCCGGGCCGGGCCCCGAGTGCGGGTCTCCCGGCCGCTCTGAGACGAGACTGTCCGGGCTGAGCGCCTCGCTCCGGGGAACGCGCCAGGAAAGCGGCCTTTACCTGCCTGGTGCCGACCCAGGAGACCCGGCCGTGACCCGCTCAGCCCTGGCGGGAGCTGAGCCACAGCGTGGATGCCGCACCCCTCCTGCAGGTCCCCCACGATGGCCGGAGGGCTGTTCGCCATGGACAGACGCTACTTCCACGAGCTCGGGCAGTACGACAGCGGCATGGACATCTGGGGAGGAGAGAATCTGGAGATATCGTTTCGGGTAATTCTTTGGCGGTTTGTTTATTGGCTGTGTGGAATGGGGGGGGTCTGACTTTCATCCGACACGCCACGTCTCTGCCTCCGTCAGGAAAGCCGCGTGCCGGTTTGTAAGAACTGAAGCGGTGGGGCGCTGGGGTACCCCGTCAGCTGTGGCTTCAGGAAGTCAGTGGGCGTTCCTTGTGGGGCTTTGTTCGTCGTCCCTTTCTCACTCGGTAGCCCTGAGGGTGCGTGCGTCTGCGTCCTGGCCGGGCTCCCGGCTGCTCCCCCAGAAAAGCCGTTGACCAGCCCCGCCCCCGCCTCCCGTTCCTAAGTGTAAAGGGCAAGTTCCGCCAGCACCCCGGGAACAGCTCGCCGAGTACTTCCCAGACGCGGGGACCCCACCCAGGGAAGCAGCTCAGCCCCCTCTGCAGTCGCTGGGGCTGGGGCAGCGGTGGGGGAGCGGGCAGCCCGGTCTGCGTCTCCCCAAGTGCGCAGGCCAGTGTCTTCCCAAGGCGCTTTCCCGGAGGCACCCGGTGTCGCTGGTTCAGGCAGGTACCCCACGGCCGGGACCGCGACTCGGGAGCAGCTCAGCCCGGGGCCAGGCCCCGCGCCTCCCTCCGCGCCCCGCAGCCCCCTCGGAAGGCCCCGCACGGGCGCGGGCACCAGCCGCGGGGCTTCCGCCGGAGGGACCCCCGGGCTGCCTGAGCGGTCGTGTCCGACGAGCGCCCCGGGCCTCGGCCGGGCCCCTGACCGTGCTGCCCGCAGATCTGGATGTGCGGCGGCAGCCTCTTCATCCTGCCCTGCTCCCGCGTCGGGCACATCTTCCGGAAGCGGCGGCCCTACGGCTCGCCCGAGGGCCGGGACACCATGACGCACAACTCCCTGCGCCTGGCGCACGTCTGGCTGGACGAGTACAAGGTGCGCGGCCCCCGGGCGGGCGGGCGGGGCGCGTCCGGCTGACCTTCACTTTTCGGGGTCTTCCGAGCCCCCTGGTCCCCTCGCGAGCCGCCCGCGGGCCCGGCCCCGGCAGCGGAGGGCGCTTCACCCCCAGGGAGCGGTGTCCCGGCCTCCCCCAGCGCCCCCGCCCCGTGCCGGCCCTCGTCTTGCCCTCAGCACGGGGCGGGCCTGGCAGGCTGCGCGCCCTCGGTGGGGCCTGCCCCTTGGCCAGGACGCCCTCTCGCCGCTCGCCCCGGCCGGCGCCGCGCTGGGAAGTTACTGTTGTCCAAGGCGCGCTGTTTGTGGCCGTCAACACGCTGTGCGTGTGTGAGCTCCAGTGACTGAACGTTTTAGGCTTTAGCTGCTTCCTGAGGCAGCAGCCGAGACCCACATCAGCAAGTCCCTGGGACCCCGAGACCAGAGTCGGGGCTCCCGGCTCCAGCTCTGGCGGCCTCGTGGGCGCGCCGTGCCCCCGTGGTGCCCGCTTGTCGGCGATGAGTCCAGTTGCGTGAAAACTCGCTGCTGTCCTTTCTGGCAATGCGGAGAAACTGACGCGAGGCGCGTCTAATCCTCAGACGCGACAACGCGCGAGAGCAGAGACCGCGGCGTCTGACTGTCGGTTTTGAAACTCAGGAGCAGTATTTCTCCCTGAGGCCCGACCTGAGGACCAAGAGCTACGGCAACGTGAGCGAGCGCGTGGAGCTGAGGCGGCGGCTGGGCTGTCGGTCGTTCCGCTGGTACCTGGATAACGTGTACCCGGAGATGCAGGTGTCGGGGCCCAACGCCAAGCCCCAGCAGCCCATTTTCGTCAACAGAGGCCCGAAGCGCCCCAGGGTCCTGCGCCGCGGGCGGGTGAGTGGCGCGGGGGGCGCCTGCTGTTCACGACGGGGCTGTCGCCGCTTCGTCTCCGGGGCACCCGCCCGAGTGTCCAGGGCCTCCCCTGCCTCCCCCGCGGGGGGTGGGGGGGCAGAGACGGTCCCGCGGGCACGCGGGGCGAGGGCGTGGTGGGCGCTGAGCGCCAGGACACCGCTTCGTGTCTGCGCTTGGCCGCCGCACGGCCTGGGCGGGCAGCGCCCGTCTGCCCCGCTCGTCCTCAGAGTCTGCTCCTGAGAGGACGTGGGACGTCAGCCGCCCGCTTCCCCGTGTCACGAAGGCTAAACCCCGCCAGACTCTCCCGTGCGGCGCCTCTTCTCTGGTAGCGGGGCCCCGGCTGCCTCCCTCCGGCTAGGACCGTGCGTGTCCGTCGCGAGTCCATGTGCCGCCCCGGGCGCCGTCGGGCCTCTTGCCCGTGTGCCCGATGCAGCTTCAGGCCCCTCGGCGCAGAGGCTCCTTCCCGTGCCCGCAGCCGAGTCGGGGCGTCTCCGGGCGCAGGGTCGGCCTCGGGGTGACGCTCTGGCCCGGCCTTTTCTCGGCGGGTGCGAGCGCGGCCTCTTCCTTACAGCTGCGTCACCTGCAGACCGGCAGGTGCCTGGTGGCCCAGGGCCGGCCGAGCCAGAAGGGAGGCCTGGTGGTGCTGAGGGCGTGCGACGCCGGAGACCCCGGCCAGGTGGGTGCCCAGTCTCTCCCGCGGGGGCGGCGGGGCGGGGACGCTCACGCCTGTCCCCGCAGCACGTGGGGAGTTTGCCAGAGGCGGCGCGGTGCTCGGGGCGGGCCGTTAGCAGCCGGGGACGTGATGCGCACACGGTGGCAGCTGGGCCCGCGCGGCCCGGAGCCCGAAAGCGGCGGCACGGGGGGCTGTGGGGCCAGCCCGGCTGCCTGGCGGCTCGGCTTGCGGCCGTCGAGGGGGCCCGGGCGCTCGGCGCCTGCGTCAGGGTCGTGCGTGCTGCGCGGGGCCCCTGGCCGTTGGGGTCCCAGTAAGGCGAGACCGGAATTCGTTCCAGAAGCGGGGAGTAGTTCGGGGACCCGGCTCGGGTGCGCTCTGCCCGGGCACGCCGGCCGCCCCGAGTGGGTCCCGCGGCCCCAGCACGGGCAGGAGCGCCGTGGGGGGGCCGCGGGGCCAGGAGCCGTCCTCGAGGGACGCGCGGCTTCTGGGCGTCGGGAAAGGACGGGCTCGGCCCGGAGGGTGCGGGGCGCCAGGCCCTGGACCTGGCCGCACCCGCCTGCCCAGTGCCCGCGAGCCCCACAGCGCGGCCGCCCCCAGGTCTGGGCGTACAGCGAGGAGCACGAGCTGGTCCTGGACAACCTCCTGTGCCTGGACATGTCGGAGACGCGCTCGTCGGACCCGCCGCGCCTCATGAAGTGCCACGGCTCGGGGGGGTCGCAGCAGTGGACCTTCGGGGTGAGGAGCTGGCGGGGCCGGGTGCCGCGGGGCGCGCGGGGCTCTCCTGGGTGTCGGCGCTGCCCGGGTCGGCCGCGGCCCGGGTCCAGAGCGCGTGGCTTCTCCCGCCTCTTGCAGAAGAGCAACCGGCTGTACCAGGTGTCGGTGGGGCAGTGCCTCGGGGCGGCCGAGCCGCGCAGCCGCAAAGGCCACGTCGCCATGGCGATCTGTGACGGCTCCTCCGCGCAGCAGTGGCGTCTGGAGGGGTGAGGAGCCGGAGGGAGCACGGGCCGCTCCTGCCAGACGCCGCCGCCCTCGGGCCGGACGGGCCGCGCTCCGTTTAACTCCCGGGAAGGCATCTGTGAGATTCTATTTAAGAGGCAGTTACCTGTTATAAATTATTTTGCTGGCTCACGGTGCTCTCTGCGTTAAAAATAAAGGATCCTTTGGATTGTTTACCTGGCAGTTTCTGGTCTGCTGCCTCTTTGACCTCGTCGGGCTTCCTGGCCGCGCCCGCGCGCGCTGTGGCTGCCAGGTGTCCGCGAGGCCGCTGCAAGGTGTCGCCTTGAGCTCTGAAGCCGAAGCGTGAGCTGAGACGCTTCCAACGCGCAGGCAGACACAGGCGTCCGAGACGTGCCTCGCCGCAGGGCCGGGCGCCCTCGGCCCCGTGGAGCCCACGTTTCAAGGAGGTTTTCTTTACCGGGAGGCTTTCTCGGTCCTTCGTCACATCCCCGAGGGCGCCTCGGCAGGCCCGCGTGTAGCTGGCACGGGTGAGGTGTCACGCGGCCCGTCCTGCCCGTTGTCTGAGCAGGCAGCACAGAGCCAACAGGGCGGGCGGCGGAACTGCAGCCCCAACAGGCACGCGCGCCAGTGGGACTCCGATCCCGCCCGTGACTTTATCGCCCTGACCCGAGGGCAGGCGCCGTGGGTCACATCAAAACGCAAGACCAGCCCGGTGCTGCCCGTGAGACATTCACTTTGCCCCTGAAGGCGCGGACACGGGCGGACGGGGCAGGAACGCCCAGGCTCTGAGCGCGCGAGCCACCGAAAAGCCCCACAAGGCCAAAAACCAAAAGCAAGGCCTACAGCAGTGCCGCCCCCTCGCAACAGGCCTGTGGGCTGTAGCCTAACGGGACCGCCTGAGGGGAGGTCGCTGGGTTCTCACCCGCACGCAGTGCGCGAGACCTCAGGCTACAGAACAAGCACCCCGGGGCTCACTTTACAGACGGGAAACGGCTTTCCGCATTCCCAAGCGGCTGCTTTCGCGCCCAGATGGCGTCAGCGGTCGCCACCGGGCGCCAGGGTGCTGGCCAGCACTGGCCAGCAGTGATGGTCGCTACTGTTCGCTCAGGAGTGGGCGCAGACAGCGTTGCCGCCCTTCACGCCTTGTTAGGTTGCACCAACAAACCGCTCTCTGAGACGCCAGGGGCTCCTCTCAGGCTACGTCAGACGGAACCGGGGCTCAGTCCCTGCAGAGCCCCTTCTGCTCCTCTTACCTCCTCGGAGGGCGGCTGCTGGACGCTCCTTTTCTTCTGCCTTCCTCGGAGGCCAGGAACGGAGTCTCCCTTCTTTCTTCTTCCTTCCTTCAGAGTCTGGAACCATCTTTCCTCAGGAGCTTGGCAGCTCATCATCCCCTTCGCCTCACTGGGGGCTGCGCGCTCAGCTCCCGCGGCCCGGCTCACACCCTTTCCTCTTACGGGGCCGACCCGCAAGTCTGATCGGGCATTTACCAGCAGCCCGTAGCGCGCGATTGGCCCATCCCACGAGCCAACAGCGTTTACATAAAGGGTCCTGACGACAAGTCTGGTTGGACCATTTAGCGTCAATCCGCTCACAGCTGGCACCTGATCGGTCCGTCCACCACCCAGGCAGCACAGCCAGGCAAAGGTCTCTGAGAGAACTGCCACAGCGGCCCGGCTGCTGCCTCTCCCGCCGCTCAGGCGGCCGGTGCCGTAACAACCGCCGGGAAGTCACTTTACACGGAAGGCACCACCGAGCTCAAGGGGTGGGAAAGCGCGTGCGTGGCTGGCGCCGTTCCCGGGAGCAGCGGCCCCAGGCTGGCAGGCCTGACGCAGCGTGGGCAGCCGCGGCCGACCCGGCGCCAGCTTGGCCTGGAGGCGAACGGTGACCGCAGCCGCCGCTGCCGCCGGCCTCAGGCCTGCTGGTGCGGGCGCCGCGCGGAGTGGCTGCCCCGAGAGCGTCTCCCGGAGCGCGTGGGCAGCGCGGCAGCCGGAGCAGGCCCGGCGGGCGGCGCGGGAGCGGAAGCCGAGGCCCAGCCAGGCGGGCGCGGCCCTCGCGCGGGCTGCGGACGTCGTGGGCGTCGAGCTTCGTGCCCACTCGGAGGCGACTTTGGGCTTTAAAGGTGCGTCTGCGAGAGCCAGGTCGGGAGGGCACCAGCAGCGCCCGCTGCGGCTCGGGCGCGAGGCCAGGCCCGGCCCGAGGGGTGCGCAGGCCAGCGTGACCCCGGCGGGGGCGTCGCTCTGCCCGGCCGCGGCCGCAGCGGCTCCGCCGTCCCAGGAGGGCGCGATCCCGGCGCCGCGCAGACGCCGACTCCCGGGGCCGCGGTTCCGAGGCCGGTGTCCCGCCGGGGCAGGGGCGGCCCTGCGTCCTGCGCGTCCCGAGGCCGGTGCTGCTGACGGGGAGCCCACAGCGGCACTGGGGTGACCGCAAACAGGGTGAGTGAGACCCGCGCTGGGCAGGAGGGGCCCCCACTAGGGTGGGGGAGCCCTGGGGAGCGGCCACCAGGGCTGCTTGCAGGGCCCGGTACCGGGCGATCCGGGCAGGGCCGCGCTGCCCGCCAGCTCAGGGGAACCCGATGCTCCAACAGCCGCCAAACCGGGGGCGCGGGCAGACCCCCGAGCACCTTGTGGGGGCAGCAGCGGTGCAGCCGCCAGCGGAGCAGCCCCCAGAGCAGACCGACAGCTCAAGGTGGCCGCGCCAGGCTCAGCAGCGGAAAAACAGCTGCAGGGATGGGCACGGGCCAAGGGGGCAGCACTCGGCGCCCCAGGACAGGACGCGGCAGGCCGGGGAAGTCCTGGCGACGGGCACAGCCGGGCGCCTGGGCCCACCCGCTGGGCAGGAGGCCAGAGGACCGGGAACGGCCTTGCCGGCCGCGGGGAGGGCGACGAAGCGCTGGGCCAGAGCGGGCGCGTCGGCCGGGGGCGCTGACCTGCCCGCAGAGCCCAGCGCAGGGCAACGCGGGCCCCAGACAGCAGGCCCAGGGGGGCGCGGCCGCCGGGGGAGCGAGTGGGGCAGAGGGCGCCCGGCCGGGACCGCCCCCGCGCCCGCCGCCCCCGCCAGCGCTCACCTCCTCCCGCGGCCCCGCGGCCTCGCCTCTCCGGACTCGGGCCAGAGGCCTGGGCAGCGCTGGCCGGCGCGGCCTTCTCCCCCGAGCGAGGCGTCCGTCCCTCCGCCGCGGCTCCCGCTGCGGAGTCTCGGTCCTTCCATCCAGGCAGGAAACGCAAGAAACGGGCGTCGCGGCCTCGGCCCCTCCAGCCGTGGCTCCGGTGCGGGAAGCAGCTCGGGGGCTGTCTCGGGGTGCCTGAGCTGGGGCGCCCCCGCAGGAGACCTTGCGCATGCCGCCCCGGCGCCGCCCCCCTGCCCTCACCCCTGCGGCGGCCCCGACCCCCTTGCCGCACCCCCAGGGCCGGGCTCACAGCCCTGGCCTGGGGCCCCCACACTTGCCTGTTCGGCTCCTCGCCGGGCCCTTCCGAGCTCCGCTGCGGCGCCCCCGAGACCCCGAGTCAGCAGTCGTCGGCCCGGCACTGCCACTGGAGACGCGGGAAGACGGGGTCCGGGGGCGCAGGGGTCTCCGGCTCCTCGCTGACCGTAGCTTGTCCGAGGCCCCCGCCAGGCCCGCCCAGCCGGGCCCAGCGCCAGGGGGAGAGGGGGCGCCTCGCGCTCTGGTCACACGGCAGGTGCCCCGGAGTCCTCAGAGCCAAGCGCAGCCAAGCGTGTTGCTTTGGGGTGTTCCTGACACCCAGAGGCGACATCTGCTTCAGAAACCGGGGCGCGAGGGGCCCTTCGGGGCAGTGTGACTCCCACAGCCCCAGCTGATGTTCGTCCGCCGCGGAGGCAGCAGGCGGGCGGCGGGGAGGGCAGGTCCGGAAGCGCCGCCTCGGAAGCGCCGGACGGGCCTCGGCAAACGCCCCGAAGGGCCCAAGCTCCCTCCGCTGGGGCGCGGGGACACGGGGACGCCGAGGGACGTCGGGGCAGGCTGCGCCGCCGCGCCCCGCGGGCACGAGAAGCGGGCACAGGCCAAGCTGCGCACCGGCGCGGGCGCTGCCGTCCGGAGCCGCCCCACGGCGGACGGGAGAACGAGGTCGCGCGGCCCGCGGCGCCGAGACGGTAACAGAGACGCAGGGGCGCTTAGATGTAAAATATTTTATTTGTAAATGGTGATCTAAATCGGTGTCCACAAATTCCAAAACCCAATAACACTCTGTATACTTCAAAAAATTCAATTTTGCCCACATTACATACTATTTTACAGAACAGAAAACAAATACTGGCAGGATGTCAGAATATGGTACAAGAGGAGAAAAATACCCAAGAAACGAAGTTCATACAGCTGTTCACCGAGGAGTATGTACAGTGATTCATTCCGCAGGGGAGGACAGGCCCGCGGCGGCCGACCCGCCTGGGGGTCAGTACCAGAATTTTAAGTACAAAATAAAAAGCTAACCTGGTTCAAAATGCTGATTAAGTTTCTACAAGCAAACACAAAAACAGTGTGTTCTTTTTTATTAAAGAAATGTAAACAAACGTCCATACAAACACATTTTAAAATTACATCTTTCAAAAGCCCGTCTGGAGCCCCGCAGCTGCGCACAAATCTTTTTTTTCTTTTTCAGTTTCTGTGTCAACAGAAGGCTAGAGAGTTAGCTGGAAGTTCCTGCTACACGATCCTCGTAAGTTTACATGATTCTTGTGGTTGAAACAGTTCTAATCAAAACTACTTTTGCTGAAGAAAATTCCAGCTCCATTTGGGTGTCTTTTTAAGCAGTTATTCACAGTTATCACAAATTGTAAGCACAAAAAAACCTGACTGTAGAAGTAGGGATGCAACAATATAATATGAAAAATTAGTTTAAGTTACCAAAACAGCTATAAAAGTTGTAGTCAGAGCCGACGCTTCGCCCTATAGAAGGAAGGTGTATAAAACAATTCAGTCCTAACAGACCCCAGATTCCAAAACCCCAAACACTCCCGGCCGACGTTTTGGTGGTTCCGTAGTTACGATGGCGTCTTCAGTAACACAAGTCATATTGTGACATCCCTAGGAACATCTTACAAGCACCCGAGCTGCTGCAGCGCCTGGGAGCGTTTGGTCAATAACTATTTTTATACTGTAATTTTTCTCAAAATATTTACACATTTGTACAAAGTAACAGGGTTGGTTAGTTCTGCAGGTAACAGCAGCAGCTTGGCTTTCTTCTAACTTTTATTTAAAAATAGCTTCATTCACTTATTCAATAATAAATACAAAAGGTTTCTCTTATTTTACAGAAATCAAAAACTACAATAAACTGACTCATGGAATCAAGTATTTAAATGTATTTTAGTGCAAGTTATTATCCCTTAGCTCTAGCCCTAAGGAAGTCATTTCAGTACATTCCTTGTTCAGTGGTGTCTACGTGTCTAAGACTAGTCAGAGGGCCTGCCCCTTCGCCAGGCCGAGGCCAGCTCCGGGCGCCTCCCTCGCTGGTGATCAGTCTTACATTCATAGGCAGCGCCCCGCCCGGAGGCAGAGCAGCCATCGGCTCTTTGCCCCAGTAAAAGTTTCTCCTTAGTGAGACTAAAAGACGAAACAAAACAAAACCCACCCACGAAAGAAGAGAAAGGAAAAGAGAACAAAAGTGCTGGACCGTCTGGCTCCGTCCCGCCGCCGGGCCTGCTCCGCCCGGGCCGAGGGACAGCTCCCAGAAGCTCGTTTTCAAAAAGTCACAAAACGGGAAAACAACTCCGTCCGCAAAGCCCAAGGGTGTGCTGACGCGTGTCCGGGGCGGGCCGCCCGCCGGCGCGGCCGCTCAGTTCATCCACTTGCGGCAGTTGACCGCGCCGCAGTGGCACGGGATCTTGTGCTGGTCGTCCTCGAAGTCGAACTTGTAGTCGTAGCAGAGCTGCCCGCGCAGAGACGGGGGTGAGCGCGCCGCCTGCTGCCCCGGCCCCGCCGCGCCCCCAGACGCCCCCCCGGGGTGAGCGCCGCGCCGCCTGCTGCCCCGGCGCCCAGAAGCCTCAGCCTGCTGCCTGCTGCCCCGGCCCCGCCGGGCCCCTCCACACCCACGGACGCCTCCCCGGCCCGCGCCGAGGCCAGCCCCAGCCCGGACGTGAGGGTCGGGCGACGGCTGGAAGGCCGCTGTCTACACTGCAAGGAACCTGACGGGCCCTGGACGGCTCTTAGGCGCCTGCGCTCGGGGGCGCGAGGTGGTCCCGTCAGCCGGCGGGACTCGCCCGGGCGGCAGCGGTGGGGTCCGTGCCACCCGAGGCCGGGGCACCCCGCGGCCACCCCACCCCACCCCGCCCCGCCTCTCCCTCGTTTTCTCAGCAAGACTGAGCCCCCAGAGGGGCGTGGGCCTCGGGGTCGCTCCTCGATGCACTGAGGGGACTCCCGCCATGGCCACACGACGAGGGGGCACCGCCGTGGAGGGACCAAGCCGGTCACCCCGCAGAAACCAGGGTGCTGGCTCGGGGCCCCCGGCCTGGACCCACGCCACGAAGGCCCCGGGCCCGAGCCGACGTGGCCGTGAAGGACGAAACCTCGAGCCGGAGCCATGACGAGGTGCCGGGGCCCGGCCCCCCCGGGAGCGATGGACCAAACCCGGGACCAAGGACCCGGCCGCGGTGGCAGCGCCACACGGGGGGCACAGGGCCCGGCCCGCACTCGGGGCAGCGCCACCCGGCGGAGGACGAGACGCGGCCCGAGGCCAGGCCGGCGGGGAACGCGGGGGGAAGTGCTGCGGGCAGGCGGGCGGCCGGGGCCCCCGAAGCCCGTCTGTGGGGAGCGGCGCCCACGGATGGCCCCCCAGAGCCCCTGTACCTCTTCTCCTTTCTGGATCCTGCGATTGGAGCTGATGATGATCTTGTGTCCCCTCTCGAACGTCACCACCTCGGCCACGCAGTTGGGCGCGCATGAGTGGTTGATGTACCTGCGGCCGCGTTCAGAGAGGGGTTTGTGCCAGGCGCCAGGCCCCGGGAGCCCGCCCACCCGCCCCCAGGGGAGCCGCGAGCCGAGGCGCTCACCTGGCAGGGCCCCCGGTGAGGGTGGCGTCGATCACGTGGTCGTTGTCCATCCGGAACATGTACACGCCCCGGTTCTGCAGGACACACGAGCACGTCCACGCCGGGGCCGAGGGGCAGCCCCGGGCAGCGGCGTGTGCAGGGAGGGGACCGCCCGCCCGCCCGCCGCCGCGCGCACCTGGGCCTCGTAGAGCTTCTCCTTCCTGTTGGCGACCTCGTTGCGGATGATGGTCCCGATGTACTCGATGACCATGGTGTGCTTCTCGATGTCCCTGGCTGCGTACAGGCCCAGGCCCTGCGGGAGCCCAGCGTGAGCCCGGCCCGGGCCCTCCTGGCCGAGCCGCCGCACCGGGGCGGGGCCGTGGGCCGGCACGTGTCCTCTCCGCCTCAGAGAGGCCCGCACGGCCGCGAGAGACCGAGGGCGGGAGGCGGAGAGCCTGGGGCTCCCCCGCTGGAGTGGCCTCCCCGCGGCGCGCCGGTCACCACGGGCTGCCCGCGGGAGCAGGGTGTCCCAGCTCACGGACGACGGCGTCACCGGGCCCGCAGCGGGGCGCGCGGGGCCTCACCTGGATGCGGGACCGGGCCAGGTACACGTTGGACTTCCACTCGGTCTTCATCTTGCGGTACTGCGAGGACTTGGAGTGCACGAACTGCTTGCTGTAGGGCGCGCTCAGCTCGCCGGTGACCGTGCTCTGGAAGGACTTGGAGGCGCTGGTGCTGTTCAGGGTGTGGGGCCTGCGACCGCGGCGGGGCAGAGGACACCTGAAGCGCCCGACGGGCCCGGCCAGCCCCGCGCCCCAGCGCCCACGGGGCTCGGCCACGGCGCGACGGCGGGTCGGAAGCGGCAGGCGGGCAAGCAAGAGCCCCGGCCCCGGCCCCGGCCGCACTACGTGAAGTGAAGACAAAATACCTTAACACAAACCTCTTGACGTGCGCGCTCGTCTTGGGCTCGGAGCGGGCACAGCCGCTGGGGTTGACGGCGAGGGGCAGCTCCATGAGGGGGTTCCGGCCGTAGCGGAAGGTGTAGTGCTCGCACGCCTCCACCCCAGGGAGCTGCGGGAAGCCACGAGACAGGGTCACTGCCCGGCCTTGGGGTGGGGGCTGCCCGGTGTCGTAGCCGAGACACCCCATATTGTTTTAACAAGGTCACTCTATGGGGGGAGCCTTCAAGGAAGTGTTCCCATGAGTCAGGATGCGATATTTCTTCTCGCAAATTAAGTATAATTTCGGGTGAGAACAGTAACTAAGTTTCTCCCGGGACGTACAGGCTGCCGGGCGTGTGGTCCCGGGCTCGCAGCGGCCCTCCCTACACCGACACCAGCCACTGGCTCTGCCCCGTGGGGCCGCTTCGGGGGGTACCCCGGTCTCAAGCCAAACCCAGCGGCCCGCGCCGAGCAGAAAGCAGGGACCCATGTGTCGGCACAGGTGGCTGCCACCTGCCCGCGCCCCAGCGCTGACAAGGCCGGCCCTCCCCATGGTGAGGGACGCACACACGCGCACACACTCGCCAAGCACACTCATGCACGCATGCATGCACGCGCAGCCAGCGGTGACGTCAGCCCGCCCGCCCCTGCAGCCGGGAGGCCATGCACAGCCCAGGGTCACCCGCCCGCCTTCTCCGGCCGGCCGGAACGTGGGACAGTCCCTCAGGGCCCGAAGCCGCACCTGCAGACTGAGCCCTGGGTCAGAGGTCTGCGGGCACCCCGTGAGCAGGGGTCTCTGCGGCCGCGTGGGACGCCCGTCCCGCAGGCAGGCCGTGCCCCCGACGTGACCGGGCACGGGACTCAGGGAGCCCTTCCGGTGTCCTCTGCTGCCCCAAGACAGACCAGAATCTCCCACTGGGGTTTCGTTTATCCCTGGAAATAGCGCCTCACACCCACACACTCTCCAGAAGCGCGTGCACGGCACACGCCAGACACAGCCGTATCCCACCCAACGCAGCCGCGCGCCACCGTGTCCAGCGCCCGCTGGAGGACCCCCCTCCGCTTCGTGGGTGCAGCGCGAGGCCCGGGGGCCAAGGAGGGCAGGGGAGAGGCCACCTCACAGCTCCTGCCAGCCCAGGTGCCGCCCCCGCCCCACAGCCTGGGCCTGAGGCCTGAGCGTGTCTGTGGGCCCCAGGACCAGCAGCGCCACCCTCCCCGCACTCACCGACTCGGCGATGCGCGCCACGGCGGACACCGTCAGGCCGAACAGGTCTTCGCCTCGCAGATAGGCCGGGAAGAGCTGGAGCATCTCCGACTTCCTCCGCACACAGGCCACGGGTTCCAGGATCTTGTCCCACACGCCTGCGGGCCGACAGCGCGACATCAGGGCCGGCCGCGCTCGGGGCCCCGGCCCCCAGGAGGAGCGGGGGTGGAGCCTGCGGCCCCGTGTCCGCTCGCTACGGGCGGCCGAGCCGACCCCCGGCCACGAGCCCGCGAGGGAGGTCGCGGAGGCGCCTGCCTCAGGCCTTCGTCCGGACGCAGAACCGACGCTGCCGCCACGGAGGGGCTCGGCCTCTCCCACGGCCCTACAGCCCGGGCTGAGCGCGCACCGACGTCCGTCCACGCCCGGCCTGGTCAAGCGTGAGTCCGGGCTCGAGGCGGCTCGGCTCTGACGCCGCGGGGGCCAGGAGGGCCCCGGAGAGCAGCGCAGCCCCAGCCCCGGGCGCCGAGACGCGGGGCCTACCCTTTGGCGAGGCGTCGCTCAGGACGAGGTCCTCGTGGCCCTGCTCCACCACCCTGACGACGAAGGCGGGGCGCCCGTCCCGCTCCTCGATGGAGCACAGGTAGCGGCAGCGCCGGTTGGGGTAGCGCGAGCTCCAGTACAGCCGGCTGGCCTCGTAGCCCACGGGGAAGAGCGCCTGCGGCGAGTGGAAGGCCGCCATGTGCTGCGGGCGCAGCTGGCCGATGGCGTGGAAGATGAGGCTGCCCACGCGGAAGGTGTGGTCGCGCTCGCCGCGCTGCACCACGCTGGCGACCTGGCGCACCTCGTCCCGCTGCACGTACACGCGCCGGAAGACGGCGAAGTGGCCCAGCTCCTGCTCGTGCGCGCCCCGGGGCCGGTGCGCCGGGCACAGCATCGTCTTGTCCTTGAAGAACATGCACTGGGCCCTGAGGGCGCAGGGGAAGTGGTAGACGTTGGCGCAGCGGAAGCGGTGGCAGCCGCTGGTGGCGCCCGCCCGGTGGCAGCACACGCAGCGCATCTGCAGGCCGCGGCGCAGCGCCAGCTCCACGTTGATGAGGGCGCCCGCCTGCGTCTCGTACACCTCGGTGGACCAGAGCGCGCAGTTGAGGTGCACCCACAGGTCCAGGTCCAGGTTGAGCAGCCGGGCCGGGCCGTCCGTCACGCCGTCCCCCTCCTCGTGGCAGAAGCAGCACTTGCGGGCGTCCCTGGGCGCGGGGTCGGGCTTCAGGGCAGTGCCCAGCTGCTGCAGGAAGGCGTCCATCTCCTCCTCGCAGGGGGGCCTGAAGCTGCCCCTGGGGACCGCGATGTGCACGCCCCACTTCTTCCACCTCATCCCCCGCCACTTCTTGCTGACGGGCCGGGTGTCCTCGAAGGCCCCGGGGATGGTCCGCAGCCGAGGCTTTAGCTTGACGGTGACCTTGAGCTCGTCGGGCTTCGCCTCGACCTCAGCCGCTTCAAACGCAGGAGGGAAGGCGATGGGTGGGGAGGCCGGGGGAGAGGCCTTGTCCTGGAGCTGGGGCAGACAGTGCACGTCCAGCGTGGAGATGTTGTTGCTGTACTGGTGGAATGCTCGGGAAGGCGGCTCTTTCACAGGCGATGGTGGCAGCGAAGGGACGGAGTCCTAGTCGGGACAGACACCGGGAAAAACAGCGGTGATTCGACTTGTTCCCACAGAAGCCCAGGGGCCAGCGGGCATGTGACTGGGGGTGGGGGAGAGGCCCCTGCAGGGAAGTCACAGCGGTAGCTGCCGTGGGTTCTGGAGAGGCTCTGCGCCAAAGCCCCCGAACGCCCGCCCCAGCCCGGCAGGGGGTCAGCTCATTCAGTCTGCAGGAGCAGCTACTTCCTGCGGAAGGAACTTCCCCACAGCGCATCCCCGCCTCTCCCCAGCTCTCTGGATCGCCGCGGCTCACTCGAAGCCGGCTGAATCGCGTAAGTGTCAGAGAGGAGGACCTCCTTGTCAGCAAGCCAGCCAGAGTGCGCCGCCCTGAGGCTGTCCAGCACGGAGCCAGCCGCTCAGAGAGGCAACCGGGAGAAGCTCGGAGTCCCTCTCAGACTCAGGGTGCCATAAACTGACCACCACCGGGCCGCGGGCCCCCCCAACACCCAGGACACTGTCCAGGGTGCGCCCCCTCTCTGACCGGGCTGGGGAGGTCCCAGCTCAACGTCTGCGTCTGGCTTGAGGCTCAGCCCTCACTCCCCGGCGGCCACGCTCCATGGAGGAGGGAAGTGCGGGGACACGCCTGAGAAAGGCGGCGGCTGGGGCGCCAGGCGGGGGGAGCGTCTCCCAGACTCACACGAGCCGGCAACGCGCACCCGCGAAGCGCTGAGGGGCGCGGAGACGCGGCCCCCCGCACAGCGCACCGCCTCCAGGGCAGCCGACAGAAGCGCCGTCCAGGCGGGCTACCAGGGAAGCAACGTTCCCACCGGCGATCTCAACCGGGTAAGTAGATCTGAAGACCGCAGTGCTGTTTCACTGCATTCCCAGCTCTCAAAGATAAAACCCGAGCTTCCTGTTCTCGCCAAACGAGCCGCGCAGTTCAGGCTCAAACTGCAGCAGGAGCCAGCCCCGCCCACGGCTGCCTCCCCGCAGCGCCCCTGGGGCGTCCGCACAGCGCGCTGGGGGGGGCTCAGTCCCACTTCCAGGACGAGCGTGCCCTGGACGGCACTCGGGCTCCGCGGCCTGCCCGCCGGCCCCTCACCTTGCTCCCCGAGTGCTTTGCCTGCAGTGTTGAGGAGTAGAGGACGAAGCAGTTATTGCTGCAGAAGACGGCGTCCTTCTCCACGCCCCCGGAGCTCTCTCGTGAGTCCTGAAAAGCAGAACAGTGCGCGGGGTCTCAAGTCTCAATTTAAGGAAAATGAGGCCTCTAAGCTGCTGGCTGAGACGTGACGGCCGAAGTCTACGTAGCGACCTTCAAGCAACCAGGGCGCTCCGTGCCAGCACTCGGCGTATAGTGATTTAGGCACCGAGAAGACCAGTCCTCCAAGAGGACCCTCTTCCCTGCCTGCGTTTAGATCTTCCCCAAGCCGTGTGCCTCTCAGCCCATGGGCCTGGCCCTCTGCCCCGAGCTGCGGGACGGCCTCTCCCGGTGCAGGTGGCCACGGCCGGACGCCACCCCCGAGGAAGGCCAAGTACCTTGCCGACGAAGGCTGGGTCTCGGAACGTTTTCCGCACGCCGCTTCCCAGCACCACCACCTTGCAGTGGGAGCACCATTGTGGCCCGAGAGCTGTGCCATCTGCGGCCCCGTGGCCAGGGCCCCTGAACCCGGACAGGCCTGGAGGCAAAGGGCACGGTCAGTGGAGCCAGCGGGCAGCCACTCGCGTGGCAGGCAAAGGACCAGCCGCGCCCACCGACGGCAGCGGGCACCTTGCACTGAGGCTTCCCTTAGTTAATAAACAGCCTGTGCTCTAAGCTGGGGTTCTGGGGCATCTACTGTGTGGCGCAGGGTCCCCAGCTGGAACAGGGACACCCAGTCACCGAGACAGACTGATGGCCCAGGAACCGAGCGCAGGTGCGGAAAAGAGACTCCGTCGAAGGGCCAGGTGACGAGTGACGAAGGGACGTGCGAGCGTCTGAAGCGCGATTTGTAAAGTTAGAGCGGAGTGAGGCAGGCCCAGGGTCAGGAGAGCAATGTCAGTCTGGACACAGGCACCAAAGGGTGCGGCGCTGGACACGGCAGAGGCAGAGGGAGGGAGGAGAGACGCGTGTGCGGCAACCGCCAGAGAGGCCGCGGTCAGCGCAGGTGCCTCTCGGGGAGAGCCCCGGGGTGAGAGCCAAGAGCCGAGAGGCCGAGAAAGCAGGGCCAGGGTGAGGCCTGACCGGGCGGCGGGAGGGGAGGCAGGGGCACCGTGGGAGGGGCCCAGAGATGGCGCGAGGGCCGTGGCGCGGGAGGCCCTGAAGGAGGCAGCGCCGGCTGCAGCAGGGAGCCAGCAGCCAGCAGGACGGCGGTGGGGGACGAGAGGCCAGGGTGGCCTCGGCGGCCTGCGGGGTGGACGTCAGCACGTCCCGCTGCCACCGGCCAAGACACACGGAGGGCTGTGGCGCCAGAGGGCAGACCGGCCGCACGCGCGCACGGTGGTTCATGAGGGGCCCCAGGCCAGCATGCTCCCGTCACAGGTTCAGCACTAACTCGGGCTCAGGAGAATAAGCTTAGCCTTGAGTGACGCGAATGTGGGTTAAGGAAACGAACTAGCTCACCGTCGCTTGCTGGAGGAAATGCAACATTTGGCTGCTTCAGCCGGTAAGAGCTGGCTGATCTGGGAGGGTGTGCAGATCCTGGTGGAGGCCCACGAAGAAATAAATGCTGTCGATACTCCGCACCTGGGTTTACTCTATGGCCACTGGCCACACCCACGGAGGGAGCATCCGGAGCGTTACTAACCTCATAGCTGCTAGGGACGCAGACGTGGAGCAGGTCGGAAAACGCAGCCACAACACTGCTGATGTTCTGGGACAGAACAAGGACGCGCGTCACCGCCGGCAGCAGGGCCGAAACGCCTCGGCCGGACGCGGGCGCCTGCTGCCGCGGGCAGCCGGCAGACACAGGGACTCTGCTCAGAACTGAGTCCCGGAGAAACCCGTTTTCTGGGCCATACCCAGACAGAACCCTATCGGCACCAGTCCCAGGGCTCCCGTCACACGCCCCCCTGGGGGACAGGCGTCCGAGGGCTCGTGGCCGGGGACACACCCAGGGAGAGAGCCCAGGCCCCGCGTCCTGCGGCTGCCTGGAGGCCCTCAGGGGCCATCCTATTACGGACAAGCGAGAGCCTGAGAGACACAGGACGTGGCGCCGCTCCCGCCGGGGTCCAGCCGCCACATGCCCTGGCCGGAGCCTGGGCACCGCGGGGCTGAGTGTCCAGAGCCACCTGCTCAGCTTTTAGCCCGAGACCCGCAGCCTGCTGGGAGCACCCACTGCCCCTGGGGACTCGGACTGTCCCGTGGTCCTCACTCTCCACATGACTTCCTGCGTGTGCACAGCCGCCGGACGCCCTCTACGGCAAGCGCGCGGCGCTCATTCCCTCTGGCCGCTGCCCCGGGACAGCAGGGCCGCTGAGCCCACCTCTGCTTGCCCAGCCACCTGAGGGGTTGTGGGGAGACGTGCTCTGCACCTCACAGGGGCGCCCCTCTTTACCTCAGCAGCTGTCGGATGCAGAGTGATCGCTACAGATATAAGACCCGATCTGGGGCCATTTGGGGATGACCCAAAAGGTGGTGCAAAAAATAAAGTGCCCGGCTCAGTTTTGATGTCATTTCTTCGAGATTCTGAACCTTTGAAAGGAAAAGAAAAAAACAATGAACAATTAAACAGGCAGTGGTGTGTGCAGCTTTTTCGAAAAGCAGACACCGGCGGCGTGAGCGAGATGCGGCGCCGAGGAGCCGGGGGCCTACCTTTGCCAGTGCTGCTGGGCAGGATGGGGATGACGGGGGACGGCACGGGCTCCGGGGGCTCCTCTTTGACCAAGGACAAATCTGGGTACCTGCTCACTTCCATCCCAACCACGCTCTCGGGCGATGATGAGGGAACGAAACTGTCGGGAGTGTCCCGCTCGCCCGCATGGTCCTGTGCCCTGGGGGAGGAAGCCAGAGCACATGAGGCAGGGGCCCGCTGGCAGCCCAGCCCCGGGAGTGCACCCCGAGGCTCGCGGGGCAGCCCCCGCCCCCGGCGGCAGTGAGGAGCCACAGTCTGTTCAGGCTCGGACAGAAAAGCTGGTGGGAAAACTCAGACTGTCGCAAAGTCATGGCGGGGCCTTCTCGGCTAAAGTGTGAGCGTCCACATTTGAACACCTGCAAAGAGGACATTCCGGCTGCGCACGGCAGGGTGGAGAAATGAGGGGCGCTCACGGCCCTGCGAATTCAGGCTCCTGAGGCCCCGGAAGCTGGGCTGACATCCCAGCCCACACAGAGTCTGCCGAGCTGCTGCCAGTGAAGGCGCATGACGGGGGAGGCCTGTGGCCACGGCGGCTTCTCCAAATAACCGACGGGAGGGGACAGAGGCCCAGCCAAGAAGCCAGAGGTCTGCAGGCCACCGTGGTCTTGGGAAGGAGCCATGGACACCCTGAGCCTGGCGCCAACCCCCCCTGTTCCTGGGGTGTTGCCTTGCCCCCGGGGGAATGTGCAAGGGCAGCAGTGGCAGCTGGGAAGGCTCTGGCCAGAGCCCCTGTGGCAGCAGAGCTGGGCCCGGGGCACTCAAGGGCCCAACGTGCAGCCCCGAGGCTGGTCCCGACGCCCCAGCAGGCCCCTTCGGCGGTGGGGTCGGACAGGAACTCGGTTCAAGCGACGTCTCAACTCATCAAACAGGGCCCTAGTCACTTTCTAGGGGGAGAACGGGGTGGAGAGTGGCCGGGACTCGGTGGGGCGGCCCCACTCTGAGAGGCTGCTTCTCTCCAGCCAGAGTCGTGGGCGAGAGGCATGAGGGCGCCCCGGGTCAAGGCTCCCACCCAGCAGCGCCTTCCTGCCGCCCGGGGCTGCCGCCTCCTATGGGGTCTGCAAACGCGACTGAGCCGCACAACGGAAGGAACAAGGCCTTGAACAGTTCTGCACCGCCTCAAATGTCTACTTGATTATTATCTGCTGAATTACCTGTATCGTGGAAGATTTTAAAAAAAGCTACACAAACCTATTTTATTTAACAGTAAGAATTTGCATAAAGTTAAAATTCCAAAGAAAATCATTCACCAGGTTTTGCCCCTCAAGCGTTTCTTACATGCTGTCCCCATAGTATCATCGCAGCACGTGTCCGTACTTTAAAATGAAGCGACATGGGCCACCCTGGTGGCCTAGTCAGCTTCAGTGCTGCTTCTGTGATGGCCGGGAAGCGGACCCACAGGGAGCAGCAGACCACTCCTGTCTCCTTCTGCAGTGTATTTCGGTGGAGCCTCCTGTTCTGCCCCCCACTCTGTCTCTGGTGAAACCTCTCTCCTTGCACCTCTGGCCCACACCCCAGTTCTTTTACACAAAATAAATGAAATAAAAATCTGGGCCTCCCTGGTGGCGCAGCGGTTGAGCGCTGCGCTGTGGAGCTGTCGGCAGCGAGTTCGACGCCCAGACAGGGAGAATCCCACATGGTGGGGCAGACCTCTCCTGCCTCACCCGCTGCTCCCCTCAGCAGTGTATTTCTGATCTGCCTGTTCTGCTCCCCACTCTGTCTCTGGTGAACCCTCTCGCCGCCCCACACCTCTGGCTTGTACCCCAGCTTGTATGTAAAAATAAATAAATCTTTAAAAAAAAAAAAATCTTACAACAAGGGAACAATTCTAAAAAAAGGAAAAAAAGAGCACCTCCCTGGTGGCACAATGGGTTAAGTCTCAGCACTGTGAAGCTATCGCAGCCACTGCAGCACCAGTTCGATCCCCGGCCAGGGAATTGCCCACATGGCGCAGCAGACCTCTCCTGTCTCCCCACTGCTCCTCTCAGCAGTGTATTTCAGTAGATCCGCCTGTTCTGCTCCCCACTCTGTCTCTAGGAAATCCTCTTACCACCCCACTTCTGGCCTACACCCCAGCTCGTAGGCATAAACACATAAATCTTAAGAAAAAAAGAAATGACTGAAAGCATCTGGGCTAGAGGACCAAGTACCTCAGGTCCTCCTGGTTGTTGTGAGGTGGTGTTGGGAGGGAAGCCGGGACGTCTACCGTCTTTGGGCCCTGAGCGATGGCTCTGGCCAGCAAGTCCTCATGGGGTCTGAATGGCAGCTGAAATGGCTTAGGCCCCATATTTTTGGTAATCGGGAGAGCTGAAACACAAAACACGAAGAACTCGGTCAACCTGACAAGTGGCAGAACACAACCATCTGCCTGCAGGGGGCCCCTTCCAAGGCGTGAGGTGGAGATGTGGGTTGTACCTTCGTGGCTTGTGAACACGCCGGCTTTTCCAGCAAGCTCCTCAGTTGTCGCAAAGCCATTTGCCATCTTCGGACAGGCCATAGGAGGTGGTGTAGGAGGAAGAGAGGCAGGGGGTGTTGGAGGATTACTTAAATTATTCTGCTGCAGGAGACCAAAAGATTTTTAATTATATGCTACTGAGCCAATACGCAATGACCTTGCTAAAACTTAGCTCTGAGAACTGTCAGCGCACGGCAGCAGGCGACGGCAGCGCCTCAGCCACACACACAGCGCCGAGAGAAAGGCGCGGGCGGGCGGGCGGCCGGGCGGCAGGACAAGCCCGCAAGCGTGTGGACGCGCGCCCCACTTGCTCACTTCGCTCGACCTGCGCACCCAGCGCAGAAGACGGAGAAGCAACTGCCAGTGCCTGACTCTATTCTAGGGTTCTTCAAGTTTCACTGTGAGGACCAGCAAACAGCTTTAAAAATCAGCTAGTTAATGGAAAAAATTCTCCAAAATTTCTTGACTGAATTCTCATTGAGTTAGGTGTCCCAGTTCTGCTAAGAAAACGTGAAGAACCTGTGGTTCTGGCCCTGTACCCACAACTTACAGCCTAGACTTAGAATCTGGCCAAAGTCGCTGAGAGGCAAAAGTAGCAGTGGCTCTACCAATAAGTAACACCACTCAAATCAAATAAGCGCAAGGAGGAACTAAAAAGTGTGTAGACACAGGATTTCAGGGGACAGTGATGTCAGAGAGCAGTTTCCATCAGAAGAGAAGACAATTGTAAGGGCCAGGACGAGGAGAGCCAGCAAGGGCGACCATGGGCACCCAGCGAGGAGCCTGGCGCCAGGGCGTGAAGAGAGGCCTCGGGAGGCACGAGGACACTCACGGGCGCGGCTGCCGAGAACCCTTCCCGCGGGCCGCGCGCGCAGCAGCCCAGCACAGAGCTCTGCTAGAATCCCCGAAACCCTGACACGGCCTGCTGTACTTGAGCAGTCTCAGAATTAGTGACAGTTTCGGTCAGTACCAAGTTATCAGATAAAATACATTTTTCACCCTTTATTTCCCAGGGTAAATTCCTAACCGCATCTCTTATTCTCACTATTTACTACGAATTTGGGCGCATTTTAGGAGTGAATAAAAGCTCCAAGGAAGCAAATGTTTTCTCCACAGTGGAGGCACACACTCTAATTCTCACCTACCCCCAAACGCCCAGTTACAAACACTTGAGCTGGCATAATTTTAACCCTGTAGTGGAACTCCAGCTTTTGTGAAACCTGGGGGGCCAAATGTAAGCAAGGGGGAGAAGCAAGACAAGCCGCCCGCGCGGGGCACGGTGGGGGCAGAGCCGCTGGCCGGCGGCGGAGCGACGCACCTTGCAGATGAGCTGAGAGTAGTAGTCGGAGACCCCCTCGAGGGCGGCGCTGCCGAAAGCTCCTAGAAGGCGATTCCCACTACTGACTTGGCCGCTGCCGTAAGGAAGAAAGTGCGCAAAGTTCACGCCAATGACCGGTTCCATTAGAGGGAGCAGAGAGAGCTGCTATCGAAAAACACATTTGAGAGTAATGTACATGATAAACGAAACTGCTCCTCAGCTTCCCTAAGACCCGAGGCACGTTAGTCAAACAAGTTTTGAGAAAAAACCAGGCTTACAAATTTCCAGGACAAATATGCTAGAATACACGAGCGGGACTGCAGAACGTGGGGGTGGGCCTAAAGGGGGGCTTTGCTCTCTTTGTTCTGCCTTAAAGGGCAGCCACTGGGCAGCCGCCAAGGAACACACGTTCCTCACCTGGGCACCGGCAAAGGCCAGGTGCTGCCAAGGGCGGGGTGCCGGGCCCACCTCCCGCACCCAGGACGGATGCAGAAGCTGCTGCAGGCAGGGAGCCCCGCCCTCACGTGCCTTTGCCTCCGCAGCGAGCCGCGTGGCGAGGCGCCGAGTCTGCTCCTTCTGAGCCTCAGCGACCCTGGGCTGCCACCGGCCACCCCAGCTACCTGACAAGAGCGTGCAGTGCGACTCTGCCTGCGAACAGGAAATGTGCGGAGGTGTCCCTTTTCCCTGCGCTCTCTGCTCAGCAGTGGCCACGGTAACGCGAGGCGCAGTCAGCAGGGCCGGAGGAGCCCGAGGTCTCGCCCCCGCGGTGGGAAGGGGTGGCAGCAAGGCGCACTCACCTGCTTCAAGCGGGTGAAGGACTCAGAGCTCGGGTACAGGGCTTGCTTCTCCTCTTCGTCCTTTTTCCTTCGTTTCGAGCGAGGTGCTGCCTTCTCTCCAGTCCTCTGAGTCCGTTTGTTTCGCTGCTTCTTGGTTTCACTGGCTCCATCCGCTTTTGGCAAGTGGTTGCTGCTGCATCCAAAACCACCTTGCACTGGCGCCCCCAGCGTTGGCTGAAGAAAATGAAAAGGAAAAGTGAGGGGCCGCTCGCAGGCTTGATTTTCATTTCATGCTCGCTCAAGCCCCCTCCCCCGAGACAGGCCCCGAGGAGCCCGGAGCCACAGCGAGGCAGGGAGAAGGGACGGGGCATCAAGAGCCCAGGCTGGTCTCCGAGAAGGACGCGGGCCAGCTGCCAGGAAGGCCGCAGGACGCCTGGGAGGGGCTGTCTTCCTTCCAGATGAAGCCCACACATCGGGCCAGCCCGGGAGACCCAGGCCCGGCTCCCTGGCCGCTGTGGGGTCTGGCGAGTCATCTGGGCTCCCCTGGAAGGGGCGCAGGCTCCAGAGAAGCGTCACAGCCTGTGTGCTTGTGGGGAGACAAGAAAGCACACGCCAATCCTCCCCCGGGGCCACGTGCTCCGCCTGAGCCGGTTAACAGGTGCTGTGCGACGGACGCCACCACCCGGGCACGGCCACCTGTCCCCACTTCTGCTCTCCCCGTGGTTAGGACGACACGCGCGTAAACCATCCTTGCGGGCTTCCAGGAGAAGGGCTGCAGCCACCTCAGCGCGGGGGCAGCCCCAGGCCCGCGGTGCCTGAGTGACAGCGAGGCTCGGGTGGCCACCAGAGCCGCCTCCGTCCCTGCACTGCCTCTTGGGGGGGTGGGGGCTGCAGTTCCCGGTTATCGTCGCCTCCCTTAGGGCACAGACAGACCGGCTTTTCTGGTAAGGGTCAGAGACAGCTATTCCAGGCTGCGCAGGCTGCCCAGCATGGGCCCTGAGCGTGTGGCCCGCACGAGCAGACGCACAGGCACACCCGTCTGGCTGTGCTCCAGCACTTCTAACTCGGACACCGCACCCTGAGGGCCACACAGCTTCGCTCCCGGTCGCAGGGGAGCAGGCCAGACCGCCCAGCCACTGCTGGCTGGGACCGGCGCGGCACAAAGGCTGGTCCCAGAGCGGCAGAGGCAGCCTCAGACGCAGGACCTCTGCGGGACCAGCGGCTCCCGGACGCACTGGGGCTCCGCGAGCCACAGGCCGCGGCAAAGGCTCAGCATGCGGGACTGCGCTCGCCTGAGGTCCTGCGGGTCACGCTCAGGAGCTGACCCCACTGACGCACTGTGGGGAGCAGAGGCCTGCGGATTTCTCACCGGCGTTTGCCAGAGGAGCGACGCAGTGGCCTGGCCAGCGCGCGGGCCGGCATCTGGCCCTCAGCTGGCGCCAGCCCACATCCTCACAGCGGACCCTCAAAGCAGGTGTCACTGACACTTCGTCGTGTCACCCATGAGGCGAAAAACCAACAGGACAGCTGCTTTCTGAAACGGCGACCAGCGAAACGCAGGGCCTGGGCTTTACCCAGCGAGCCGTGCGGCCCAGGGCCCCGGAGGAGCTGGCAGGGCCGCCTTGGCGGCTGTTCTCCAGGCCGACACGCCGCTGCTCCCGCAAGAGTGGCCTTGCCCGAAGTGGGAGCTCCCGGCCACGGGGAGAGGGACCTGACCATCAGACAGACGCAGTGCGCCGCCGGGTGGGGCGAGGCCGGTGGGCGCCAACCGACAGGAGACTGCCTAGGAGGTCTGGAGAATTCCAGAACTGAATTCTAGGAGATAAAGAGACGTTGGTCGGATGTGAAAAAGAACGCGGAGGCAGCCCAAAGGGCAGCCCAGGGGCACACGGAGTGGACAGCTAGAAAGGCACCCGGCGTCCCCAGGAGTTCGGTGTCCCTGGCGCCCAGGACGCCGCGGCGACAAGGGCGTGACTGGAGGAAGCACCAGCACAAAGACTCCATGGCTCTGCCGGGCCCACCAGCCCCTGCCCGCAGCTGGACGACGAAGGAACAAGAAGCAGGCCGAGCCCTGTTGGACAACAGCTTCGCCCCCGACGCCGAGACTGCAGGTGCGGAGGAGGAAGGCCCCGCCCAGCCCGCCAGGGAGAAACCCGGAGTCACAAGCCTGGCCCCCCAGGAGCTCCTGTGCTACCGGTGTATGACTTTTGAACAACAGCACGACTAAATGACCACGTAACGTAGTTTTAAGGCAAGACACAGGCCGCGGGGCACACGGAATAATGACTCCAGAGCCGAAGGGGGCCAGCCCGCGCCGACATCAGGACCGTGGCGGGCACGGGCCTGTGCCGACAGCGAGCGAGCGAGCGAGCGAGGGCAGCAGTGAGCCGTGCTCCGCGCGCCCCACCTACCGAGGCCTCGGCTGCGTGCTGCCTCTCGGCCGGCTTGCTGTCCTTCGCGCCCTCGTCTTCCGGACAGACGCCGCCTTCGGGTTTCGCGTTTAAAAGGGAAGACGACTTTTTGGTTTTCAGTAGATGCTTCAGCAGCTCGTTGCCCGAATCTCCTTTGACAGCAGGGGCCCCCGCAGAGCCCGGGGTGCTCCGCCCCGAGGAGAGGGGCTCGGCCGCCGGATTTTCTCCGGCTTTACTCGCGGCTGGCTCCTCCGGCTTCGGCCCACATGGGCCCGGGCCCTGCTGGGGCTCGGGGGTCTCCAGCTTCACCTCCTCCGCCGGGGCAGCCGCCGCCTCCGCGCCCGCGTCGGGCTGCTGCTCGGGGGGGCCGTCCGCAGACTCTGCGCGCGGCTGGCCGGCCTCCACACCGGGCGCCGAGGGGCCGGCGGGCCCCAGCACCTCCGGCTCTCCCTGGGGCGCGAGCTCGCCGGGCGTGCTCACAGTGGGGGTGGAGGTGGCCTCCGAGATGCTGGGGGTCGCCGGGGCAGGGGTGTCCGAGTGGGGCGCTGACGGCGCCAGGGCGGGCTCGGCGTCGTCATCCTTCCTCTTCTTCCTCGTTCTTTTCTTTTTCCCCTTCTCTTCCGGGATGATGTCGGAGTACAGCTGGATGAGCGACTGGGCCGTGCCGGGGAAACTCTGTCCACGGGTCCCCACGGGGTCCTGGCCGCAGGGGAGGGCGCTGCCCGAGACCGGAGGGGCGGCGGGCAAGGCGGGCGGGAAAGCGGGCCCGACTGGGGGCTGCGGGAAGCCGGCGCCCGGGAGCGCCGCGTGGAAGCCCGGGCTCCCGCTAGGCACGGAGGGCGACTCGGGGACAAAGGGGGGGGCTCCGACCGGTCTGCGCTCGCCGGCGGGCAGGAACGCCGGGGCAGGGGGCGAGTTCATGGGCCCCTGCGGCATGTTCTGAGGGGGCAAGCCCTGCCCGGCGGGGGGCTGGTGCTGGGGGGACTGCTGGGGCGGCCTGGGCGGGGGCATGAAGTCGCAGGGCAGCTCGGAGCCGTAGAAGGCGCCGCGCTGCTCCAGCTCCAGCCGCTGCTGCAGGGCCCGCTGCCGGCCCACCTCCTGCATGAGCTGCACGCGCTGCCGCTCCTGCTGCTCCCGCAGGCGCTCCTTGCGCTCCCGCTCCTGGAAGCCCTCGCTGAAGGGGTTGTTGTCATCAAACTCAACCCGCGGGGGCGGCCCGCTCGGGGGGTTCGTGTTCGACACTGGCCCCGGGTTGGGCGTGCAAGTTTTCACAGGTAGCTGGGCGACTGGGGGCTGCATCCTGGGGGCGCCGAGGCGGAGGTGAGCGGGGGCCGCGGCCGGCTGCCATCCCGGCAGACCAGGCATCCTGGCGGGGCCGGCGGGGCCGGCCAGGACGGCCGGGTGCTGCTGGTGTTGCAGCTGCTGGGGTGCCAGGGGGAAGCCGGGCTGGGCCCCCGGCAGGAGCCCGGGCGGAGCCAGCGCGCGCTGCTGCTGCCTGATGCGGTAGTCCTCGATCAGCTCGGCGTGCTCCTTCTGCTGCTTGCGGATCTGGACAAGAGAGGCAGCGTTACCCGTCCGGCCGCACGGTGTCCAGCGAACAAACCGCTGCCCACGACGGGGCTCGCCCGAGCACTGCTGGGGCGAGCCTGCTCGGGTGAAACCCACACGGAACAGAGGCCAGAAGCATCTCCTACGACCACCACTTCCTAAGAGCAGGACTTCTCTAGCTCACCTTTTAATAAAATGCCTTTACATAGGCAATGCCCAAGCCAAATTTGAAATACTTTGTGAAATATTAAGAAAATCTTCCTGTCCAGTTAAGTAGCGTAAAGATCAAATACAGGCTGACGGCATCGGCTCTCTGTGAGGTCTTAGAACTCACGTTAATGCACAGGTTAGACTAACTCTGAACTTGAACCTCATTTAAATCTGACTGGAAAAACTAGACTGGCAAAGCTGCTTGCGATGAGCGGTAACAGCCAATCAGGCATCTGGAGCAGGAACATGCGCCGGGGCAAGGCTCTGAACACTCCGCAGCAAAGCCCCGACACGGCTGACTGCAAAGCTTAACGCCTCCCGAAGCCTGGCAGGCCAAGGCGCCCGGAGCGAGCGCTCATGTCCAGGGGCAGCCGGGGCCTGCGCACTCACGCCGCCCTCAGCAAACTGGGAAAGAGGCAGGGGCGACGCCGTCCCCGCTTGTCGGGGCCCACATGAGCGCTGCGCACAGGTTTGGGCTGCAGGCTGAGCACAGTGGGGGGAAGAGCTTCTCCACTTTGCGCCCTCTTGGCGGCATCACTCCTTCACTCCAAGTTTTAGTGGCCACGTACACAGCTGCTGTAGAGCCTGGGGTTACAGGTCGCTGCGTGAACCTGAGTTCTTAATTCACTTGGGTGAAGACCTAGGACTGGGCCTTACACCATTTTGAACACTATGACTACTTTAAACTTAACTTCTTCTTAAATGTAATTGCTATTCCAGTGTGTGTGCTTGAGGAAAGCCTGGTTTCTAATGGAAGGTAACAACAAAATGGCCTTATTTTTCAAGAATGAGTCCTTCACCCTCTAAGATGCAGCAACGTACTTTAAAATCAAAATCTCGAGAAGAAATCATAAAAACAAACATGATTCAAATTCTGTATCTGAAACTGCACTAAGAACCAACGCAAATGGCAGAGCAAGTGAAAAAACGCCTCTGGGTTCCCTGGATACGACCCCGCCCCCCCACCCCCTGCCCCCTCAGGGAAATTGAAGCTCGGCACAGATTTGCGGTGGTGGAGGCAGGAACCCCCCAACGAGCCCTGGGTTTGCCGCTGGGTGCGGGAACGGCCGCCTAAGGGTGAGCAGCCCCCCGACGGCATCCCGAGGCCACGGCTCCATGGGGCGGGCGGGGGGGGCTGCCCCAGTCACGAGAGTCCTCAGCGCGCTCACTCGGCCCAGCGTGCTTTGTGCTCCATGTCACCCAAACCCTGCCCCACCGACAAGTGACGGGCCAAAGTGCCCTGCGCGCCAGCACGACAGAGACGCTCTGCGGGCACCACCTGCTCCAGCTGCTTCTGGACCATGCTCTGCTGCTCGGTGACATGCTTGAGCTGCTCGGCGTCCTCTTCCGGAAACTCCCGCCCGGCTTTCTTGGCCGTACGCTGTTTGGCTGAAAGGGCCTTCTTAGATTTTCTGTGTGCACCGATTTGTTCTTCAAGGTATTTCTGCTGCATCTGGAGAAGCTGCTGGGTCTCCTGAAGCCACTCCTCATACTGCTTGCGCTGTGAATCATCTGAAGGGAAAAGCAAAGATTTATCTGTGCTAAGTTTGCTGGGAGTTTGCGGAGCGTTCAACACAGTGAGAGTTACACAAATTCATTTTATAAGGAAATGCAATTTGACCATGACCTTGTCACAGATATTTTGAAAGCACAATGCTAAATTTCAGACCACAATGGACTATAAAGTAGAAGATTTCAGGAAAATATTTAATGCAGAAAGCAAGTTCTTAGGACAGTGTCATAAGACTTGAGTAAGTCTGAGTGAGAACTCTGAAAGCAGAGGGCTTTCTTCAAACGGAATGCCCCACCTCCGGAGCCACCGGGGCCTCTGACCCACAGCCAGACGAGGTGCCGTCACACGTGCGCTGTGCACTCAGAGCTGCAGGCTGCGAAGAGGCGGCCGGCCCTGTCCTGTGCAGGGCCAAGGCGGGTCCGGGAGGGCAGCTCCCGCAGAGGGCCCTAAGCATCTAACGTTTTCCCCGCATCTCAACAGTGAGAGAGTCTCCTGACTGGGAGGGAGGGAATCCAGAATGCTTGAGAAAGGACCAATTGAAATCTGTGTTCGATAAGGAACTCTCTAAGTTAAAACAATGGCAATTTTGATGACTTGTGTAATTTACATTGGTGCAAACAAGCAAAGGTAAGGAACAACTAACGGAGTAAAACACCTTTTTTCTTTTATGACTGTCATTAACGGCTCCCCAGGTGGCTGCATCCCCTCACCCTGTACTAGGACACTTTCTCCATTCTTTATGGGCACTTTACTTCCCTGGTGCCAAGTCCCCTCCCCACCAGCCCCCAAAAAGGTTTTCTTATGGTAGTGAAATTCTGAATAAACCTTTTTGACTCACTATCAAGACAAAGAAATTAATAAATACAATTCCAAGGACATTAGCTGAAAAATTACATCAATGTAAACAGAATATTGTCATACAGTAAGAATCCAGCCAAAGCCAATGGGCACAATAAAGCCAGAAAAAGCCAGTTTGGTCATAGCAGTTTACTTGTTTTCAATGCAAATGTGTTCAAATTATAATAGTAATAATTTATGCAGGGGTAATTTCAAAAGGTCAGACTTTGGGTTTGTTCCTAAACCCAGAAGTTCCAGTACATGTATGAACTTGAAATCTAGTCTAGTAAATTTGAAGGGCATTTTTCAAGAACAGGCTTTTTCACAAGATTTCAGAAGTTCTGCTTCTGGTAGAATGAGACCTACCGCAAGGAAAGCCTTTCTGGTTTCTGGAACCAGGAGAGCAGAGGTGAGCAAAATGAAAAATAACGGTGAAAAAAAGTTAGCTAAACAGTCTGAAGATTTCAGAAAGGTTCAGTTTGGGGAGAACTTGGACTGCTATTCTGAACCACCACGGGGTCCCTGAAGGGAGCGAGGAAGAACTCGCGGGCATCGGGCCTCCTCCTTCACACATGCTGCCAGCCCCATCACTGCTAAGCTGCGCCCTGGCACTCAGGCAGACTGTCGCTGCGGCAACGAGTGGCTTAGCTCTACAGACTGTCAAGTGCCCGCTCTACATACAAAACAGCAACAGTGCTGAAGAGAGTGGGAAGACGGCATCTTCTGTATCAGCGTATTTATCTCTAACTGCAGTTCTTCATGCACAGAGGAAATAAAGCAATGGAAATACATGCCTTGAAGAAGAGACGCTTCACAGGGCAGTGGTGTTTCGTAGAAGAGGGCACTCAGACTAGAAGCAGCACAGCTAAGCTAACCCCGCGCTTTGAGAAGAACACAGACGCAGCGTCAACAAGCAAATCCCCAGAGAACATGTAACTTATTAGATTCATACTTACTGACAAAGCCTGGACCAAAATTTGGAGGATTAGGCCTAGAAATCTGATGTGTTATACTGCCATCCTAAAATAAGTAAAATTTACAAATAGGTTTATTCCACATTTCAAGTTAAAGGGGAAAAAACTTTAAAAAAAAAGAAAGAAAGAAACGGAAGGGGAAACCCTCTAGTTTCCTATACCACTTTTGATTTTTATAAAAAGCAGAATTTAATTTGGTGTGACAACCTAATTTCTGAAAAACTACAACTATCTCTAAACCACTCTATCGCCTAGATTTCAAGTGAGTAACAATTTTGTTTGAGGTAAGGGATGACTCATCAAAAATGTACCAGTGGGGAAAATCAAGCACTTAAGCAGAGGCCCACGTAAAACCTCGCTGTGGGATGAAATCTACATGGTCTCTTCTGCAAGGAAGACCTAGGGCATGGGCGCCAGGGCTGCTGGACCCCACTCCACAAGACAAAACCATGTGCGAGCCGGAACCAGGGACCCTAACGTGCACAAGTGAGAAAACAGATACACATCATTCATGTATTAGCCTTCCTTTCTGGCTGGACCAGCGACTCCCTGGGTGCGTGAACAGGTATGGACCACCTCACGACTCCCTGGCCACGCTGATGAACACAGGTAATTAGTAGACAGTATTAACAAGCATGTCCTCAGCCATTCTGACCTCTGCTGGGGAGAGCTGTGTACGAGGTTAACGACTCGGAAACACGCGCCGCCAGTGTCACACGCGGTCCCTGTCACACTGTAGAGCGGACAGTGTCACGCTTGACAATTCAGAAAACAGGGTCAAGAAGTTGCCCCGACTGTCACAGTAAACTCGCAGTGGAACTGGGGGCTATCCTGAAACTCAGCTATGAAGTCAGTGCTTTTCCCACTGTGTCAGATGCTGTTTCTCTCTTAATTAATGAAAACAATAATGTGACTATCAGCAAAACACATCTAAAGCACAAGTGGCAGGGCAAAAAAAGGAAATTCCAAAAAGTCACATAGAAGGTAGTTTTCTCTTTTTTCCAGGCAGGTACATGAAAAAAAATCATTGGAGAAAACATGAAATGAGCAGTTCTGCTGTCCTGGACACTGCTTAATACTTAATACTTAGATTTTACACTTCAAATTACTCTAAGTGCAGAGTATTGAAAAATCCAAATTATTCCAAAAGTAAATGGCAGAGCATGACCACCCCTAAATAAAATGAATAGAGTCAATTTTCTACTGTTCAGAGCAGCTTTACACTTTAAATATGATGAATTAATCCCAAAATGTAGGTCATGAAAGTCTGGAGTTCAAGGGAAACAAAAGCAAAGCCAAAGCCCCTGAGCGGCTGGCTTCCCTCCACGTGCTTTCCATCCTTAAACATGTAAGTCCTTCCCAGAAATCATCCACTTTTAACCTTAACCGGTCCTTCCTGTGCAAGTGAGAAATGCCCTCACTCCTGCTGGGCCAGCCCTGGGGGTCTAAGGCCCCCACCACCTGCAGCATCACCGTCAACGGCCTGGAGTGCGCTAGGGGCGAGCAGCGGTACCTGAGCGAGCGCCTGCGGCGGGAGGGTCTGGCCTTCGCTGTTCGGAGCCCCGGGCACTGCCGGGCCCACGAAGGGGAACCTGCGGAGGAAGCACCAAGCGTCAGACGGCCCACTGCTGACGGCGGCCTCTGCCGCAGGACCAAGAGCAACTGCGAGTTTTCGCCTCAGAATGGCCCGTCAGCCTGGGCTGTGTGGTGGCCGCACACACCTCCCTGGGGCGCCTCGAGGGTTGTCCCGGAGGAGTCTCTGTTACGGGCCTCGTTAGAGATTTTAGAGAACTAATCCAGGTCTTCTGGATACAAAATATTGGGGTGTTCATTACACAGAATGTGTTTTATTATATAAATTAGGAAAAACTATTTCTTGACCCCAACTTTAACAATATTTGGTAGCTTAGATAATTTGTGTTCTAAAACAAAAGACGTATCGCCATTAAGTCTCATTTTTGTACATTTCCCTATCTGATGTTAAACCAAAACTCGGTCACTGACCAAGAAGAAACCTCCACAGCTGCAGGGATGCAGCCAAACGCGGCAGCAGCCCTGCCGGCCTGACGCAGCAGCACGGCGCTGTCCCCAGCCCGCCTGGACACCGCCTGGCGGCCTGCAGGCTTCCTTGCCTCTCGCCCCGCCCCTCGAGCCCTGGCGGGGCCTGCCCGCCTGCTGTCGCCACCACCGCGCCCTCACGGGGGGAGCTGCGGGGTGAGGAGCGGCACTGTGCCCCCCAGGACTAGTGTGTCACTCAGTCAGGACAGGCTGGCGAGCGGGGAACCCCCCGGTCACCACGGCACCACGTGCCCAGCGAGAGGCACTGCCTTCTCCTGCTAGCAGCTCCCGCCAGCACCCACTCATGCTCTTCACGGCCACAGGGGCGCACTCTCCTGGGGGCCCTTCAGGCTAAGCTCCCTTCCTTTAAAACTGTCCTGGTCCCACGTCCTCCTCTAACTGCCTAGGAAGCAGACACGCCACAATTTTAAAGTTTTAATGACTATTTCAAATGTAATGGATTTCCATTATAATGCTGTTTTTGCCTTTGCCTTGTTTTTATTGCAAAACGCTCTGAGGAGGAAGGTCGAGGTTCACCAGGTAAACCAGCTAGCCCCGGGCAGACCCCGACGCCAAGATGCTCAGCGGCGAACGCCTCTAGCGACTGCTGGCTGACTCCCGGGGGGGCCCTGGCTCGCAGCCAACTTCCAGTATCCCAACTACCGAAAAAGAAACGCACCTGTAAGGACTCCTGGTCATCTTAAGAATCCGGGTGTCTAAACTTCACGCGGATTTTATATTTACCGCCATCATCCTTCCTACTCCTTTTTAAGAGACAGGGCTTTAACAAGACACCTACGCCGCGCCGCGGCTGTGTCCACACTTCCGCAAGAGGGGCCCAACAGCACCGCACAGGCACGCGCGGAACATGCCCCTGCACACGCACACGCGGCGCCGTCCCAGGGCCCCTGGCCGAGTCTGAGCCTGCACCTAACGGCCCCACAGCTTCTCGGGGGCCACAGCACAGTGCAGACGACACCGCCCCCAGGCTCACTCTTTCCCCACGGGGGTATAGATGCTCAACTTCAGGGATTCCGTGGCAGACAACTCTCGGTCGCCTGCAACGCCTGTTTCCCATTTCTCTGCTAACAGTTAAAGGACGTACAAAACCTCCAGTTCCCACTTTATAATGTCTGCTTACCTTCTCCTCATGGCTCGTCAGGAAATACCCTACTCTCCCCTGCATGGTTCCTCTGGTGGGACAACAGACCCTCACTGGCTACAATAAACTATCTTCCTTCAACACGCCCCACTACTATTGCCCTCTTGATCTTATCATCACTAGGGTGGAAGATCTCTGTCCCAATGAGCTTTCAGTTAGCACCAACTGTTCGGAAGGTATTTACAGGAACACACACTTCAATGCCTTCAATTTCTTGATTAAGTAAATCATTTTTCAAGCTTTTCTGGGACGTTTTATGCATCCCCTGAAACTAATAGAAATTCAGTCCTTACATTTCTATAGCATTTCACAACTGCACATATTCAGCTGACAGGATAGCCAATCTGTAAACATTTCCTGTTCATTCCAAGAACATGACTTTTTGGGCTACTGCGTGCTCTTTCCAAGCACCACAATGTTGCATGCACTTCTGAGGAGCGGCGGGAACGCGCGCCACGCCGACCTACCTGCTCATCACCATCGGCGGCATGCCCATGTTGTTCTGTGCCATCACTTTATTTATGCCTTTAAGGGCCACCATTTTGGCCTTCATTATTGGATCTGTAATTGCATCAAAATCTAAAGAAGAAATATATTTTCAGGTTACTTATTTCATAGTACTTAGTTCAAGTCACACAAAAAGGTAACATAACTATCACCGATGGGATGTAACTGAATAGATTCGTGTTCTTTACTCTTTTATAGTCACTATTACAAGTTTCCACACAAGAGAGAGAGCTATGACACGGATAAGAACCTTGTCTCGGAGAGCAGTAACTGAAACACTTGAATGACTTTAGTCCCACAAGAATTAAAGTGAGACTAAAAGTCCAAGGAAGGGGGGTCCTAACAGGCAATGATCTAAAGCAATGCAGTTTTTTTCCCCAAGCAAACCTGCACAAACTGTGAAGTCATACAAAAGCGCTTTAGTAATTTAACACCAGGAGTGAGCATTTGCAGTTACTTCTAATCCTACAGAATTCCACTTTGTTATCCCTCTAAAAGAAGACTGTATCAGTTACTAAGGGCATGTGCTTGTGATAAGGAGGTGACTGAGATCCGCCACTCTGCAGAAAAAAAAGTAGATGCCAGTGCTGAAACCGGCAGTTACACAGAGCAGAATGTCGACTTCATTTTAGGGTGTCTTTTAGGACGTCCATTTTATTATTTAGGGGAAAGCATTCTTTAACTGTGTCCTTCCATTGCCAATACTTAACTCTCAGAAGCACTCAGGTGTTCTTACCGCATTGCTGTTGCGTGGTATTTTAATGAGCAGGCTATCAGAAAGAGGCTGATGCGCTTTATAAAGCTAAGCAAAGCGCCAGGCACAGCGCCGCGGCAGAGCGCGGAACGGCTGCTGGCAGGAACTGGAACGCGGCCCTCTCTCGCTCCCACTCAACAGCGTCCCACGAGACAGCACTGGGGGTCTGAAGCTCGGCGCTCCGAGTCTCAGGGCCCCCCCGGGAGAAAGCCGAACTAGCCGCTCTCACTCTAGGGCTGCTGCACTGCGCGCGCCACCCGCCAGCCACCCGCCCAAGCCCGGGAGGCCTCGGCGCCTACCGACGCCAGGGAAGAAGGGCTCGGACCGCTGCCGAATCATGGCCTGCATCTGCCTCTGCTGCTGCTGCTCCTGCTTCTCCTGCTCCAGAAGATCCTGCAGAAGCAGGGGCTGCTCCTCCAGGAGCAGGGGTCGCTCCCTGCCTTGCTGGGCCATCTGCGGCATCATCAGCTGCTGCGGCCCCGGCAGGCCACTGGTCCCAGGCTGGCCTGTCAGCGGCGCCGTCTGGCCGGCAGGTTTTCCAGTCCCGAACCCGTGGCTGCCTGCCGGCTGCCCCTGAGCAAAGCCCGGGCTGACCTGCGCTCCCTG
The DNA here is from genome assembly GCA_004024925.1 of Scalopus aquaticus. Classification (NCBI taxonomy): domain Eukaryota; kingdom Metazoa; phylum Chordata; class Mammalia; order Eulipotyphla; family Talpidae; genus Scalopus; species Scalopus aquaticus. The sequence continues at coordinate 132,510 of PVIJ01000824.1, forward strand.
GAGAAAAGCATGGCTGCCCCTGGAGACCACGGTCATGCCAGGACTCGTGCCGTTGTCCGAAACCTGCCCGGGCGGCGTCGGCATCGTGGGGGGCGCGCCCTGCACGCGGCCGGATGGGGAGGCCGGCAGCGTCTGTGCCGGAGACCCCAAGGGCCCCCCATCAGAGGCGTCAGGCTTCTCGTGAGCAAGCAGACTGGAGAGAACAGGAGTCGGCGCGGTCAGGCTGCAAGAGGCGGCGGCCTCCTCTGCGGGGGCCGGGGCGGGGCCGAGGCCGCTGCTCCCACCGTAGCCGGGCTCAGTCTTCCTCTCGGGGGGCTCGGCCTCGGCCAGCTGGGGGGACGGCTGCTGGCCCTCGCTCCCCTCCACCGGGGCACAAACCTGTGGGCAGGGAGCCTCACCGGAGTCCTGGGCCTCGTCACCTCTCTCCCCGTCGCCTCTGCCGCCCCCTTTGGAGTTTGGAGACGCTGCTTCAGCTTTTATGCCACTGCCCTCGGGGGACTTCTTCCAGGGCGAACGCCCCTCGGGAGGCGGCACGGCCTCGTCGCCCTGCTCCCGGCCCTTCGGGTCGGCCGGTGGGCACTGGCCGTGCAGCTTGTCGTCGAGCGGCACGCCAAGGTCCAGCTCCTCGTTGAACATGCTCTTCTTGTCTTCCAGGTCGAGCTCTGGGTCTGTGTAGGCGATGATGTCGAACTCTCCCGACCTCAGGAGGTCGTCCAGATTGGGGTCGTTCGTCTCCAAATTGCCGAGGGTGTCCAGTTCATCTCCTTTGCCGTCCTCTGCATCTAAATTTAAATTTTCAAGATCTTCATCGTCCAAGTCTTTGACCTCAACGCCGTCCAGGTCCTTGACGTCCAGTTCCTTCACAGATGGGTCGTCAGAATCAAGTTTTTCTTCGACACCATCAGACGTGTGGGTGGCCATCTGCAAACCGTCTGGTGCGGTTTCAGCCTGCGTGGAGGCGGACAAAGGGGCCTCCGAAAATTCACCGCCTAAGGGCTGACTCAGAGACCGCATGACCATCGCAGACACGTGGACGGGGGTGCCCTGTGGCTGCAGGGGCGGCGGCACCGAGCCCACGCCTGGGAGCACGGGCAGCTGCCCGGGGAGGCTCGGGGGAGGTCGCGGCATGGGGTCTGTCTGCCGAGGGCCTGGGAAGTCGGGCCTGGGAACGAAGGTCCCGTGTCTCGGGTGAGACGGCGTCTCTAACACGCTGCCGGGGGAAGTGCCGAAGGGCAGCCGCGGCCTCCCCTCTGGGGCCCGGTGCCTCAACTCGATGAATGCCTGGCCCAGGATGTTATGCTGCGGCACCGGGAGACTCTGCGGTGGGAAGTGCTGGGCCAGCCCAACTGGGTTGCCCACTGGCGCGCTATTTAAGGGCCTGGGCACATCCACAGAGAGGGACCGTCTCAGCTGTGGGGGGGGGCCGGAGCCTGGAATTTGCTGAGGCGGCACCAGGAAGCGTTCCTGACTGGACATAGAGCTGTGACCACCGCCTGGAAATCCGAATCTAGAAGAAGAAAGTAGCAAACAGTTCACGGTACGTGTTATACTGAGCTTAGACTCCGCTGAAGAAAGGAATAGTTCTAGGTTAAAAGCACATGCAAAATCATCGCAAAATACAGCACCAAATTACCACCGCTGGATGAGGCGCTTATAAAGTATCTGGGAATCTGGGTGAGTGCCCCATGGCGGACACCACACCTGAGTCTTAACAGGTAAGATAAATGAAGTCAGAGGAAGAGCCCGGAGTGGACAGAGTCACCTCCCCTGAAACAAGTAGGGTCTGTCTTTCTGGTGTATCTGGGGAGGCTACCGATGAGGGGTGCTGGAGTGAAGGGAAGGGTCTAACCAGCTCTGACGGACCTACAGGCCCCTGTCCACGACAAGACAAAGGCACAGTCTCAAGAGGAGGAGGGAGGTTGGAGGGAGAAAGAGATGAAGTACAGCAGGCGAGAGGAGCACTGCTGCGAAGATTTAGTAACGGGACTAATCTTGTTATTTACGACGTACTCCACACTAGGAAAAATTAAAAGTCAACTCAGAAGTAACTGAGGCAGAGAGCAATTGTAATGGAGAAAGAAAAAATGAAAACAAGGGTTAAGACTACAACACAGAGACACATCCTAGACCGACTACTGACAGAACTGACAGCGTGGCCTGGAGAAGCAGCTCTGCGCCTAGCACGAGAAACATGGGCCGGGTCCTTTACACTCGCCACCTCAAGGAAGGAGGCCTCCACCCCATGGCGCCGTGAGGGGCTCCCACAGGAAAACCCCCACAATGACTGGACTGACTCCAACGAGGCCCCGCTCAGGGCCTGAGCGGGCTTTGCCCGGCAGACACAGGCAGACCGGGCCGTGATGTCAGCTTCGGAAAGGAGTGTCCTTCGGGGTGAGAGGGGACACTGACTACCTCAAGGGGACTGAGAATTAAATGGCAGCAAGGACTTGATTAAGAGTCACTTCGTTTCTCACTCCTTTCTTCTATCGGCAACTTGATTCCGGCCCCCAACGACAGCGTTACCTGAGCCCGTGCGGCCTCATCCCCATCCCAGGAACATCAGCAGGGTACGGTGCCCGAGGCTCCTTCGGGAAGAGAGTGTATCGAGGCCCCAGAGGAGGGATGAGGGGTGAGCGGATGCTCCCGGGATAGGGGGGCGGGGGCCGAGGGAAGGGCTGGCCCATGCCCTCGGGCTGCCAGTGCTGCAGGGGCCCTGCGTGGGACACCGCCGCGGGGTCCGTGGCCCCCTTCTCCTGCCGGCCTGCCATCTTCTTCTGCTGCTGCTGCTGGAGAATGATCTCCCGTAACTTCTGCCGCTGAAAAGGAAGAAACAAGTCACTGCATCGCCTACTTAACGTCGCGCCTGCTGTGTGGGCCACCAGCGGCCTTAGGACGCCGCAAAGTGCTTCCCGCCGAAGAAACACCAACTGCACTTATGATGCAGCAGGTCACGGCAAATTAGCGGACGACTTGCCAGACTGCTGCTGCAAAAAGGAGAGCGCCTGTGTTTAAGGGCCCCCCAAATTCACCAAGATTGAACTCAGTTCCGGACCCACAGGTGCAGACCTGGCCGGTCTCACGGGGACTCTCCGCCACGCGGCAGAAGCTGCAGTGCAAAAGGACGAGGCGCCCAAGCAGCTGTGGGCAGGGGCTCGGTCTGACGCCAGGACGGGCTTTCTCGGGGGGTGGGGTGGAGACAAGTGGGACACGTACGGGGCTCACCTGCCTCAGTTTCTCCGTGTCTGCCTGAGACATGTTCACGGTGCTCTGGGACTCAGAGACGCCCACAGGGGGTGCGGGCCCCGGGAGCTGCGGGCCCTGAGAGCCCCCCGGCGACCTGGAGGGCGTGCCAAAGGCGCCCGCCGAGCTGGGCCGGGGCTGGTCAGCCACGTCACGAGCAGCCTGGCTTGTTCCAAAGGCGTCGGCTGGGGGCCGGGGCGTCACAGGGGGCTGGTCGTAGGGGTCTCGAGCCGCGGACGGGGAGACGCGACTGAACGTGTCTGGCAGGCCAGGCCCCGGAGGCCGCGGCGTCTGGGCGCGCGCGTCGGCTGCCCTGCCCGCAGGCCCGGGGACAGCTGCACCACGGCTCGAGGCGGCCGGCAGGAAAGGGTCCTGCCCCGGCCCGAGCACCGGCCTCGTCACGGAGGGCCGCGGGAAGGCCTCAGGCACCCGCGGCCGGGGGGCGGCCGGGGGCTGCGCGTACGGGCCGGGCCGCGGCGTGCCCGGCGGGGGTCCGTAGGGGTCCGCGTGCCTCTGAGCAGCCGCAGGCTGCACGAACAAGTCCACTGCAGGGGGTGGTCGGGGGGTGGGGGGCTGCTGACTGTAGGGGTCCACCGGGGCGGGCCGAGGGGTGCCGGGGGGCTGCGAGTACGGGTCTGGGTTGGAGCGAGGTGTTCCTGAGGGCGGGACGTAAGGCTCAAGGACGGGCCGCGGCGTGCCCGGAGGCTGAGCATACGGGTCCTGAGAGGCTGGCCCGGACACAGCTCCGGGCTGGGGAAAAGCCCTTGAAGGATGGGCGAAAGACTCGCTCATCGCCGGGTGCGGGGTGACTGGGGGCTGGCTGTAGGGGTCACCTGACTGGTTGGGAGAGAAAGTGCCGACAGGTCTTGGCGTCAAGGCAGGCCTCTCGTACGGGTCGGGAGGCAGCCGCCGCGGTGCCGTGGACACCGACCCGTAAGGCTCCTGGGCGGGCGGAGGGGGCTGCATGGGCGTCTTGAAGGTCCCGGGCCCGCTGTCCAGGGGTGCGGCTGTGAGCAGGGGCCGCGTGAACGGGTCCGGGATGCGTGGTCGTTGAAACACGTCTGTCCTTGGAGGCGGTTTAGTAAAGTGATCGCCGCCTCCAGCAGCCGGGCACCCCTTGGCAGTTTGTTCCGGAATGACGGGGGACCGGGGCAGGCCCAAAGGCTTGGGAAACGGCTCTGTCATCACAGGCCGGGGCGTGTCTGGGGGTTTTGCGTAGGGGTCTGTGTGGGTGGAGGAGCAGGGGTCCCTGGCTGGGGAGGGCCGACCTCCCACGGCCTCGCTCGCTGGAGGGGGCCTGGAGGCAGACGACAAAGAGGCACAGTTTTCCACAAGCGCTGAAGTTCTTCTGGGGAAACCGTGGCCCGTTGGAGGTGGTCTTGGGGTGCCCACCATTTTCGCATACGGATCCATGGGGGATGGTGGTCGGGAGCTGGAAGATCCAGGTGAAAACACCTGCGGCGAAGGCGGCTGGGCGGACTGAGCTGGCGCCAAGCTCTCCGGGAGGGCCGGCCGGGAGGGCGTGGGGGGCGGAGGGGGAGCCTGTGGTTTCACAAACACATCGTCTGAGGCGGCGGAAGTTGGGGTACTGGGCAGCTGCTTTGTGGACAGGTCCTTGTGGAATGACTGAGCGGGAGACACGCTTCCAGCACCTGGCTGAGGGGGCAGTGGGCTTCGGGCCCCGCTGTTTGGCGTGTCCGTCCCAGACGGGGCCACAAGGGGGTGAGCGCCGAGCTGCTGCTGCTGCTGCTGCTGCTGCTGCTGCTGCTGCTGCTGCTGCTGCTGCTGCTGCTCGTTCTTCACCTGCTCGAGCTTCTGTGTGGCTTCGATCTTCGCCTGCTGCTTGCTTTTCTGACGCATTTGCTGTTGAGACGGGAGAAACAGCCGGCGAACAGTTAGGCACAGCGCGCTGACAGCGTGTGCGTGAGCAGCCAAACGCTCACCTCTTTGACGCCAGCCACCGCCAGACGGCTCCCGACAGGGACAAACCCCGCTGGGCTGAGGCTAGGTGCCCACATCCCCGCCCGCAGGCCTTGGGCGGCGAGGGGCGCTTGATAAAGGCCACTCTGGCGTGCTCTACTGGGGTGGGACACAGGCTGCTTTCAGCCAGTGTTTGCATTTTCACATGATGACAGAGAGCTCTCGTCTCAAAAGCAAAAATGCAATTTACAAAAGAAAGTCAAAGAAAAAGAAACCACATACTTGTCTAAATTTCCATTCCTGCTCATGTTCCGACTCTCGCTGCTTTAATGGATCTTTAAAAAGATCCGAGTCGATACGAGAACTGGGGTCCACGCTGTCCGGCTGCTGCTGCCTCTTCATGGGGTCACTTGACATCTGCACTTTATTAATACGCAAAGCAGCTCTGTTATCCCTGGCTTTTTGCTTTAAAAAAAGGAGACGAAAATTATCTCCCATGCTTTAAGAAGTAAAAATAAAGACTGGGGAACGTTATCACACAACGAGCAAGGAAAAGCCCAGTTTGACAGCAGAAAGGTGCTAAGCTGCTGAGCGTGGCCTGAGTGCCGCCGGCCACGCCCCGCAGCGCTGCCTCCGAGGGCGTCTCCGTGTCTGACCAGGGCAGCAGAGCCAAGGTGTGATCTTGGGGTCCTCAGTCCCAGATTCCTTCACAGACCTTTCAAAAGTGGAAAACTTAAAATCTATCTCAATTTAGAGAACAGGAAAGAATCAATCAGTCCTCTACATCTACAATCGGGAATATGAAACTTAACAATAAAGAAAACCGAGAAACGGTAAGAGTAGCCTGTCGTTACCTGACTACATTAGCTTGTCATAAATACAAAAACCATTATCGACATGCCAAATTTTTTTTTCTTCATCTGGGCAATCACCATCATGGGCAACATGGGCAGTGAGGATAAAGTGGGCAAGGGCTGCCTGTGCTTCTGCGACAGCAGAGATTTCATGTGCTTTAAAATGCAAGCACCAGGCTGTGATGTCACTGATGAGCTGGCTCTTTGGGGGGAAACAATTCACCATATGATTTGCAAATCTTGTAAACCACCCTGGTAGCTGTGGGCAAGCTAATGCTTCATGAGCTCCTCTGACGGGCTAGTCTAGACAGATGCTCATTTTTCAAGACACAGAGTGTCTTTATAAAATTTAATACAAAGAGCAGCTTATTGTGGAGGAAAGAGAGGCACACATGGCCTCCAAGTTTAGAACTCTTTCAAAGAGAATAATTTTGAAGTGAAATGAATTAAATATATTTCTAAAATTCCTGATTTCAATCTTCAACATTCTAGTTCTGTCAACTAGCTTAAAATGTCACCTATATTAATGAGAAGCATTACAGTATGAATTAGGAAATCAGTATAAAAACAAAATTATTTATTATTTGTGCCAAGTCTTAACATATTTTCTGCAATGGAAACCATCTTTTTATAACCTAAGGCAACAGCAATGAGATTTAGGTAGTGTGTGTGAAGATAAAACATAGAAATCTCTTAAATACCACGTATGGTGCTCTTTCCTGCGAACTTGCTTTTCTCCACAACTTAGCAATCTGCTTCACTCGAGTCGTCCAGTCTGCAAAGCAAGAACATGCCACACATATTTACTGAGTCACACCAATGATGTGGTTAACAGAAAGGCTGGTGGCCTGCTGACAGTTAATCTTAATGAGTGCTAGTATATTAACTTCTTCATATAGTGCAAAATTCATGGCTCACAGTAGGTCAAATATTTTCTGAATGATGTTTATTGCTCTTAACAATCTGGCAGCGCTGCGAAGTTTTCAAACAGATTAAGAAGCTGATAAATTTACAACAAGAATAGTTCTCTCAACCAGAGAGAGATGTTATTAGAACCAAAGAGGATAGCACCATAAAGCATCTGTTCTAAAAGAAGTCTATCCATTTGACTAAAAGGAAATAATCTTAATTATCATTAAGAACATCACCAAGATTTGAGAACAAAGACATAGAAAAGGAATGATTTCAAGCCTTTCCTATGAAATTCGGTGTCATGACTATAAAATGAATTTGCGTGAGCGGGAAGGTGAATGATAAATAGAAACGATTTAATCTATAAAGGAAAGCTTTAAGAAAGCCAATAAAAGTGGAAATCAGTTGATAAACCAACAGCCTTGTTAACAAGATGCTTCATGAGATTCTAGAATCACAAAGTAAAAGAAAGTAAACTACTTTGGGGAAAAAAAAAAACCCAAAAAACTATAGCTCTGCTCTTGGGACCATTAGCATTGACCCAAAGTGACTTAATACAACCGCTTTGCTCTCTGGTAAGAGCTCATAGCGTAAAAACAAGCTTGAAGAATCTGCAATTTGCTTTGACATTTCTACACAAAGCACTGGTCTCTAAGTTAGATAAGGTAGCGCTGGACTTATTTCTATGCAAAACGAGCAAAGTGCCACCATCAGACCAATCTTTAACAAGCACCAGAAGACAGGCCTCACCCTGAGAAGCCCAGAGCACCCCCTGCCCTCCAGGAGCACAGAAGAGCTGAGTGCTGACAGGAGAAGCAACTGCAGGACAGACTGTAAGCGCCCCCTGGCCTGGGCGTTCTCTCATGCTGAACTCACAAGAACCAGCATGTGCTCACAACCCTTGTGTAAATGGCATTTCATGAATCCAAGTATTTCAAGTATTTCATTCTTTAGTTAATCAGAATTCTCAAAACGGCACCACTGTACACATTGCTTCTTTCAAACAGCCTGGCCAGCCGGGGAGAGGAGAGGCAGCAGCCAGCCAGCCAGTTTCAAAGGGACCGATGCTCAGGGCTGGCTTGGCCTGACTTAATACCGCCACACTTTTGTTTTAGGATTCCCCGTAGATTTGCAGTCACAGTAATACAGCACTGAGGTCCGCATATTTATAGAGACTGCCAGGTACCGGACAATGGAAGTTTCATCAGCTAAAACCCTTCTGGGAAATAGGCAACTGTGCACAGGGCCGAGGACTACGGAACGCAAGCCGTTCCCAGGTGGCAGCAGCCCCACTGCGCGCTCAGGCTCGTGGGCATTCACAGGGCCCGCGGGCTCCCCACTCGGCGAAACCAAGTCCAGCCAAGGTCGGCGCGGGGGAGCGGCCGACAGAGCACCCTCGCGGGCACCTTACCAGGGAACTCCTCCTTGAGGTTGGGGAAGTTGACGTTGGTGTAGAGAACCGGAGCGACAGTTGCCATTTCGCCCAGAGCCTCCTCCTTCTCCCACTTCAGGGTGCTCCTCTGGGCGCTGGACATGGTGTCGCCCTCTCCTTCCAGGGCAGCAACGGGTGAAGCCCAAGAGCTGGTAGGGTCACTTGCCATTGGATTAAATACTGGATTCTTATCCCTGGAAATAATAAATACCTTCATTTCACACCCAGGAAGAAAACTTTCTAAGGCCATGCTCAAGTACACGATCGTCAGAGCTGATCAGCTCAATGTCTGACGCTTTTTAGCAAAGACCGTAACACACGTGACACACAGGGCCACGCGCAGTCATTTACACAGACCGGGTGTCATCTGCACAATCTAGTTAATGTGTTCTGCGTTGCCATGGAAAGTCAAGGTCCCAAAGTACCTGGCATCCGGGTAAGGGGCTTGTGCTACAGTTGAGAAAGTCCCCAATCCATTTCCAGGGGGCAAAGAGTTATGTGGGAGGTGAGGACTGGGTCCAATAAGGCCATTCATGAGCGGCATCCGTGAAAAAACATCTTAAAAGAAAAAACAAGGATCCAGTTGGCATATCTTCACAAACAAAAAAGCAGCTGAAAAACACCTAAATGAAAATTTGTGATACTACTTGAAAGTAGGGAATTTAGTCAGTAGTAGTATGCTGTAAAGTACTGCTTAAAGAATGACTTTTGGTTTAAATATTTTGAAATAAGGTTTCCGTAATTCTGTTTAGGTCACCGTGGTAGATATATACTGGGAATGTTTATGTCTCGGAGTCTGACAGCTCTGGGGCTGAATCTCAGCTACTCATTACAGGGAGACTCAGTGACAGTTTCTGTAAGTGACGGCGCGTGGCCACGCGGCTGGGCGACCATGGCCAGCTGGCAGCATGGCACCTGGGAGGCGGGAACCACTTGATGCCCATCAGCTCTGCAGCAAAACTAGCACATTTTACCAAGTACTCTTTACAGACATTCCTTGTATTTGACTCTTTCATTTGTTAAGACAAAAAATCCATCGATGGATAACTCTTAAATTGGCCCCGTCCCTGGAACAGTCTGGAATAACAAGCAACGGTTCAGCCACCATCGCCAATCAGAGTCACTGTTAAAAACACACACATCTTATCTAGCTACTTGCAGTTTCACCCCAGATGCGCGTCAGCTCGTTCGCAAGTTCCAAGAACCATTATCATCTTCTTTCCAGAATAAAACTGACCTGTGTTTTGCCTAATTCTCAAGCATAAAGCTCTGACCCCTGATGGGATCTTCTACTCATCTAAACTCCGGAAATCAACCATCTGTCCTCATTCAAGCAGTTTTTCAGCAAAAACACACACGTTGTTCAGGTGCCCCTGAGGTGGTCAGTGCCTGGCCTCACTGCGGACTCAGGACAGAGACTCCACCGCGCCCCTCAGGAGAGGAAGAGCCAAGCGCGCAGTGTGGCCACAAGACAAGCCTCACGCCTCCCACCGGAGCCAGTGCTCTCGCGGCTGGGCGCGGGCTGTCCTTGGGGAGGAGGAAGCGGGTCGCCTGCAGGCCGGTTTCAGAGTCTCGCCTAGAGCAGCGACTTCCACCCTTGACGCCCGGGGAGCCACAGCAGCAGAGGGCCCACTGGGGCGGGACCGTGCCCAGCCCCCCAGGAGGCCAACGCCACCCCGAGGGAGACGCGGCGTGCGCTCGGGGACTCGCGCACAGGGTCACTTCGCCACTTCTTGCCGTCCACGCGTCCCGACTACACACTGAATGGAACGGTGTCGCTGCCCCCCACGCACGCCCACTCCTCCCGCCGAGACACATGCTCATGGGCAGCCCCAGGGCCTACCCTGGTTGTGCAAGGTCAGCAGTGGCGGCGCGGGGGGCGGAGGGGGCTGCGGCAAGGGGCTCGGCTGGGGGGGGCTGAGCACAGCTGTGAACAGGTCCTCCACGTCCTTCCCGCCGAGCTCTGGAGGGAGATTGGAGGGCAAAGGTTAGTGCTCCCAGAGCAGCAGCATGGGGAATGCCTTTGCCATAAACTAAAATATCAGAACACAAGTAAATACCTGGAATTTTATATAACTTTCCAAGAATTGCTCCTAGAGTAAAATAAAGAAACGCAAAGATTAACAAATTTTGTATCTCCTGATACAAAACAGCATTTATTTGATAGAGAAGTTATCAGAAAAGAAGTCACATTCTAAATAAGCATGCAGAAATCTCTGAAAAGCATATTTACTCATGTCTTTTAGAAAGCCTAGATGCAGGGCAAATGTTTTACCATCTGTGACCATTTTGTCTAGTTCAGGGCTGAGGATTCCATCGAGTTGCTCTTCACTCAACGGTCGTGAACTCGGGACGACACTCGGCTGGGGCAGAGCAGAGGGGTCGTCGGCGACAGGCCCGATGTCTAGTCCAGCTAAAGAAGCGAGGTCAAGAGGTTAGAAGTAAGCCCAAAAACGCACGCGTGACGGCCACACTACTTCCCGGCAGTAATGCACAGCGCACAGCGATGACTGGAACACAGTGGTGTGCTCTGTGAACCCCAGTCAGTCGGATCTCCCATCAGTGTGGACAGAGAATCAGTAAAAGCTGGGCGCAGTGTATGTGCAAACTTGGGTGCCGGCTGCTACATTTACGTCATGATAAATGAACTCCTAAGGAACACATCTGGTTCTTAACTGCTAATTTTCACCCAAAAAAAAGGGCACCGTCCATTAAGACAGGAATCATTGAGAAGATTTCAACCTCTTGTACATACGTCATTGCTTTAACTTGAACACAGAAGAATCAACCTATAGTCCCATGGTTAAATGCAGTATGTGAAACAGAAGGGATATGTTTCCCACAAACTAATGAAAAGTTCTAAAATCCCGCAGGAAATTTTCATAAGCATTGCCCTCTTGTGAATCGTTACAAACACAGATCACACCTCTGAAGTCCTCTGTAGCCACCAAGGCAGACTAGACGGAATTTATCGCACAGCACGCTCAGGCCTCATGAGCTGGCTGTGAAGCCCCCGTTTAAACGTGGTCTGTCACATACTGTCTTTTTCATGGTTCCTCAGTATCACTACTACCACAGAGTAAAATTGTAGTCTGCTCTTACTTGACATTGTATTTGAAACTATTGCCAGTTGAGTAATGTTGTAAGTTACATACTAACAAGAATGTAACGACCACTCATGGGAAAATGAACTACAGAGAGGTTGCCCAGCACAGCACAGCACAGCGCACCACGCTCTAGCTGGAGCACAAGGGAAGCCACACAGGGATTAGTAACAGTTAGCACGACGCCGCGGCATGCACCTACAGACCGGCTCGGCTGAAACCACTAGAGACTACGTCTACTCAGCCGTCATCCATCGCTCGGTGTCTTACCAAATGGAAGAGGTGAGCTCTCAACCTGGAAAGTGCATAAATCAAGACCTACGGGACCCAAACCAGACAGACGGTTACCATGGGCACGGGGGCGGGGTGCACGCAGCCCAAGCAGCGGCACGGCGCCGCGACGTTAAAGCAGCACTGCCTTCATCCAGAGACAGACCATCAACCCTGCTCCCCCTCCAGCAGCAGGAGACCCACAGAGAGAGAATAAAGTGAGCTCTTTGACCACGCCAGAAAATACTTTCCTGCTTTGGAGAAAAGACTAAAGCTTGGTCCCCGAACAGACCCGCCTGCCCCCTCCCCACCCCCCGCAACATTCACGGGCAACAGCACCCATAAATACCTGGATGATCGACTGACTTGGCGAGGTCATCTGAAATTATTCCAAGAATGTCGTCATCTGTGTTTAAGACTTCGGAGATATCAGCTAAAGGGTCATCAGCAGTACCTATATATAAAACGTACATATTTTAAACCTCAAATTTTCTTAGACATTAAATTCTCAAATGCCCTGCCCTCACTCAGCTGTTTACTAAATCTCTGGAACACAGCAGCGGCTAGGTAAGTGCTGGAATCCTAAGACAAGACTTTTACTTCTAAAGGAAAGATGATTTCATAGAAAAGGCATGCCTGTATTTTCAGCAGCAGCATGTTAAATAAAAAGACTACGTTATTTTTGCTAATGCACATGAACAATAAAATTAAGTTTGAAATAAAGACCCTAGCAACAAAAGTGGACAAGAGACAAAGTCGGTAAAATCATCACAGAGTGGCATCTAAAAAATAAAGCACAAAAGGCAGACCCACTGCGTGGACACTCCTTGTAAAAGCAAGTCAGACACCACTGAGGTAGGCGCCTGGCTCGCCAGCTCTGCTCCGACCCTGTTCATGGTCCGCGGGCACCGTCCTGTCTGCTGGGGACACGGCAGAGGTCGACAGCCACGGCCCCAGGCTCATTCTCTCAGAGGGAGCCAGAGAGAAACAACGACAGGGCAGAGCGCGACGAAGATTCCAAGGGAAAAGGACTAAGCAAAGGACGTGCGGGTGCTGGCCAGAGAGAGGCCAGGAGGGCCTCCGAGAGTGCGCGCTGGGCACGCATCTGCGTGAAATGGAGGAGGAATGGGCTTAGCACCGCACAGAGCCCTCCAAAAAGCACGCGTGCGGACTGCAGCGGCCGGTTTCCGCCAACCCGGGAGGCCAGATGCCAAGTCAACTATCTTGGTGAAACACAAAGCACCCTGTCTCATTAAACACATATTTTTTTCAAATTGAAAGCTAATGTAAATTCTGTATGCTGAAATAGTCATAAAACTTTTGGAGAAGGGATTTCAGTAATATATGCTCTGGGTGACAGCTCACCGGAAGGAGGAATATTCTGAGTGATCCCTTTGCAGGGTCATCTACTGCGGCTGATTCAGACACGGAATTCTACTCACAAATCTAGGTAACATTTTTGAAAGACCATGTTGTAAAACTTGGCCCCTAACCCAAAGGAAGGGATTTTGTATCTCATCAACCAATTATTAAAACTGCCGCAACGGAATGCACTGAACAGAGAACCAACAAAGCGAACGGCGGAAGGCCGCCACTGACGCGCCCGCATGGTGGAGGCGAGGAGGAGGAGGCAGAAGAGGGCGAGGCACGGGTGGTTTGGTGGAGGGAATAAAAAACCTAACCAGCTTTTAAAAAATAAAGGCAAAAGTGTGCTCCCACTGCAAATACACTTCAGGTTTCAACCTCATCATCGAACCTTTCTACAACAATTTTGTGGAAAAAATAACTTCAAATAAAGGGGAAAAGGAGTAAAAGTAATGTATACAATGTCTTTCCTCTCACAGTATGTCTTTTGTCCAATTTCATTTTTCTTCCTTATAAAAAACTCAAGTGCGAAGAACTCAAAGCTTTAAGTCTTCATACAGCTGGTCACAACTGTTAAGAAGACGCCCTTCAGACCCCCACCCCAGACCCCAGGTCTGAGCAGCGCCATCACCTCCCATACACCACACACTCTGTAATGGGGGAGGAGAGAACCCACCACAGCAGGCCAAGTGACAGACGGCGACCCTGAGCCTGACAGAGCGTGCAGCCACGGAACCGGGGGCCCAGCACCCTCGCTGCTCACACACATCAGGGGCAAGGCTGCGCCCCCATTATTGCAGAAGTGAAAACAAAACAAAATGTGTTTCAACCCAGGATCGCCAAGTGAATAGAGCTATAACTGGCTTATTTTCAAATTGAGCTCATAAAATAAACAGAGTAACAAATCTACTCAGAGATGAAAAGGAAACTTGTCGGCAAACCCCTAATTCAATGCAGGGACAGCCTGGACCCCACTGCCACACCACTGAGCAGGCCGCACGGCCGAGCTCCCGTGCGTGGTCCGTCCTCCGCTCCGTGTGCCCCGCCCCACTCGGCCCCACATGCACGCTCAACAGGCCTGCGCTTCTCAGAGGCGATTCTGCCACCAGCGGTCTGTGCTGCTCTCCGGAGACACGGCAGGTCCAGTGACAAGCCAAGGGTGAGCTGCCTCTTCAGCAGCGCCCAGGGTGCCCCTGCCCCTTCCATCAGCTGCCGCCCAGCTGCCCCCGACACCCTCTGATTCCTCTTTGGCGTCTATGTGACCAACCCACGTCTCTCTCCCATTGGAGGGAACACGACTCCTGATTCACCGACTACGGCCAAATCACACTTGCCTGCCTCCCCCTCAGAAAGTTCAAACCAAACATTTTCCTTTGCAGCTTTTGGCTTGGGGCGCGTGACACAGAAGGATGACCTTGCCACATCTCCCAGACCCGCCCAGGTCAAACACTGCATTTACTGACGGTCACGCTGCGACAGAGCTGCTGGCAAAGCAGCAAGAGTTCCAAGGAAAGCACGCCAGGCCAAGAGCAAGGAGGAAGAGCATCACACGAGGGACCGGGAGCCCACATACCTTGAGCTCCAGGCTTTGCTGGGACGGAGGACGAGCTGAGCAGTGGGTCTAAGGAAGGGCCCAAGAAGCTGGCGCTCATGTTTGTTTTATATGGAAGTTGGGTGGCATCTTCTGACAGGTTATCTAAGCTTAGCTTGTTCTGTCGACTTGTATCAAGGAGGTCTTTTCCAAAGAAAGCTTCCTAAGGATAAGCACATTTTAAGATGAATGATTTAGATATAAAATTCTAAAATGACAAGACACTTCCGTGATCATTTTTGAAAAGGCAGGAGTGACACAAAAACTTGGCATGTACAAAAAGTAGAAAGGAGAGTAGGCGGCAACAAACAAGATGCAGTTAAAGAAAATACAAACAATAAAGGCTCCATTTCCTGACCAACAGAATTACTGTCATAAGCTAGGGAAAAAGAGGCCTTCTGAAGGGAGTAGGGGAAATTGGAACATCAACAGTAACACGTAAGGTTAAGAACACAATTCTCACTTCACCTTTCAGAAAACATTTCCGTGTGGTAGGTATGGCCACACTTTTATAACGAGATGTTAAGGAACGACACACAGGTGACTGGCAGCAGTGCTCAGCGAGCCTGCTGTGCTCGACGACACGCCGCTCGAGAATCTGGTTTTCATACTCCTAATTACTAAGAAAGAATACTGAGGGAAGTTGGTGCTAATTCAAATTACCTTAATTAGGAGTAGCTAAGGGGAAATACAAAGCTAAAAAGCCAGGAGACCACCGAGGCCGTGACGACGCGCTTATGCGGGCCACAGTCCCGTGGGAGAGTCAGGGCGGGTGAACCAGCACAGGGAGATCAGCGTGGACGTTCCATGGGCATCTGCCCAACCTGCTTCCCAGACAGAGGCCCAGGACGGAGGCGCTTCAAGGGCAGAGCCTGGGGGCACTGATGGGAGTTCGGGTTCTGACACAGGGTTCTTCCCTCGCCGTCACATGCTCCGACCTCCCCTGGGGCCTAATGCTCACTATGAGCCAGGGAGATTTTTATTTCATGTTGTCTGTGTCCAGTACAATCTCGTATTTTCACGGTGTATATTTTAGAGAACAAAACCATCCTGACTACATCTCTGGGTCACTGGGTCCCTGCAGGCAGAGGGTAATCGGGAAAGCCAAACTGGCTGCTGCAGCCACTCTCCGCTCAGGGAGCACAAGGCCGGTCACGGCACAGGCTGTGGGAGGTGAGAGGAGCCGGGGAGGAAAAGCTTTCCCAGCCACTGCCCCTGTAGGTCTTATGAGATATTCAGAAGTTAGAGCTGAGATAGGAACTTGGGATGAAGAATCAAAGCCAAAAAGGACACATTAATTTTAAGGGCCCTGGAAGGTAAAAGTGACATTTATGACAACTAATTAAAAACAAGTAAAATAGCAACAAAAAAACAAACCTATTGGGCCTCCCCGGTGGCGCAGCGGTTAAGCGCTGCACTGTGGAGCTGTCGGTAGCGGCGACAGAAGAAATGCGACCCCCGGCCGGGGAGATTCCCACATGGCGCAGCAGACCCCTCCTGCCTCTCCCGCTGCTCCCCTCAGCAGTGAATTTCCGTCCATCTACCTGTTCTGCTCCCCACTCTGTCTCTGGTGAACCCACTCACCGCCCCACGCCTCTGGCCTGCACCCCAGCTTGTATGCAAAATAAAACCTTCAAAATAAATTTAAAAACAAAACAAAACCCTATTTTTCAAAATCCAATACATACATTATGCTTCTTTCATGACCAAAGTATGTAATACAATATAAAGCAAAATATTACTTGTAAATAGGCAGGGAACGTTTCCTCAAGCTTATTTTTCCTTTTGCGGTATCTCTTCTTTATTTTGTCAGCGTTTTCAGTCATCGAAACAGGTTCATCAACCAGAGCGTCCGGTAACTGCTCACTCCAGCCTGCAAAAAAGCCTCATTTATGAATTCGTGGCCCTGAAAAAGTTCAGACAAACCCACCCCAGAACAATCTAATATTTACCAACACACGCGGGTCCGTGTAAGCCAACGAGCCTTCGCTGCTCTCCGACCAGCTCTGCTGAGACGAAGCCGCCATCAGCAGGGCCCGAGCAGAAGCTGGAGGGCGAAGCCGCGAACGCCCCCACGGACGCGCGCGAGGCAGCGCCAACACGGCCCGTTCCCGTCCAGAGCGGCCCCGGCACACACTGCCGACCCCTGCTCGACAACTGTGTCCTCACAAAGCAGAACGTGGTTTTTCCTTAAACGTCAACATTTTACTACAGATGAAAAAAGCGAAAGGAAGGGGGACTCACGAGATCCGGGAGGCCACCTGTCCCGTCCGGCGCTACAGGGAAATTCAGTGGGTCCCGCCTCTCTCCAGGCATTACTGGGAACAGCCAAGTAAACGCCTTTTTAAAAGGTGCATCTTGCAGTCCACCCACTTGCAATTTGGGGCTGCAGTGCAAACTCAGTGTTCGTGAAACACACTGTGGGCACACAGGACTACGTGAGGGTCCTCGTGAACGTGCCAGCAGCGGCCCAATTAAAATCATGAAATGCAAAAACTCCAGACGAAAAAATTAGCAAAGAAAGAAGCACAGCACTTAGAGCAGGAGGGAGGGCGAGGACACTGCTCCCCTGCTCGGGGACAGAGGGCGCCCCTCCTGCAGGTGCCCACACAGCCTGGGCTACTCAGGTGAACTAACCTGCAAAACTGACTAGGAATGGCAGGTAAACGAGTCTAAAATAATCTCTGTGGATGCACCAGTAACCTAGCCAGAAAATAATCACCAAAGACCAGAACTAAGGAAAGCCAGAAACAAAGACAGACAATTCTCGAAATCTTGCTCAAATCCAGTGACCCTGAGCTCCAGTTTTCAGAGCTTTCTGAGAGGGGAGCAGAAGGTGGGCATCGGACCCCTGCCCAGGTGAAGCTCAGCCCCAGGGGCTCGGCACACGGGGGGCTCCACGCGCAGGGCTGGCGAGACAAGGACTATACCCTGGAGGGCACCCCTTCCCCGTGTGCTCTGACCCCCACCTCCCAACCCTTTCCATCACTTGCAAACTGTTTTGTTATCTGGTCATGGAATTCGGTGCTAGGGAGAAAGGCAAAATATTTTAAAAAATTAAAGTTTTGCCTGAGAATTCAAAATGTTTAAGGAAACCAAATTGATGGGTAAATAACGCAGGGGAATCGAAAAACCCTGAGCTAAGAATCGAGTGCAAAGCAGCCGCGGCAGCTCTGGCTCCAGCAGTCACAAGTGCAAACACTCTGCCAGAACCCACCTTCCATTCAGGCCTCAAAACACTCAGAACGTTCTAAAGCGTCAGAGTTCACACTAAAAACTTTTTAATGTATGTGTCTATACATATCTCACACATAGGCAACAAAGACAAGAGTTGCAGGGTGCGGCCAGCTGTGCAACGCTTTTGGCCATTTCCATTTTAGTCAGTTAGGTGCATGAAGAAGTAAGAGTCACCCGGCACTTGAGGACGACGCTGCCAAGAGAAATGACAAAGCCCCGAAGACCAGCAAGGCGGTTCAGAAAAGAGAAGGCCGCACACGAAATGGGAAAACTCAATGGATGACTCTGGATGAGACAGGTGGAAGAAGAAAACACTCAATTTCAAAAAAAGAAGGAAAGCGCGACAAGGACAGCCAGGGACGGTCACACTAGGTCACACTGGAATCGGTCTTTACGACCAGCTCACGGCTCCCACTTTTATTACTTCACAGGCCAAACCCCACCCGGCGCTGACGAGGAGCTTGTTCAGAGCGCGGACTGAGAACACCTCCCGTTCCTTCCCGGCCCACACAAAGCCCGCACGTGCGCGCGCAGCGCCACGCCAGCCAAGGCCTGGGGAGAGCCGCCCACAGCCGCGCTTCCCCAGCAGAGCGCGGGGCGGGGCCGGCTTCCGCTCCCTTCTCCACTGGAAGGATGACAGGATACTAATGGAAGATGTTACTTCTAAAACATCATTTTGTTTTTGTTAAAACCTGTCCGAGTACCCCATCTTCTTCAAACTAAAAAGCGTAAGTAAAGGCTTCCAAAATACCTTCTCCGACTAAGCGACTGAGTCCCTAAACTTCGTATTGAACATGGGAAGAAACGCGGTGAAAGAGAGCGTCTACTGCATTTCCCACCTTTCATCATCAAACCCCCGCTCTGCGCCACAGGAGCCAACTCTCCAGGGGCTCGCGCCTCCAGGGAGGGGGCTGCAGCAAGGCAGCGGTGGCCAGGGTAGGGCCGCCCTCTCCTGCAGGGGCAAGCCACAGGCTGAAGTCCCACGGAACCAGGGCCGTACCATCGTCTCTGCTGGGCAGCTGCTCAGACATGGAGCCTGAGGAATCTTTTCTCATCACAGATCTCTTGGTTTTCCCTTGCCCGGTTCGACTTCTTTGCCGAACCATAAATCCACCGATACCTATCCAAAAGAGAAGCGGGGTTACCTTCATCAGCAATATAGCGAAGCAGGCACGCGAAAAAAATCAATCTTACAGTTTTGTGCAAAGTGCAGGGGTCTGGGATAAGCAAACCAGTCAAAGCCGCCGTTATGCTAGCAGACAATGGCGGGGAGGCGCTTAACGGGGCTGAGCTGGTTTCCTCAGCGAGTATCAGCAACTCGCATCGGCACCTGAGTTACTCAGCCAGGGTCTGGGAGAAGGCGCAGTGGACTGGACGAGCCAGGCAAAGTCACCGTGGCCTCAGGGTGCGGGATGCACGTCTCTCTCCTTAAGACCTTGGACGCGAGACATCAACCGCGCCGCACTGAAGCGCGAGCTGGGACTCTGGAGCCGGCCTGGGCGGGGCTCGTCCCCTCCTCACTCTGGGCAGGTTACTTAACTCTCAATGCTTCATTCCTGCGCCGGTCAAACCGGTGATACCCAGCACCTCCTACGTGTTCTAAGGACTAAGCCAACAGGTGGCAAGTGCTTGGCGACGCGCCGGGCAGTCACTGACCGCATTTGTCCGGGCACAGCGATTCGACAGCAGCCTCTGTGCCCGAGGCAAGGGGCGTCTTCTGGGTGAGGGCGAGAGGGCAGCGCAACCAGGCAACCAGCATCCCCAGAGGAAGCTGCAGTGTCTCGCAGGGCGAGTGCGCTCTCTGAGTGAGGAGAGGGGCGAGCCCTGCCCCAGACACCCAAGCCAAGCCAGTCTGAGCCCGGCCGAAGAGGGGGCCTGTGATGGAGGCTCCCCTCTAAGGTCCGTGCCCGTACACCAGAGGCACAGAGCGCCCTTTCACTGGAACATGAGCAGGGTGCGCAGATGCAAACAAATCCATTCTTGATTGGGAAAGTATGAATATACTGCTTAAAACCTCCAAGGTCTGCATTCCATCATTTCAGTAACTTTTTCCCATTAAGGCTAAAATAATTTCTAACAAGCAGGACAGTTTTACGCCCACCCTGAGGTGGAGGGAGGGAGGGTGGGGTCAGCCGCAGAGCCCACTGGCCAGCATGTCTCGGAGGCACAGAGCCCCCAGACGCCTCCCCGCTGCACGTGCGCACGCCTCGGGGCGCCAAGGGAGGTCTAACAGGACATCAAAGGAGTAGAAAGTGAATGCTGACAGCTGCAAAGAACTGCAAAGGCACGCATCATGTGAAACAGAAACGGCTTCCAAAATTTAAGCATAAATAAACATCAGTTTAGTAGACCATCATTAAAATGATGTGGGCTAAGGCATTAAATAACCGTGGACTACCCACACACCCATCCTAAGGACTTATCACCCAAAAGGCATACTGACTAGTTCAGCTCTTGCATTTACACACACCAAGTCTCAGTTTACTGAGAAGCTGTGCTCCACCCTGACAAGTCACGGCCGACGCTGCGAGACTGTACTTTTCCTAACCCAAACTTGGGGCGACGGCCGCGACGCCGACGCAGACACGTGCCTGGTCTGTATGGCTTCCGCTTCCTCTTCTTGACACCCTCTGTGGCTTCGACTCCTTTAGTTTCGTCATCCGCGGCTTCCCGTTCGGGACTGGACTCTGACTTGCCGTCGCAATCCATGATTTCTCCTTCTAGAACAAAGCAAATGGACAGGTGAAACTAGAAAAGCCTCTCGACAGCAAACCATGCCCTCACAGTGGCACTGAGCCTCCCCGCTGCGTGCCTGGGCGATGGAGATGGGGAAGTGGCAGCCACAGAGCTCAGGCGCCTGGATGCCTTGGGAACGAGCGCGCAGAATCGGGGCGGGAAGGGAGACCGCTCGACAGCTTGTTCTTAACAAAGAACTAACCGTTTTAATGAGTCTCTGAGCCCAAGACCCCGAGGCTCCTCTCCAGACACAAGCTCCTGAGCCCCCAACGATGGCTGCATGGCGCTGGGTATTACCCTGTTACTGCAAACTATGCCCAACACTCAGCCACTGATTTAAGGTAAAACTTTTTCCTTCCTAGGTGATACCCTGGAAAAAGCAGCCGAATCCTGGGGGGCAGGCTTGACCATGCCTGATCTCTTTTCTCCCACAATCGAGACTCCACCATCTCTCTCTAAAGCATTTGTTTTTCTCCACTACCTTGTCAGTCCCACCTTGCCTTGCTGCAGTACTCCTGTCCTCGCTCCATCCCGGCCTCCGAGCTGAGCCTCTCCTCAACCAGTTCCCTGACAGTTTTCTACTTAAAACCCAGTGGCCCCAAAATGAAGCCCCAATGGTAAGGCCCGTCACAAGGGTCTTGCGTGGACTCTCTGGCTAGACCCCCCGCCCACGAGGGCTTGCTCTCCTTCACTGAAAGCATCAAGCCCTTTCTCCAACTGCCTCGCCAACCCCTGCCTTCCAGCCACTCATGTCCAAGTGTCGCTTTCTCAGAAGACCCCTGGTGTCCGGACAGGTCTCGCCACAGCCGCAAGCTCCCACACGGCTCTGCGCTGCTCGACGCCGCCCGCCCTGAGGACAGGCACTAAGACGCTCATCACCCGCCACCCCCGGAGATGGGCATGGACAGGCGTTCGCTACGTCTGCCACCGGAGGAGGCCATGCGGTCAAGGAATGAGCAACAGGCTCGGCTCGTAGGCGCTTACGTCACACTGGTTGGAAACCTCCCCACGCTGGAGCTCACACTGTGCTGCGAGTCAGCAAGTGCCTGAGGTGAGCCTGGTCCCCGCTGCTCCCAGCGACGCCGACGCACCTGCGCCCACGAGCGGACGTTCCCGCTGCCGTCAGGCTGCTGTCTGGGCGCAGCCCCGCAGCAAGCCGCTGGTGAGAGCTCCACACAGTTAGGAGTAAGCCAGGGAGAGATGTCTTTATTTAACAAAAGCAACAAGCACCAAAGAGAACACCAACTGTCTGTCTTAAAGGAAACCCACCTAAAAATTAATGAGGGAAATTTTAGGTTAAGATAGATTAAATTCATACATCTAATTTCACTCTCATGAAAAACTGTGACAAACCTACTTTTAAAAGATAAACATACAAAGACAGGATTCTGGAAGGAGAAAGCAGAAACATGAACGACTGGCTTAGGAGATGCAAATTTTCAGTTCAGAGTGAAAAGAACCAAAAAGAAAAAAACAAAAACCCCACCTACGACCACCCTCAAAAGGCTGAGGACTGGCCGAAGCAGGCGGCTTTGGAAACGGGCGGGAGGCAGATGCCAGAGCACCCCAGCGGAGTCGGCCTCCAGGGACCCGCCCAGCCCCACGCACAGGCGCCACAGCGGAGGGGCCGGGGCACACAGGCACTCCTGGCCCCTGGGGACGTCCCCACTCAGCTCCAGGGACGCCGCAGTTCCGCCTCCGGCCGGAGACAACTTCTTTCGGGCCCTGCCCAGTCCAAGGATCCCCCAAACAACGCGCCCCAACGCACCACCCCTCCCGCACGGCACGTTTGTCAACAGGCTCCCACCGGCCTTCAGGGTGAGACAAAACTTAGCACCAGTGCTGGTCCCTCACGCAATCACAACAAACCACACCCGAGGGCACATCAGCCAGAGAGACCTGCGGGCCAGGAGCGGCCCGGGCCGCCAGCCACGTGAGAAGAGGCCTTCCAAAGCCACTCTCTTCCGAGACGGAATGAAACCCGCCCGAGGCCCGAGCAGGACCACACGAGACTGGACACGCAGGGCGGAAAGGATGGCCCAAAGCACCACGTGATCACTGACACGCGGGAGCTCGGCTAAAACCACCCCGGGGTTTATTCTGACCAAGAAAATGTCTCCCAAAGGCTGGCTTCTGACCCATCTCTGACTACCAACGGCCACTTGGAGCACAATGTGTGACAGAGCCAGTTCCCGAGCCCAGCAGGTTTGTCTGCTGCCTGCTTCCCCGGGGCCTCGGGACTCCCACCGTCCACTCTGGCCAGGAGGTCGCGGAGGAGTCTGGAGAGGTGCCCGCAGAGGCACCGCTCGCTCGGAGGGGCAGGTCACCTAAGGGTGAGCTAAGAGGCGGCGACCTGTGGCCACAGCCGAAACGCTGCTTTGCTGGTACCTCGACTGTCGTCCATGTCGCCGTCCCTGGAGTACTCCGACTGGACATCCGGAGGGGTCTGCAGGACAGCCACGCTGTTCTGATTGATGATCTTCAGTTTCAGCTTGGGCTTGGACCGCTTTCTTCTCGGAACTGCGGCTGTGAGGCTCTGCAGCTGCGCCAGCCCCGACTCCGTCAGACACACGCCGTCCTGGGTGTAGGTCTTGGGCGGATCTGCAAGTCATGCAGACGCAAGGCTCACCTCGGGGGTGACGGCCAAGCGGGTCACCATTTCAAAACGCACGGCAAGGGCGTGTGGCTTCTATAAAGCACTGTGTGCGCCACGCAGGCGTCACACCCACCAGTCAGCTCTCAAGCAAACCACAGCGAGCGGCCGCCCTTCCTTGCACTACAGGCGAAAGGCCGCATGTTTTCAATGAATGGAAATTCCTGGCATTACCACTTCCAGGTAGCCATGTGGGGGTTTGGAAGGCACGCGCTGAGCTAAAGGCCAGCTTTAGTCGGTCAAGTGTGAGCCTCTGCTGGAGTGTCCCGCCAGCTGCAGGCTGAAGCGCAGCGGCAAGAGGCGCACGAGGGCCCGAGTCCCACCTGGAAGCACAACGCTGACGGGGAGATGGCAAATCGCCTGCACCAGGTGAGCGAGAGCGGGAAGGAGGCAGGAATCCCACAAAACTCTGAATGTATAAAGCCCCTACTTGTTGGAATGATTTCTGCTACTATTCTAGTGTTTTCTATCAGATGATATGAAATGGGGCAGGAGAATATTTAACCCTTTGCACTTGAGCAGCGCCGCTCCGGCGCCCGGCGGTGTAACGCGTCCACCCGAGCGGCGCCGCTATGGCCCCCGGCGGTTCAATGCGTCCACTCAAGTGGCGCCGCTGGGGCGCCCGAGCGGTTTGGAAGTCAGTATGTTTGTTTCCGATGTGTGATAAGATGTTCTTATCGCAATTACGTTCGTGGACCAGGCTCGGCCTGCATCCTCAGCCAAGTCTAGCTTAGCCTAGTCTCAGCTGAGCATTGTGATCGTGTCCTGACAGACCGAGGCTCCATCTTGGGGATTGTTTGACTAAATATCACACAAAAACTAATTACAGAGTGTAATATTTAACAGATTTTGTTGTATTCAATGTAAAAATAAATTGGTGAAATTTTATTATTTGTATACGTTTGTTTGAGTATAACGTGATTTCAAAGTGCCTGTAAAACGCTTCCCTGATAGAGCTGAAACTTCTCAAGTGGCTGGTGGCCCACGTGCAAAGGCCTCGTGTGCGAAGGGCTAACAGGGACAGCACGCTCATCAGCCCTCTAGGCCGACCCACTCCAGGAAACAGTGAGAGGCCGGACTAATCCAAGGAGTCTGCCCACTCACCCTCTGGTCATTGAAACCAAAGCCAGGGCATGGGGTTAATGGCTCTTTTAAGAGCAGCCATCCTCACTGCTGCCCTTTTGCGGGATTTGCTGGAACACTTGTCCCAAGACACTGGGCAGAATGTTTCACGGACCAGCTCCAGGGGACACGCGGCGAGCGGGCGGAGGGACGCCGAGCGTCCCAGGCTCTGCTCGAGGCAGCCGGGCGCGCAGGCCTTACCTAGCTCCTTCGCTTTCGTGACAATCTGCGCCACCAGCGAGGACTCGCGGCAGTCCGAGGAAGGCGCTGGAATGGACAATAAAAAGTCACCATGTGTTTCAGAAAAGGTAAAGTTCCTTTAAAGACTCCCATTCCCATTTCTGTGCCCGCGTTACTCAAACAAGTGTCAACAGTGAGCGGAGCGGAAGGGCCTCTCTGAAGCAAGGAGAAGTGTGGGAGTGACAAGCCCCCCAGGAGGACGCGGGGGGACACGGGGCCGACAGGCGGATTCCACACGCTGCTACTTAACGGGAGGAGCCATGGAAACAAAATCACACTCCCCCTCTAAAACGCACGCTGAACGTCTTCCTCTGTGCAGGTGGGTTGGCACAGTATGTTCACGGGGTAGTAAGAGTTAACTTGTAGCAAGAAACCACATCTTGGCATTCAAGACCATCCCAACGAGTTTTGGGGGTGGGCCGGGCGGCCGGCAGCCGCGGGTCCCTGCGTCCTCACCGCTGGACGGGGGCATGAAGGGCCGGCACACGCTGCAGTCGAAGCCCACGTCCACCGCGGCCTCCACCTCCTCTTCGGAGCCGAAGCTCTGGCAGACGGCGTGCATCCACCTGCAAAGCCCGCAGCGCACGTGAGATGCGGAGGCGCTCTGAGGACGGCTCCCCAAAGCAGTGGGGGCCCCTCGTCGTCTGAGCCGGCACCCATCTCTCCATTTCAGCTGCCGCCGCCCACAGCGCTCTCCGGGCCGAGGGCCAACAGGCCCTGGAGGGACACAGGGCAGGAGCCGCGAGGCCGCAGGCGAGCACCAGCATCTGAGGCCCGGGACACGGACGGGCTGAGGGAGGAGCGGGGAAGGGCGAGTGGGGAGAGCCGGGAGGATGGAGGGAGTGTATCTGCCGGAGCAAGCTCTGCCCCCCAGAGTGACGCCCGCGGCCTGGGGACGCCAGGCGGGCCAGCTCAGCACGGGGTCGGACGGGAGCAGGGTCCCGAGAGGCCGCGCTGTGGCCGATGTCATGCCGCAGACATCACACGCGAACGCGCTCAGGGCGGGCGGGCAGCGCCCACTCTCTGGGCAGCTGGCACCTGGGCCTCTGGGGAAAGAACGTGGGGGGCCCTCTGTAGAACCAGGTCAGAAACACCCCAGAGAAAAATGTCCAGAGAAAACTCCCCAGAGAAAGACAGGCCATGCAGGCAGAGGTCTGATGCCAAAGTCCCCAGCCAAAAATCTTAAGTCTGGAGTGGAAACAGGCAGGGGAGAGGGGGAGAGAGGGAGAGAGGGAGAGAGGGAGAGAGGGAGAGAGAGAAAGAGCGAGCGAGAGCGCGAGCAAGAGAGCGAGAGAGAGACTGATTCTCTCTCTGTCCAGGAACCTGGGAAGCAGCAATGCGCCTTCCTCAGCCAGGAGGGCAGACGGCTGCGTGCAGACCCCTGACAGCTGCAGAGCAGAGCGTGGGGGCGGGCACGTACCGGTCACACTGCCGGCACTGCAGGATGAGGTCCTCCTCCCGGTAGCTGCGGCAGCAGATGGGGCAGGCGGCCAGGCTGGCGCAGGGCCCACACTGCGTGTAGTTGTTCTGCCACTCGCTCCTCAGGCCCGCCGAGGTGGCCCCGCAGTGGCGGCACCAGACGCACCTGAAAGCAAGGAGCTGGCTCAGCCCCAGCGACGTGCTGCGCGGCCGCGGCTACGTGTGGGCCTAGCAGAGCCCCAGCCCCTCCGGGCGCCCGCCACAGCAAGCATGCCGCCATTAAGGGGGCGTGGCTAATGTTACAAGACGCCGAGAACTCTGGGGAACGGGGAGCTCTGGGGCAGAAGCCTCAAGCACCATTTGCACTTCCAGCCGCCTTTGGGCACGGTCTGCAGCGGCGGGTCCAGGCAGTAGGTGTGGTAGCTGATGTCGCAGTCGTCGCACAGCAGCAGCCGCCCCGGGTCGGTGGCCTTCCCGCAGGCCTCGCACACGGTGCACTCGAGGCAGCGCCAGCCCTTGCTCAGGACCACCTTGGTGACCTGGAAGAGAAGGCGCGCATGACACACTGACCCGGGCCTCGCGCCTGCAGGAGCCCGCCCCGGGGCAGCACCCAGCGCCCGCTGGGCAGGCCTCTGGCCACCTGACTATGCGCTGCAGTGCGGGGCCGCATTTTAAAGGAATCGAGTCGGTCTTGTGGTGAATGTGACACTGGCCAGGCCCTGACAGAGTTTTCACCTGTGCTTTCCCAGGAATTCATGCTTCTGAAAGGCGTGTGCACTGCATGGGACTCTGGGTTGAATCAATACAGAATTGGAAAAAATCAAGGTGAAACCCAAGTTCCTGAGGACTTTTTACGACCCTGAGGCCTTACGGCCATGAGGCCAGGGCTTCTGAGGGTCACCCTCACGCTTCCGCTTTGAGACCGAGTCAGCAGAAAAAGCTGGGACTCTCCACACTCTTGAAAAACACCTCAAGCCTTTCATACCACTTAATATTAAGGATCTAGATTCAGCTGACGGAGCTCAAATGCCTGGTCTCTACAGAAAGGCCCCAGACAGCGTGATAGTGGGGTGAGACACCAGGCGACCCAGACACAGATCACGGAGAGGCAATCTAGGCCCGCCTGGGAGGAAAGGAAGAGGCCAAGAAAGGAACAGCTACCAAAATGGCATCACACTATGCAACTCCGGATGCAGTATCAAGCAAAGGTTTCCAATTCTACAGAAAATTACTCTACAGGCCACCACCCTTCACCTAAACAGTAAGTTTGAAAGTCTTGACACAACACCTTTTAAACACACCAGGACTCAAAATTCAGCCCAGTACCCCTCTGGCGAAGTTCCTGAGGCCGAGCACCACGGAGAAAGGAGACTGGGGGCCAGAGGGCAGTGAGGCCGATGCCAGACATCAGTCCGGAGGTTCAAGGTTGAGAGCTGAGGGGGAGCCCTAGGAGCTCACCCACAGATCAGACGGGGAGAGGAGCAGACATGAAGGGGATGGGACGCTTCCCCCCCAAGACAGGTCCTTGCCCAAAGCATCTATCTGATAAGATCCTACTTCTATCGCAGGTGACAATCAACAAAACTCATGAAAAATCATGAACCATTCTTTCTTCTCGCTGTTGCAAACTCATGGAGCACCACCCAGCCCGCCCGGGAACGTGCAGAGAGTCGCAGCCAGCACTGTTCATGCAAGTAAAACACAGCACGGAGACGCCACGGAGGCTGCTTGGAAAAGCGCCGCGCCGTTTCATCAGCACAAAGGCACCAAGACCTAACAGAGAAAGCAGCAGTATGGGTGTGGCGCTCACAGCTGGGTGCTCCTCATGAGGAGGAGGAACAGGAGGACCCAGTGTGGGCGCAGTGAGAAATGAGGCAGCAGAGAAGCGGGAGTCTGCGGGCACGACGGCCGTGAGCGCTGACTGCCAAGACGGCGCGCAGGTGTGCAGATCAGCTTGTGGCTTTCAGCTAGGCTTAGCCCGCCCGTCGGGAGGAAAGGCCTCGGAGAGAGGAGCAGCCGGCAGACCGGCTCTGCGAGGAGCGGACAGGCGCCCTCTGGGCGATGACCACCGTGGTGCGGAACCCGCCGGGCACAGGACACAAGCTCGTTCACAGGAACAGGCGGCTGTCTCCGCTCGGGCTGTGGCCGCCCGTCCCCGCTGAGAAGAAAGGCAAGATGGCGGAGGAGGAGACAGGCCAGGGCGCAGCATGGCAGAAGGTTTCTCGCAACACATCCTCTTACCAAGCTGCCCTGGGACCCGACAGCGGCTCGGCCCGGAGTCCCTCACTGCGCCCTGGACAGCCCTCGGGCCCAGCCCCTGGCGGCGCAGGCCAGGAGGCCGAGCCCCTCTCCCCTTGCCCCCAACGGCAGTGCGTGCTGCCCGACCCATCGCAGAACGCGGGCACCGGAACCCGCCGCAGTGCGGGTCTCACGGCTCTGGGATCTACTCTTTTTCTCCCTCCGACTGCACTGGCTGAGTATTTCAAAGAACTCTTTCAAATTAGGTTCTGCCCAGGGTCCCGTCGATGACACAGACGTGCCCTGTAGAGCGCACAGCCCGGCTAAGACGGCAGCAAGCCAGCGATGACATTAGCTGTTTCTCCCTACACCGTGGATGTTCAAGTGCAGGGAAGAGCTGGACAGACCTTCCCCATCACGCGGCACCATGAGAGCGCGAAGCGTTTCGCTCCCACCTTGGCCAAGTCGGCGCCAGACCATGGTTCCAGCGAGCAAAGCGGCGCAGGGGCCTGTGAGGTTCTGCCTGCTGACATCTCCCAGAAAGCCACCTGGAAGGGCGCCCCCGCCCGACAGCACACCGGTCTCGCTGAGCCAGGACATGTGAGCGCGCTCAGGGCCCAGGGCAGCTGGAACGGGAGGCCTCCTGGAAAGGGGAGTGAGCGCGAGGAAGAGTTCCAGAAATCAGCACAGTTCCCGGCACTCCAGGCGCCAAGCGAGGGCCCACGATAGGGGTCTTGGGTCGGAAACCGCCAGCGCTCACACGATGTGAGAAGACACCTGCTTGGACCGGGGTGCGGCGGCCGGGGGGATGTCTGGGGAGCAGACTCGGACCCCACAAAGGGCCATGACGGCTTAGACCAGTGCCAGGGCAGCGGCGGGCAGGCTGCGACTGTGGCCTGGGGCCCCTGGTGCATCTGAGGCCAAAGCTACTGTCGTCGTTGTCCTAAGATTTACTTGTCTTTTTCACTCTGCTCACAGCAAGTGCTGTACAGAGGCTAAGTGACATATCGTAACGTCATACTGACAACATACAAGCCATGTGTGTTTTAAAATACTCCCAATAACTACAATATTCACTAATTAAGAACCTTAGAAAGAAAAATTCTAGGGGGTCTATGACCAGAACTTCTGCGAACAGCCACGCTGGCAGCGGTGCCCTGGGCCCATCAGAGGGAGGTACTTCATTTCAAGAGGTTCGAACATCCCCAACACGACCTGCCGCAGCCAAACGCAGCACTTCCTGAAGGAACAAAATCCAGACTCCCACCAGCAGACCGTCACACTCCACAAGGCCCACAGTTCGGTAAAAAGTGACTAGAAAGAAGGGTGAGGCAGGGAAGCCCAGTCTAATGAAGACAACCACAACCAGAACATCAGAGGTGAAGGAGTTTGCAGACGACTGTGAATGTATACAAGGAACTGAAAGGGAAAATTAAAAAATGTAAGACAACTGCAG
The DNA here is from genome assembly GCA_004024925.1 of Scalopus aquaticus. NCBI lineage: Eukaryota > Metazoa > Chordata > Mammalia > Eulipotyphla > Talpidae > Scalopus > Scalopus aquaticus. The sequence continues at coordinate 162,299 of PVIJ01000824.1, forward strand.
AATTGAGGTTAAGAAGACAATTATCTGACTGAAATACTCACAGGATAGACTTAAACACAGGTAAGACACCACACAATAGCAGAGTTTGGGAAAATGTACAGAAACCACACAAGGTAGAACAGAGAGAAAAATGGAAAAATCAAGAATCCCAGTGATGTGGTGAGTAACCAGGCAACTCTGCACAAGCACAAAGAGATTCCAGAAAGGGAGGTGGGGCGGAGCCCGGGAGAAGGGAAAACTGAAGAGGCCTTCCACCACTGAGGGCGGGTGAGGGCAGTCGGAGTGGGGAGACGCAGGAAGAGGAGTCGGCGGCCCCCAAGCGTGCTCCACTCTCCGTCCCCGTAGCCAACGGGGGGGGGGGGGGGGGGGGGGGACCACCCCAAAGTGTGCCTTAGCAAACAGCAGCATCAAGAACGTTTGAAAATGAATTCATGCAAATCACTTCGGTTTGAGGCCACAGACTTACAGGGTCAGCTTCCGGAGGAATCACTTTCACAGTGACATCTCAAGCACTTGCACGCCGCCCCACACACACCGACGCAGACACCACGGGAAGGCGGAGACCCAAGAGCGGCCGGCAGCAGGGACGACAAGGGCGGGCACTCACCTTGACGCTGACGCAGTACGGGTGGTAGCACTGGCCGCACTGCGAACAGGCCAGCAGCCTCCCCTCCGCGCCCTGGCCAAAGCTGCCACACACCACGCACATGTCCTGCAATCAGAACACGCCAACATGGTTTTGGCTGGAGCGCAACCTAAGAAGAGACCTGCGCGCTGGCACCCCCATCTGAGAAAGCCTGCTGAGCGCGTGCGGCTCCAGGCTGTCTCGGCCGACCTCAGTGCGCGTGGGGTGGAGCAGAAACGGGCAGATGAGTTCACAAAACTGGAAAATGAGCATTTCGGTTCAGACCTGATGCAACGTGAACTTGTCGCTGCTCGAAAACAGCACCACCGTGTTGTGCATGGAGTTTTCCTCCTCGTCCTTGCTTGACGCAATGTCTGCAGCAGACACCTATAAAAAGCAAAATACACAGACACGAGGTTGTATTCACACTTGCATCACACTTAAAAGTTTGAGAACACTGAAATGCAATTTTTGCCGAGGTGTATACCCAAAATTGCAAATTACATTATTGTGAAGATATTACCAAAAAGCCGTAAATCATGACCTTATTTGTCCTTTCAACTAAATTAGGAAGTATTGAGAAAACATGGACCTGTCTTTAGTAAGATGTAAGGACATGGAAGTTCTCATCGAGGCACAATTACACTGTGTGTGTGCGCACAGATACACACATTACACACTTACACATGCATCACGCTGGAAGCTGTCAGGCTGGCGAGGTGGCTGGACCAAACTGAGGTGTGCTTAACGTGAGAACTCAGACACACCACATTTCAAAGACTTAGTGTGAACGAAGAGTGTAAACACAGCTCGCAAGTAATGCTGTCTATATCACACATTACACGCTGAGATGACACTCTGGGTCTACTGGGTGGAAAGCTAGACACTAAAATTAAATGTCACCTCTGATTTCCTTTCTTAAAAACCTGGGCAGAGGCTTTTTTTTTTTTTAAAGGATTTATTTATTCATGCATAGAAGAACTGGGCTCAGGCCAGAGGTGTGGGGATGAGGACTCCCCAGAGACAGTGGGGAGCAGAACAGGCAGATCCACTGAAATCCACTGCTGAGGGGGAAGCAGTGGGGAGACAGGAGAGGTCTGCTGCGCTCCCTGGCTGGGGACCAAACTCGGGCCACAGTGGTGACAGCGTCATAGAGCTGAGACTTAACCACTAGGCCACCAGGGAGGCCCAGAGGTATTTTTTCAAAACAAATGCAAAGTAGACAGAGTAAAATACAGTCAAAGACCCAGCCTTCGATCCGTGTGGCCCTGGGGCAGAATCACTGCGGGAAGGGGGAGGCGTGGGTGGGCCTTACCCCTGGCATCACCAGCGCGCTGGCCCCGCTCTTCAGCTTGGACCTTCCCCGGCCCCCTCGCCCAGCCAGGCCGGCGCCCCGCGGTCTCCGTTTTCCTGGGAAGCCCGACCCGCGGCCCTGCAGGCAGAGAGGAGAAAGTCGGCGCCTCGCCAAGCAGCAACAACATCCCGCTCAATGGAGCGAGAACATTCACTGGGTGTTACACCGACACCTGCCCCTTCTTACTCTGGCCGCCGGCACACTGGGAGACCAGCTCGCTGCCTGTCTTTCAGGACGGATTCTACAGGCCAGAAACAGAAAACGCCTGTGCCCTTAAAATCAACCCCTGGGCATGCCGCTGTGAATTCCCGCTGCTGGCTTCGCCTCTGCCCCCAGCGGGCAGTGCTGTCAGCGGGGCAGGAGGGGAGGGCGGCCAGCTGACCAGAGCAAGCGCCACTCGCCACTCCTGCCCACCTCCCCAGGTTACTGCTACCCCTCTGGATGAAAGGGGAGTCCAGATGCAGAGCTGGCCAGCCCGCACCAGTGCCCGAGTGCTTAACTGCTACTCTGCCGGCATGGGCGTGACAGCACGTCACTGCCAGCGCTCAGCAGCACCCGCGGCCAAGGGCTGGTCCCCTCAGGGAGCGTCTAAGTGGGGACCATGCCCGCATCTAGCACGGTGCCCCAGACAGTGCGCCGGAGAGCTGATGAAAGGGCAAAATGGCGGACTTTAAACCATCCGGATACTTATTACTTTAAATGGAATTAAGTTATATGAATTCTGAACCACAGGAAAAAAATTCTCTGGGAAAATGGGTTAAATCTCCTGAAAATGTATCAAGTGTGTAGTGGGGTGACTTGCTGCTGCTGTTTTCTGGCTTATAGAGTCACACTCACATATTAGTAAATGAAAAAAGCTAGCATCTGAACACACTTGTATACATTCACAGTGAAAATACTCAGAAAAATCCTTTCAGGTATTTCTCCCTTAATGAGCAAAACTATACATTACATCTCCAACTGATGTCACTTACTGCAGTTTGAAATGCCCAGCACACTTAGCAGAACTGCCTCCCAGTCACTAGACTGGGTGAGCCTCACACACCCTTAGGGGCACGTGTCTTTTCCCCTTCAGTTTTAACAAATACAGTCAAGTTCCTGGTTTCAAATTGCACTTCCTTGTCCTTAGACCTCTCGAACTTCCCTGAGTGAGGGAGAGTAGGGTTGTAATGGGGAGTTTTATTTCTTTTAAATATGCATAAAAGCGCTCAAGTCAATGATTAAATCAAGTGTTTACTTCAAAACAGTCAATCTTAAAAGCAAATACTTGTTCGAATTTCAGCATCGTGTATGGCATGAGTGAGCTGAAACATAATTTGTCCTTTGTAATAGGAAAAATGCAATCTAGAACCTCTCTGAAATTGTTGGTTAGTCTAAATTAAGCCTTACTCTAGACTTAGATAAAATATAGAAGACAAAAACTGTCTTTTTTAGTCAGTAAAATACATTTTCAGATGATTGGTATTTTTTCAAATTAACTTACTACCCTTCTAAGTGCATGAAGTGTACTTAGCTCACTTTGGAGATCCAGCAGAATCACCCACCAATGCATGAAAAGACCCCTCTGAATCCGGGGCTATTGACACAGACAACAGAATCCTGCAATGCTTTAGTTTTCTGTACGACACTAACAGAATTGCAGCTGTGCTTCTGCGCTTTACTAAGCAACGGCAGTTTACAGCATTATGAACAGCCAAGTCCCTAATTACTTTCTGGTCTATGCGACAGGGATTTCCCCCTCACGGAAATACTGGTAATTACAACATAAAAGAAAGCAACTAATGAAAAAAAGTATTAACACTTTACACTTAAAATCAATCACGTAAAATTGCAATTCCTCCTAATCAGATTTTAAAGTGCAAGCATGCTGCTTCTTCATATTAAAAGTTTTAGACTTAGAAAGTGGCCCTGGATGATGAAATATTTACCTAGAAAAGACTTAATTCTTAACTTTTACTTGGACAAACCCAAACAAAGAAATGACATATGAATGTAAGTGCAGTTTTATTTACCACTTTGACGCTCCAAATGGCACTGCCAGGAAGCTGCCTGGGTTTAAAAATTTCCCGGCCTTCTGAAAAGTCTGGGGACCAGGAAGGTGGGCTCACTGTATTATGGGTGCTCCAGGCCCCCTAGGATATGGCAGGTGAGAAAATAGATGTATAAAACTCAGCAACACAAAAGGTCAAAGCAGCAACTAAGGAATTTCAAAACAGCAAAAACAAATGCAGATGTATGGAAATTTAGGACAAATTGCTTCAAGATAGGGAAAAGAAACTTATCACTTACAGTGACTTTATACTTAAGAGTTTTCAGCTATAATTTACATTAACAACAATACAATGAAACATTAAGAATTAAGGTTTATATGATACCAGCATTGTCTAACCAACAATTAAAGCACCAAAATATAAGTGAATCAAACAATTAGGACTACAAGAAACGACTTGCGCATTATTCCTTCTAGCAACTTCTCCAGGAAGAGAAGTGAATGACCTTAAGGGAATGGCTAGTGCTATAAACAAGCACACCGGGAGGCTGGGCAGTGGGTCTCACCAGGCCTCACAGCCCTCAGACTGCAATGTCAGCCTGCCCAGTGCGGGGACCTTGGACTCTGCTCTACACGCCCCTCTGCAGGGGGTCTGGGCCTTCACTTTCACTTAGGTGAGTATTACGCGAAGATAAGATAATATGCGCAGGAGGAACTCGGGAAGTGAAGGAAAGCTAAAGCAAATTGTCCTTAATTTACAAATTTAAATGCCCAACGCACCTGATTGTTTATACAAAAAACAGTATCTCATTAAAAGTCTAAAAAGACGAAGGCGCTGCACGCCCCGCAGCAGGCGACACAAGCCTGGATCTGAGGGCGACGCTCAGCAGCGTGAGGAAAACGTCACTTCGCAAAGATCTAACATTTTAAAAAACACAACACAAATGACGAACAGTAATAAGGACCACGAAACGGGGAGCACAGCAGTGCACCTTGTGATCTGTCATCCAAGTGACCACAGCTGCAGCGGCACAGTACTTACCAGGTTTCTAGAACATTAACTGAAAGGTGCTTGCCTACTAATCATAAAAACACCATTAGAGTTTAAATAACCAGAAATAAGAGTTTGAATACCTTTGGGGGGAGGAGATGGTTAAGGAAGTGAGTTTTGGGGTCCGCTTAGGCCTCCTCTCAGCTCGGCCGACAGCCCTGCTGACCCGGGGTGCCAGGCCCCTCTCGCGCTATAGCCCCATGGCTGCCCTCCCCATGCCCAGGCGGCAGGCACCTCAGAGTGGCCCAGGTCCTGCCTCCATCCTTCCATCTAGCCCTTCAGGTGGACACAGCACAGCCCCAACCCCAGCGGAGGCCACAGTGTCCACAGCCCCGCTGGACCCCTGCTCCCACGGGCACTGTCCACTACTCGGGCTGGGCACGCCTGGGGGCTGGGCGGCCTCTGGAATCCGCACCTCCATGGCTGCCGCTGCCCTGCTCTCAGCCCCGAGTTCCCAGCTGTTTTCCTTCCTGGAGCTTCCGCCTTGTCCCAGCAAACCTCTGGAAGTATTACCCAGACCTCATGTCAGAAAACCAGGGGGCGTGTGCTCCCCCGTCACTTTCCTGCCTGCCCTCGAAACCACTGGCGAGTCGGGACCTTTCCAAGGTGCCCTCTCGGCACCCCGCCAGCCCTGCCCCACCCACCCCCTCGGCGCCCACCGCAGGGCCTCTGCTCCTCACCTCCCGCTTCCCCCGCACTGCAGCCAGCAGGGCACACCCCACAGAGCGCCCTTCGACAGCCCCTCCTGCCAGCCTCTCGGCCCCACCCGGGGCTCGCTCTGCACCTGGTGTCCTCGGGCCCTTCAAGCACAGCCAGGTCACCACCAGGCCCCCGCTGACTCAGGTGACGACAACCTGGCAGCAGCTGCTTCCTGTGATTGTTCAGTTCAGCCTACAGTGTCTTCTTCAGAGAAGCCTCAGCGTCCACCTGAGCTACGGCCTCCCTGACCGCCTGGATCTCTTCGCTGACCACAAATTGGGGCCACACGTTTTAATGCTGAGGATGATTTAGTGGCGGGTGTAGGGACGAGCGGCATCCAGATTGAGTTCCCAGCACTTCTGTGAGGACGGCTGTTAACATGCACCTGAAATTCCTCCCAGGAGACCGCTTCATGTCACGTCAGTAGAGGGGCTCAAAACACCCCACGAGAAGTCACGGTCTCAGACAGTACGTTATTCACAACTTCAAGTGCCGTTCCGAAGCCAACCCTGCACCTCACTGGCCAAAGCACGCACACTCAGATGGCACGGCAGACACGGCGGAGGGCGCCACGCTCAGGGACGTCTGGCCGCCATGTCAAGGGCAACAAGAACTTGCCTCATAAAAGCCTGAGCACTGCCACTCTGAATTTTAGTAAGTATTGTATCTTAAGACACCAGGAGACAGACTGTGTGCAGTTTTTAAGGACTGAAAGAAAATTATTATTCTTGGATAGTCTAACATATAAACTGAAATACAGCTGTAACCATTAGTTACAAATCATCTTCTGCATTCTCGGCTTTCTAGGAACAGAACTTGCACCCCCCCCCCCCAGTTGACGCCTCGGGGCCTTAAGCCTGGTGAGCCACTGCTACCTCACGCTCTCTGCCCAGCACTTGTGACATCTCTTCCTGCTGAACGGGCCCCGGGCTGCGCACATGCCTGGATGCGGCAAAACACGGAACCCCGGTACGAGACACATCGATTCTTCTACCAGGTTTAGTTCAGAATCTTGGAGCCCACACCCCCCACCATAAAAATTACCTACTCACTCAACATACTTAAAAATGATCTACAAATTGAACTCAGAGCAAAAGGGCTCAAAAAGTAGCCATGCAAGTTGAAAAGAAAGCTGAACAGAGTCAACGTGCTATCAAATCCAATAGAAACTTGAAAAAAACACTACTTGAACTCGGTCTAAGAATACTGGCCACGCCCGAACTGTTTACAGGTGGCGGAAACTTCTGCTTTGAGGCAAAAGAACAGTCGTGTGAACTGCGCAGCTGCCCCAGGGCTGGGGTGGGGAGTGAGAGTTCTGATGGCAAGAACAGAGGCTGGTATGGACACCCTCCGACTCGGACTCAAATCCTGGTGCTGGCTTTTGAGGGGGGCCCTGGTGACCGTCAGTCCAGCCCGAGTACCCTAACCCCAGCCTCAGTCTCAGGAGCGGCCGGAGAAGCACTGGGGTCTCGCTGGCAAACTGCAGGCCCTGGTGTCCTGAGCCAACCTCAGGCCCACCCCTCCCCATACAGGAACCAAACAAAGCAGAACCGCTATTAAAGGGTGAGTCTAATTCGGGAAAGTGCAAACGAGAGGAAGGTCAGCTTTCCCTGAGAGAAACAGAAGTCCTAAGAGTTTGTCGCTGGTCCCTACATCTACTCATCCGTACCCCCTTTCAACCCCCACAAAGAATAGACAAGATTTATTTACTAATTAAATATTCTCCAGTTAGCTCGTTCTAGGACGAAGTATCAATTACATAGGTTTTACCGTTTAAGTATCCAAGGATGGATAGCTAATTAATAAGTGGTATGTTTTCCCTTAAGGAATGTAACATCATTGTGCACACAGTATAAAAAGCAATGCTTCAAAAATCAAACTTATTTTAATTAAAAACTGGGCATGAACTCATTAAGAACTGACTTTCTTATTTGTACAATATAACTCACAGATCTGGTTTAAATGATTTGAAGATTGTTTTTTAATCTTTAAAAGAAAACCTACAATCAACAGTGCATCTTACTAAGACATCGGCATTTTCAAACCGGACAAAATGTTACTATTAAAAAGAACCGGAGCTCTCTGCTCTCTGTTCTAGAAGTGAGCTTTTCCCCGCACAGGAACAGGCCATGAAAGCGACACATCAATCTGAAACACATCATGACAATGCCTGCAGTTAACGCAGATGATGCCTGCAGGTGCGTTAGGAACCCTGTGGTTCATCATAAAATCACCTGGGTGAGGAGGACCAGGACGCAGCCCGTTTACAGCACAGGAGAAAACGCAGCACTCTCTTCGGAAACAAACCACACCGAAGAAATTGCACCTGTACGAGCACCTCTCCTCAATTAGCGGTTTCAGTACTTTACAGAAATGTTAAGCTCTCCATATATACTGTCAGCAAAAAAAAAACCAAATTCTGAGGAAAAAACTCTTAGAATACTAGATGCTTATTCATCACGACATTCTCTTAAAATACTCAGGACTTTCACACGCAAAAAAATCACCTCACAGAAGATGAAATAAAAACTTCTGGCACAACCCCAAAAGCGCCTAGCTCCGCGGCCTGGGGCGCAGGCGGCAGGGGCTGTCGTGCAGTCCCGCAAGACGGGTGCACGCAGGCACGCGTGGCGGAGAGGTGGCGGGGCTGCCACGACCCCGGGTCCCAGGCTGGAGTGGACAGACAGCCGCGCGGACAGAATCCCGAACACACCTGCTCTGTTAGAAATGACTGAAAAATTCCATCCTGCTTCCCACTCATTTTTAAGAGCACCCCCTGTGGTCTGTGCTTAGAACACGGGGCAGTAAAAATGGGGACCCCCTCCCCTGGCTCCAGACCCCCGCTCCAGGGGAAGGTGAGCAGCCACCGCCAGGCTGTTGCTCCGCACTGGGAGCCGGGGGGCTGGGGGGTGCGATGACCTGCCTCCCTTCCAAACCCGCGGGCCGGTGTAAATATGCCCTGAAAAATGAGAGGCTAAAATATATTTAAACGGGCAACCTCAATACAAGACGAGGGGGTGAAACTAGTCCCTGGGACAGCCTGCAGGAGGCCAGTCCGGGCTGCCCAGAGCAGCCAACAGCTCAGTGACAACACCTCATCACAACTCAGTCCTTCACAGAAAAGGCACAGCGTGAGACCAGCAATCTGAGACCAGTCATCTGCTCGCTCTCCCACAGGGAAAACAATCCCTGTGGTCAGCGTTTCAGCAGACTCCCAAGGCTTGCGGGATGAAGCCCCCCACCCCCCGTGGCGATACCCCTCGCTCAGGAGTGACTGCCACAGACTCAGAAGTCCGCACGCGTGGACACGTGGGCGCCGCGCGGGGCTGCAGACGGTTCCGCTGCCGGCTGTTTGGAAACGTGCGCTAGGAGCGCTGGGGGCAGCACACTTCCACCGGGGCCCGAAAGGGAAGGAAGGCAAAGCAACAGTCGGAGTTTATCCACCGTAACTTTGTTGGAATTTCTCTGAATCTCATCAATAGCTTCGGGCCTCAGTCTTCGTGTCTTTTCGACGTCCTGCCTCGCACTGTCCGGCGCGCAGAAGCCGCGCTGGGAACATTGCAGCACGTAAACCAAACGTGAGTGATTTTGAATATAGCGGTTAAAATATGAAGATTCAGCTGTACTACAGACAAAGTCAGATCAGGCCCAGGCCTGGAATCCCCTGCTGGCCAGCCCAGCACCGGCGTCCCCGCCTCCTCACTCACAGCTCCGGGTAACGTGACAACACGGACACCACACCCAGCACGTCAAAGCCAAAGCCTTGGACTTCCGAGTTCTCAGAAGCGCTCGTGCAACACGACGGCGTTATGCTAAGAACCTGAGCCCTGTCAAAGAGAATTTAACCAACCAAGTGCACAGTTCCTGGGTTGGGACAGCGTCCTCTCCACAGGTAAAGGGTCAAGACCACGGTATTTGGAACAGCTATCAACAGAAATAATCATCCTAGTGGTTTCCCAACTGAACGGGAGTTGCTAAGGAGAGATACCCATAACATCTAACTGGACTATCGCCATATTTATAACGCAATAACCTTAAAAAATACAAGTATCTGATCCAAAATTAAATGAGACTCAAACCCCCACTGCCCCCACTGCTAGCGTCTATTCAGATCAAAACTACATCTTTATGATCTAGCTAAAACCCGCTCACGGAGAGCAAGAAAGACTGCCGGGGGAGGCGGCGGGGAGGCCGGGGACTGGCCGCGCGAGTTCCTACCCGAGAGCCGCGGCCCGGGCCGGCAGTGACCGGGCACCTTAGGAGTGTGAAACACGAGGATTTAGAGGACACTAATGTTCACATCAAAATGAAGTTCACTTTACATTTCTACTGACCTTACAAGCCTCACGCAGACGACCGTGGTCCGACTATTCCGAGACCTGCACCGCAGGGCTCGGTTAAATCCTGAGACTGAGGGCGCCGCGCTCCTGAGGGACTGAAGCGCCTCTCCAAGGCCGTGGGCGGCGCCTTAGCCCACCTGCTCCCACAAAGGCAGCTCTGGGCCCCAGAAGGGCGGCCATGCAGGGCAGAGCCGCCCTGACCCCGGGGGCAACTAGACAACTCTTAGCCCTCTGCGAAACTATTCAAGTGAGCCCCGACATGAAACACCCCATCAAAAAACAGGAAGAGGACAACCAAAACGAGGACTTCCCCGGCAGAAGAGGAGCCAGCACCAGGAACGCGAGCAGACGACATCAGGAAGCAGAATAATAGTTAGTTACAGCAGACCCAGAACTTACTGTTTCTTTTTAAAGCTCTATTTCCACTGTGGCACAGATGAAAACTTTCACGAATGTTCTCTCTCATCACACAGACCCCATCTATGGCCCAGCTAAGTCCACGTTCCCAGCAAGCCGGCTTCCGGGCAAGCCCACTCGGTCGTGGCCCACAGGCCACCCCGAGGCCAGCAGGCAGGCGTCCCCTCCGCCCGCGCTCCTCCTGGGGACAGAAAACATGCCCGACCAGAAGACCCCCGCCCCCCGCCTCCCGGCAGCGAAAGCACAGCCACCCTACCTGTTTGGACCGCGGGCGACCGGGAGAAAACTTCCTTTTGGTGATAGCTGGCTTGCCCATGCCGATTTTTGGAGTGACGGAGATGTAGGTCGTGGGCATGATGCCCCCCACGGATGCCCCGAGGGCCGGGGGGAGGCCAGGCAGTGCGTCAGGCGGCGGCGGGGCCGAGCAGGGCGGTGGCGAGGCGGGCGCGGCAGCCTCGCTGGCATCGGCTGCGGAGGGGAATGCCGCCTCGGTCTCGGATGGCAGCCGGATGGCGCCGTCGTCCTGGCACAGGCCCTCGCTGCCCCCACGCTCAGCCGCGGAGGCCACCTCCGAGGCCACACACGCAGAGGAAGATTCGGAACCGTCCTGCTGTCCCATGACCTCCTGCGCCCTCTCCACAGCCAGCTGCTCCTTGGGACGCACAGGAGAACTCTCCACACGTGGGGACACCGAGGCCGCGGGCAGGATGGCGACGGAGGCCACAGGCGCCCTGGGGGACCCCGGCTCCTGCGCAGGCGCCGCCACCTCCGGCTCCGCCAGGCCTACTTCTGGCATGGAAGGCCGGGGAGCCGGGGCCCCCGCCAGGGCCAGCACGTCCACTCTGTCCTCGCTTGGGTCTTCTTCACAGACAGGCATCACTCTAGGAGACGTTTCTGTTTTTCCACTATGAGCTTCAAGAGAAATTTGATTTTCTAATTCAGGACTCGTTTTGTCTTCGGATGAGTCTACAAAATTTGGAATATTTGTCATGTTAATGTACACGTGATTTAAAATCTCTACCTATGAGTAGGCAAAAACATTCCTGTCTTTTAGATGTCTAGCTTCGCACCCTGCAGAGAGCAGAGCTAGGCAGAAAGGGGGGAGAGGGGAAGAGGGGAAGGTTTCCTCAAAATAGACCTTTGGCTAACCCACAGCTTAAATCAGAAGGTGTTCATCAAGGAGGGCAATGATCAAGGTAACAAGAGCCAAAAGCATACGAGGCTTGCGCATTAGAATCAGTCACAGACCAGAAAACTCTTAAAAAGAGCCTCAGCGTTTAAGGCAAATTTTGGTGTGACTATTTAAGTGTGTTAAAACTAAATTAACCTCGAGTGATTCTATTCTACATGCACGTTTTACGATTTGAACACTCACGAGTGAAAACTCTGTGGGTAAGTAATGCTCACCTCACAGTGAGGCGAACGGCGCCACAGGGTGGCACGAGGCGCCACAGCAAAGCCCAAGACGGGCCTGGGACAGAGAGGCCGGGCGGCGGCCGAGGCGGCAGGCCCTGTGCCTGACGGCCGCGGGCACAAGACTGCTCTGAGTGGCGCTGCCAACACAGCCGGCACATTTTTGGGGATGAAATCCTGTTCCTCCTCCTCATCTACAGTCAGAGACACTAACCGGGCTGCCAGTAAGCATCAGGGGGTCAGAAAATGCCACTGACAGGCAAATGTTAAATTGAGGTGCTGGTACAAAGCGGGGCTGGAGGGAATCCAATAACAGATCAGATCGTACTAAATACTTTAAACCGAAAATTCTTCAAATACACAATATAAAAAAGGAAATGATTTAAAAAAGTGAAATTGAACACACAAAACTTAGCGGTCTAAATCCACAAGCACCAGCCATGGGGAGAAGCCAAGCGGCCCCGGGCCCACACAGGAGGGGACCCCGCGCTCGGCGCCCATCTGTGCTGAGACACCCATCGGACCTGGAGCAGTTCGGTCAGGTTCAGCCTCAGGTCTGCCCCAGACATTCCAGCTAGTTAAGAATGAGCATTTGACTTAGCGACTCTTCACGGAGAACGCGGCCACCCTCACAAACCCACGGCCCTTTCTTTTCCAGAAAAGGAGCATCGCTGAGGAAGAGACCGCAGGCTGCGGGGTGGCTGCAGCAGCACGCGACTCTGGGCCAGGCCAGCAGAGGGCCGCGCGGAGGGAAGGGGCTGCGTACCAGGCACGAGCAGGTCCCGCGCCTCCAGGCTCTGCGGCGGGCGGCTCTGCTCCCCAGCGTGGGCCCCAGCAGCTGTGAACGACACATTAATGGGACCCCCATGGAGCCCACAGGTCCTCGCAGTCAACAGCAAGCTGAGCTAGAGCCGCCCCTCGGCCAGGGCCCACGCCCAGCACAAGCGCTGAGCACTATCTGTGGAAGTTTCCGGTAGAAGATGAGATTAGGACAGAGATCACGCACTTGAAGATGTGCTACTACTAAGTTCTTATTTTTCATGAAGCAGAACTTTTAATAAGAGCTGTTATATTAACTTAATCTCAAAGTCTCAGAGGCTTTTTATGTGCACACTAAGTCCTTACAGAACAGCCTCAGTAGGTCCTTGGAAACAGGCTTCAAGTGAAACAACTTCTAGCAAAATCCAGCTTCCCACTGGCTAACGGACAGAACCAGGCGCCTCAGGTCCTTCAACTTAGATTTCATAGCTGTGATCAACAGAAATGGCACTCTTCAGCGCAGAATGGGTTTGCTTTTGCTAATGAACTCATTACTTTGCTCTAATGAGGGTAAATATGAATGCCTCTAGTGGCAGAAACATCAAACTGCAAAATGCCCCTAACACGAACCTAGCATGTGTGTTCACTCTTTTACTCACTCACTGCTGCTCCGGCTCAGGGTTGGGGTGGCCCAGGCAGCCGAGGCACGCCAGTGAAACTAACACACATCATCTTGAGGATATGGGGGGAATGGAGAACCCAGAAAAGCCCAGGGGAGAGCATGCAAACTCCCTGACAGTGGACTGGCTGGGAACTCACTTCTTTTCTCATCAACGATATAATGAAACGACATTGAATGAAATGATGTTCTTCTGAGACCTGCCCTCTGACCTACAGCAATACAACAATTTCACACACAATCCCACAAACTTTCAGAGGGGCCCAAGATTAAGTTCAGTAAGTCGTTTTTCCAACCTGACTTCTCATTAATTTCAAATCTTCAGGGATAATAATAGCTATTATCAATATTGTTAAAAGCTTAATTGAAATATCATTGAAATAAATTAAATAACCCTCCACAGGACTGCTGAGATGACCTAAAACAATAAATTTTATTATCTCAGCATGAAACATCTCATAATCAGCAACAGCTCTAGTTAGTAATTAGAAGGAGAGCTGAGGAAGGAAAAACAAATTGCTTTTTAATGAAAATCACTCCATCCCTAAACAAAGGATGTATTTATGACCAGACCTAGCCTACAGCTGCACCGCAGATACACACCCTTCCCCCATTAGTTCTGCCTCAGGTTATTTTACTAAAAAATCTCTCTAACAGCGTGGTTACATCTAATTCAGGATACTGAAGTTTTTAGCAGTCGCTCACACATCCACTCAACACATTTCACTTTCGGAAAGCAGACAGTGTCCGCTGTCAAGAACATCCTTACCGTCTGGAACGATTCCAGGTGTAGACGCCTCGCTACTGGCATCTGTACCGACCGCTGGCTGCAGAAACATCGCTTGGTCCTCGGGTCCTTCAACCTCCATCTCATTGTTATAATCTTAACAGAAAATGTATTCTTTAGCACAGAATGAGTTTTTCTGTTCTTATTAACGAAGTCAACAATTATTACTTTGTTCTAATGAGAGTAAATTCTCACCCGAAACACGTATCTTCAATTTTTCAACTTTGAACCAAAAATGCTTTAAAATGTTTTAAAAACACAAAAAATGTAATGAATTAAAAGGTAGCGGCAGTCTCTTATTTTGAAAATACATCTCACAGCTGCACAGCGGGCACACCGGGAAGTGAAAGGCTGGTCACTGCGACGTGCCCACGCGGCCCTCGCGAAGGTCAGACAGACAGAAGCTGCCGTCCGTCCTGAGGAGAATGGGACCAGCCTGGTGAGCTGGCCTGTGCTTTACCATCTGAGAACCTGGTTTATAGCCACCAGTATGCTATTACAAACACCCTACATCTGAACCAAATGTTTGGCTCAAGAGGTGAGAATTAACATTTCAGACAGACATTACGAATGAAACTTGTTGGAAGTAAAATAACCCCAAGTAAGGAGCGCACACTAGGCAAGAGGCCAAACACGACGGAACTTCTGCTGCTGGTTCAGAAAACAGAACTGGCAGGAAGCAAGACACTGGCCCTGCATGTCAAAAAGCCGTGAGGCAGACTGGACAAGGCCGCGCCTGCACCTCAGGGTTGAGAAATTAAGAACAAGAGGGGGTCTGACCGAAGGCCCCTTGTCCGGACGAGCGTGCTGGGGCTGGCTGGGGCCGCACCGCAGCACTGCCCCTCGGGCTCACCTGCCGCGAACTCGGCCATCTCCACCTCCCCGTCCGCCTGCAACGGGTCCATCTCGGCGTCCGGGTGTCTGCATAACACGCAGATGTACAGCTCCTGGGGCTGGGCGCCCAGCTCATGGTCTGCTGGCCTGTCACATTCCAAGTGGACCGATCTGCAATGAGAAACAGTCAAATAGAATTGCCTATTTTAAAGTCGCGTTAATACCTCGGGAAAAGAGGCAACTGCTAGAAAAACATATCCGAGCGGGGTCAAGGATGACAGAGGGGTCTAGAGGATGGTGAACGGTCTAGGAAAGGAGCTGGCATTTTGGGGTATTTTTAGTGTTGACACTTTTTATGTTGTATTTAAAAAACACTTCCCCTTTACGTCTTTCTCCCTCGCGCTGTTCTTTCTGGTCTTCTCTCCTGCCCACTCCCTTTCCCCGGGCTTTTCACTCACAAAAGCCCGCCCCGCTGCACCTGCACAGCCCTCGCCAGCAGAGGCTGCACCTCACCTCCCGCACAAGTGGCAGTGAAGCATGTCCTGTTGAAGGTCCAGGCGGACGCACTTCCCACAGAGCGGACACAGGTCTCCTTGCTGGCAGCAGCTGTCGAGCACCGGGCAGTTGTGCCACTGAGGGCTGGACCGCACCCTGCACGCGGGACACCCTCGGCAGTTCTAGACAGCGGGGCAGGGGACAGAAGTGGCACGTTACACATCTACTGAACTCTGGGGAACCTTTCTGGGCTCAAACACTTGTAATTAGGTGTTCACTTTTGTGGCGCCGATTTAGGTTATACGCTTTTGAAAACAGACTTTGTTTGGAACATCAGAGACACTACTCAATTTGCATGAAAACCGCCAGGGAAGTGTAAATAGGGCTAGAGACACCCAAGTCAACAAACAGGGAAGAAGAAATCCAAGAATAGAGCAACCACGCTTCAAAAGCACAGCACATTCCAGAGAAGCAGTCTGAGTGGGACAGGTGGACTCCAATCTCCACTGAGGAAGGGAATCAGGGCGGCGACGCTCCCCATTTGCCACTGCGCAGCGCGTGAGCTAAAACCAGAATCCACACCGCAGCAACAAGCAGGTGGCCTGCCCAAGTTCTGGTTGTGCGAAGCCGTGCCCTGATCAACTACGGCTCCTTGGCACAGAGTGGCACTGCTGCTCTCAAAGCAGGGAGCACACAGAGCGCAGGGCCCACGGCGACCGAGGTGCCTGCCCAGATACCGGGACCAGCTGAGGCCCGGCTCTCAACAACCACGCCCACTTCCCAGTCTGAGCGCCAACAGAAGGATGTGGCGTCATTAGGCTGATGGGAAAGGGACGCTCACCCCAAGAGACACCAGTAAGAGCCACAGATCTGCGCATGTCTTACAGTGTGAAAACAAACGCACTCATATTGATGCCTGAAACCTACATAATTATAGCAAACAGACTCCAAAAGCAAATTAGGAAATAGGAAAATCTTCTAGAACTCTTCTATGACAGACGTCCACACAGAGTTTGCATATACATAAGAAGCCCAAGGACAATTAAATAGAAAGTCTATTAATAAAATTTACCCCATTATTAGGCTTGAGGAGGAGGAAGGAGTGATGCAGAGACGGAAACCCGCTCTGCCAGCCACCGTCAAGGTGTCGCAGCCGCCCCAGGGCCCGGGCGCTTCCACTGCAGCCCCCACAGCGCCACCCCTCCGGGAAAGCCAAGGGACAGCAGAGGGAGAGACCAGAAGCCCCAAAACCTGAGTCAGTCTCAAGAAAATGGGCAAGACGGTCTTTTCGTGACCAGACAACTGCATGGCCAGCCGGAGACAGGTACCTCAGGCCACGCGCCAGCCCCACAGACCAGAGACAGGTAAGCACCAGAAGCACCTAGTTCTTCAGAAACCGCGGCAGAGGGGAGGCTTCCTGGTGTTGAGTAAACACACCCAGAAGCAAGAGCAGGACTAATCTGACCACGGAACAGTGGCAAGTGACTACCTGGAACACAGGCCTCACACACCCAGCACAGTGACCGCTTACACAGGGGTAGAGGGCGCCACAGCCCGAAACAGACGCACGCTAAGGTCACACCTACCCTTCAAGGACGAGCTTCAGTCAACAGAGAGAAAATGAAACACTGAGACGGCAACTTTTCACCCCAGGAGGGCGACAAGTCAAGGCTGAACAGGACACAGAGCGGGATGCAGGGAGTAAGTCCTCTCAGACGTTACTGGTATGACACAGGGTGCCAGGCCCTGACCAAAGGAGGGGGCCTTCCTCTCTATCCGAACTGCAGATACATGCACCCCAAGACCACTTTAAGGGTGTATGCTCATCCCCAAAAGGTAGACATTACTGACTACAGGGTCATCTGTAAGGTACAAGGGGGAAACGACCTGGATAGCCAAGCAGGGATAAACTGGCCCAGAGATGCAGTGGAGCAGCTGTCTCAAAGATAATAATGAAGGGGCCTCCCTGGGGGCGCAGGGGTCAAGTCTCAGCACTGTGAAGCTGTCGCAGCCACTGCAGCACGAGTTCGATCCCCGGCCGGGGAGCTGCCCACAGGGCACAGCAGACCCCTCCTGTCTCCCGCTGCTCCCCTCAGCAGTGGACTTCAGGGCATCCTCCTGTTCTGCTCCCCAATCTGTCTCTGGTGAGTCCTCTCACCCCCCAACACACACACCCCTCTCTGGCCTACACCCTAGCTCTTGCATGCATAAATAAATCTTTTTAAAAAAAGATAATAAAGAGAAATGAAGCTGATGTCTGTGAACTGTTCAGTGACTTCCACACTTCATTAAGAGAAAACAGAGCCTATACACACTGGTAAGGAAGGAAGAACAACAAATATAACTGCTTCCCGCTACAAAAAAACAGAAAAAAAAAAAAAACCCACAGGAAGGAAACAAGTAAGCTAAGGAGCTTTTGCCTAAGTTCTTTAAGTGGAGTTTTTTACATAGCTTTTGAAAGCACGTTGCTAGCCTACATAGGTTAAAAAAAAAAAAAGCTATCAGAAAAGGGGATAAAATTGCTGAGAGCCAACTTTTTAAAAAAAGATTCATTATTTTTATTTAAGTGTACAAGAACTGGGGTGTAGGCCAGAGGTGTGGGGGGGGCAGGGGTGGTAGGATTCCCCAGAGACTGTGTGGGGAGCAGAACAGGCGGACCCACTGAAATCCACTGCTGAGGGGAGCAGCAGGGAGACAGGAGAGATCTGCTGCACCCTGTGGGAAGCTCCTTGGCTGGGGACCAAACTCAGGCCGCAATGGCTGGCAATAGCTTCACAGTGCTGAGACTTAACCCCTGCGCCACCAGGGAGGCCTGAAAACCAGTGTGAAGGAGGTTTGCTGGAATGAGCTACCGAGGGAATGTGCTGGGACCCAGGAGTCTCACTCCGGAAGCAGGGCCTCACTGGGAGGGGAAGCAGGGCCCTTATGCGCCACATGACATGTGTGGGTGCACGTCCTGCGCCGCCCGCTGAAGCGGTGAGCAGCAAACACGACTCTGCAGTGAGCATGCTTGCAGCCCACCTTGCAGGAGGGCCTGATGCCCGGGTGGGCCGGGGAGGAGCCCGAGCTGGGGACACCCGCCCGCACGTGTCCAGAGCCCCAGTAAATGGACAGGGCCAGCACAAGGACGTGGGAGCCATCTGCAAGTAATGGGACAACCTGAGCACACAGTACGGTACTGAAAATAGGGACTCCTGAGCCAACACTGACAATGTTGAAGAAAAGGCGGTTTCTTTGAATAAAGACAAGGAAGGGGCGAGCGAGAGCTGGGAAAGCCTCGTTTTACAGCCAGCAGGTAAAATGTGCACCTGCAATGGCCCGAAAATCTCGAAGGGAATTCGGGGGGGGGCGGGGGGGAGGAGATTTCCCGGGTCTTAAAATGCTTTCGCAGCACTGTTTTACTAGCTACACCTGAGGAGAACAAACCACAGTGGAGACCAGATCATCAGAACTGGCATCACCTGAGGAAGGTAACATACAACTCTCCCCCAAGCCCGCCACGTAACCACAAATCACAGACACGTGGGGCCCATACCTGGGGGTCGGGGGAGCCTGGGAGGGTAATACAGAACTCTGCTCAAAAAGACAAAGCAGCACTTAGGAGTCAAGAGACAAATGGACAGCCCCACCCCAGACCAGATCCCAGAAGCTTCAGGGAAGAGGCAAAATGCCAGATGGGGCTACGATGAAATACGGATGGATCAGATTACAGTACTGCATGATGGAAACCCACGAAGTTGGTAACAGTCCCCTGATTATCCAAGGATATCCCTGTTACTAGGAATACAGTCTAAAGCACATCCCCTGAGAGGATTGTCGGGCATGCACTTCAGCCCTGGTCTCAATAAATGCCAACCCTCTGCAAGGTCAGTGCTTTTAACAGTCTCTCCCTGAGGAAAACCAGCTGAGGGACATATGAGGCTTTGCCACAGAGCCTGAACAGAACCTAGAGAAACTGAAATGTAACTTCTTTAACCCACGTTCTAATACTTCCAAGAAATTAAACAAAAAAGCAGCCGGGGGCCTCCCCGGTGGCACAGCGGTTAAGCGCTGCGCTGTGGAGCTGTCGGCAGCGGCGACGTGAGTTCGACGCCCAGCCGGGGAGATTCCCACATGGTGCAACAGACCTCTCCTGCTTTGCCCACTGCTCCCCTCAGCAGTGTGTTTTCGTCGATCTGCCTGTTCTGCTCCCCACTCTGTCTCTGGTGAACCCTCTCACCGCCCCACGCCTCTGGCCTGTACCCCAGCTTGTATGTATAAATAAAAAAATAAATCTTAAAAAAAAAAAAAAAGCAGCAGCCAGTGGCAGGTGGCAGGCGTGCCGTGACGGACTCCGCATGCGACGAGACGGCACAGGCGCACAGATGCACCCACCAGAGCGCGGAGCAGGGTTCACAGAAGACACTTAAGAAAACAAGTCAGGAATTCTGGAGGCATTTTCAGAGATAAGAAAACCAGAGCAAAGATGGTAATGAATGAAGAGCCACAAACAAAAATTATCTAGGTGTTATTAAAAAAAAAAAAATCACTGAAGACTGCTAAGTAATATTTTTTTAAACTAAAAGCAAAGTTAAGCAACACCTCGCCAGGCCTTCCCAAAGGCCTGACTGGAGCCTGCCAGCACGCTGGAGTTCCAGACAACATCAGTTATCACAGAACCAAGATCAGATACATCCTGGGAATAAATCCAAAGAATGACAAAAGATTTCCAAATAGAAAAAAATGACTAAAAAAAATTTTTCTTCGGCAATACAGTGGGGGGGGGGGGGGGGGAGGGGAAGTGAAAAACAAATACAAAATAACCCATGCAGAATATAAAAAGTTACAACACAAACTATACCAAGTTTCTATGTGTGAAGACAACAATCTTTCAGATATGTAGGATTTCAGAAAATTGATAATTCTTTTAACAGGAGCTGCATAGCCAAGACTCAAATGAGATTGCAATTTAGAGGAAATCGATTTTCTGCAAAAACAGGGAAAAAGTTTACGGTCTATATTAATTTCATTAATCAAGACAAAAAATATTCCCATTTCTTTGTTTTCAATTGGAAGCGAGGGAGGAAAAGTATTTTCAACATTTTTAACTTAACATTCATAAAGTAAGTTTCTGAATTGCAAATCATTGCAGGAAATAAAAGAAACAGAAAAAGTAAATCAAAAGAATAAGTGTTCACTAAAGCAGTAAAGCATTTCAATGACAACCATTATTCTAAATAGTTAACTCCGTTAAGCCTTTTTCAAAAGATACATCAAAATGACTCTTGAGCCGCCAAAATAAAAAACAAAAATGTGGAAAGCTCACATTCACTAAAGCCCTATGTGGCCACATTGTAAGGCAAAGCAAAGACCTGGGCCAAAAGAGGAGGAAGGATTACACAGGATAAAGCGGTTTTTTACTAATAAAAAGGGCATTAGATTAAAACACGCCAGCCTAACCAACCACAAACAATAACTTTAATAAAAAAGTGAGACACAAAAAGAAACTGACGTGAAAATCATAGTGGTCACTTCATAATAACCTAAGGCAATGGTGGAATTAACTCGTGAGAAACTAAGGAAATAGGAGCCGGTCTCAAAATAAAATCAGTAAAAAAAATAAATATTACCTTTAAAGTCACTATTTCAAGTACCGAACTGTATTAAGAAGAAAAGTACAGTGCTTAAATGACTAAATATAATTAAAGCAGAAAAGAGCAAGTTTAAGCACAGCCTGGAAAAGGAAATATGTTAGTAGGTCAGAAGTACACGGATATAAAGTTACAAATATAAGAAGTCGGGGTGCAGCCAAAGCTACAACAAACAGTAAATTTATAGTCTTCAATGTCCTTTCATCCTTGTGAAAGTAAAGAAATTACGAACCCAATGTCCTATTTCAGGAAAGCAAACAGGCGAGCAGGGACAGAGGAGGGGAGACCAAGTCCAAGCACACGCAGCCGTCCAGCCTGGCGTCTCCCAAGCGCCGCGCAGCCCCGCCCCCGCGCTCACACCTGAGGGCGGTTACCCGGCTGCCCCGCCCCGAGGCCCCGCCTCCACCAGGGGAGGCGCCGGAGGCGGCCCCTATGGGCGGCGCAGGGCTCCATCAGGCTCCAAGAGGAAGAGAGGATGAGAAGGCGCCTCGCCCCAGGCCAATAAAGGGCCAGGGTCCAGCAGGTGAGCACAAAGGGCCCACGGAGCTATTCTCGAAGGCAATTAGTTAACTGAGAACTGGGCATAATCACAGAAACGCCAACCTGAAAAAAGGAAATTTAACCTCAGGGGTACTGCCATGCAGATTTCAATGCCTGCTGCCAGCATTTGTGTTTATGATGATGTTAGTCCCTCCTGCGGTCAAAGACAGGTAGGTAAGTGGAATATTGAGATGTTACAGGGTAAAATTGTGGTGGCCCGGGATGCCAGAAGGCCTCATCGCCCCAGAGGCACACCAAGAACTCATAATGAGGCACTCTAGGGCCAGGAACAAGTACCCACGCCCCATTCATCAGGGGCTTCCACTAACAACTTATGTTCAAGGGCTCTTGCTGCGCTTTGAGATTTGATTGTTCTGCGCTCCTAAACCGTCAAGGCATCAGCAATAGGTTTTATACAAATACGGGGAACAAAAGTCCTTCTCTATACATCATTATTAAAATATCAAAGAAAAGATTTCACACTGAATCCATGCTGAGAAAATATTTTGTTACCTCCAAACTTGGCAATTTACTTTCAAAGAAAACTCACTTGTTAGATTAAATTAATATTCACTTTTAAATTCTATTTATTTTAAAAGTATATCTACAGTAGAAAAAAGAATGCAGGCCCAGCTTCATGTCCAGTTTATAAGATTTAAAATCTTTGATTCCCCATGGAAGGTGTACAGAGATGACCCTGGGTCCAGAGCTGTTTCTCAGGATCCATACCCTAACTGAAATGAAAATCAGAGCAAGAAATATTCCTTTGCCAGTGTAGACAGAAAACCCTGTTAGGGAGGAAGCTCGACATGCAGTGGAGACTCCGTGTTACAAGGCAGCCACCTGAGTTTGGGTCCCGAGTCGCTTCTACAAGTCAGTTAACGGGATGATCTGTTTCACCACTGGGCCCTGTCAGCTCTCAACCTGGGGTTTATTGTTCACCTACGTAGATGTCAAAGGAAGCACATGTCCCTTTGGTTGGCCACTTGGAGTACGTTCCCAGGAAGTCCAAGCAACGCCGCCTGTGAGCGCCTGCGCACAGCAAGGCTGGGTCTGGTCAGTTGAGAATTAAAGGTAAACGTGAGTCACTCTTCTACTTGCACTTAATTTTTTGTGCTTCCATGGACAAATCATCTCACATTTATCGTTGTTTACTTGGTTCTGCACCACCTCTACCCAGTGTATGGAGGACAGAGCCTCCGTCGACCCTTGGGAAGCTGGAGAGACCAGCACGCTGCACCTCAGGGTCAGAAGATGAGCCCAAAACGGGACGAGGGCAGGCCAGAGACTAAAGGGATAGCCAGGAAGACTCAAAAGTAACTGCAGAGTCATCTTACAAGGCTGCTATCTTGCCTGGGCAATGAATAAGAAGCCTGGAACAAGAGCAAACTCGAGCAACTTTAAAACATATATGTCTATAGTCACAAAAATTACTACAGGGGAGATAGAAAACACGCACATATAATGATTCCAAACATTTACTACAGGCATACACAGAAACACACCCACATAAATATGCGGTCATGTAAGATCACTGGAAAACCACCTACAGCCAAATGTAACGTAGTTCATCTCTGGACTTTAAATAGATGTAGATAGAAATCTCCCTCTGTGTTTCAGTCTCCTCATCTGGGGAGACGCTTTCAGAGGGTCTGGAAGGACTCAGGATAAAGCACACAAAGACAGCTGCTGGGCCACGCGCTGCGCTCATGTCAGCTGACCAGGCACAGCAGCGTCTTCTGTAATGGCCTCCAATTGTAAATGGCTGAGGGTTCAACAGTAATTCTCTGCTGGGCACTGAAGAGGACTCACCTGTTGGCAGATACAGGTAATACCTGTCTCAATAAGGCTGAGGTGAAAGACCAGAGAGAAAAGCACCTGCTGTGTGACGTTTATATAAAACTCCAGTGAAGGCAAAGTAATCAATGATGAGAGAAGCAGCTGCCGGGTCACAGTGTGTGTGAGTGAGAGTGTGTGTGAGTGTGTGTGAGTGTGTGTGTGTGTGTGTGTGTGTGTGTGTGTGTGTGTGTACTGTCCAAAAGGAGTGATTCCCTGGGGACGGTGAGGGATAAGGACGAGTTCATTTTCTTAAGGGTGATGATGGTTTCAGGCGTCAAGTTTCAAGTGTGTGAGTGTCCTGTGTGTCACCTACATATAAGCAAAGCTGTTTTGTAGAGCTAATGGTGATACAGATTCAAATGGGCACCTGACTTGTCCACGCCCCATGAGAACCACACAAACAATATTTTTCTTAAAAAAACAAACAAGCGACTCACTTTGCATTTCCAGCCGTTGGTCGGCACCGACTTCATAACTGGCTGAAGACAGAAAGTGTGATACCCTTTGTCGCACGTATCACACACTAGCATCTTGCTGTCTTCCCCCGATTGTCTGCAAAATAAGATCGTGTGAATGACACCTCATCTTCATGAACAGAAACGGTCCTGGTACTGCCTGGGTCACAAATACCTCGGTGTTTGGTTTGTCTCTGCACAGCTAGTGAGAGGGGCTCCCCTAGGCGCTGAGTGGACAACCCCTGAAGGACCCTAAGGGTTCCCCTTACTGAATGCTCACCTATGGTGAACTAGCTTTTTGGTCTTTTGGGGTTCCTGCAAAGGAGAAGGGGGTAAGGCAAGAGGAATGACTAATCTTCGGATACACCTCCTGCCCCGTCTTCCTGACGCTGTGCGGCAAGGAACCAGCTAGGCGGGGAGGTAAATGGCAGTGCCGCTGCTGGAGAGTAAGAAGACTAGACCCAGCATCAGACCCGCTGTGTGCATGCTGCTGCGTTTCTAGCGGTGTAGCTCCTGAACAACTTAGTCTGGAGTTCCCAGGTGTAAAATGGGGACGATTACTGGGAGAATTACTGGGAGAAGAGCTCAGACTATCCATTAAGCTATAATTGCTAAGTAAATAGGCAGAAGAATAATTTATCACAATCACTAAGAATGGTGGTTTAAAGACCCAAAACCTTAACCTAACCGAGCTTCTCCCACCCGCCCCATGATCCCTGGCTACTCAGCACTCTCAGATACCGAGAATTTAATTCAAGAGGAGGGGAAAGGAAAATCTGGGGAATGGAGGAAGAGCCAAGAAAAGAACCTCTGAATAAAACCTGAGGATAAACAGAAGTGAAAAGGGACATGGGTTAGTTGGCCTCCAGTTAATTCTTACTCAGTTTAACAAATTCTACATGTTAAATTGCCTGTTTGAGCTCTTCAGCTACATGGAAAGATGGTAGAGAAAAGTAACCTTCAGGAAGTTCTCTTATTTCTTCCCCAAAACAAGGCACCACGTCAATACTGAATGGTCTCTTAATTTTTACCCCAATATAAAATCACACGATGCTCCCATTCCAGATAATTCTAGGATACTGATGCTTATTGTGATCAATTAAACCAGAAATAAAACAGACTTCAGCAGGGTGGGCCTAATACCTCTGGGCTACAAAGCCCTCGGCTCTGTGATCCATTCACAAACTGCTGTAGACACTGGTGACATTCCCAAACGAGCATGCTGTGATTAGCAGCATGAGAGAAAAAATCCACATTAAAGTCTGGAGAAATGACCCAAGGATGGGATATGACTGAAAAGGTAACCACTGGTATCACCTGGCTGCCAAGGGCACCTTGTGTCAGAGCCAGGGCCGCTGGGAGCTACTTCAGGAGCTTCTAGAGCCTCCTTCCTGAATGGCCGTTAAAGACATCACTGACTTTTCAGGCCACTCTGAAAACTACCTCCAGAGTGACAGTATATCCTCCTGCCACATTCCCCAGTCTCCCTCACAAGAGGCAGCTTTATTCGGCTAATCCTCATTCATTTTAAATTGTTCTTATCATTCGTTTAAAAAGCGTTGGCAAATCTCAATTCGCTTGTTAAGTGACCAGAGAGGTGAATCTTGTCAGTTAGTTTAGAGGTGCGTCAGATTCCCCCAGGTGTGACTAAATGACCACGGCCGCCTCACCGAGCCAGGCCGCAGTGGGGGAGCGGGCGCCTGGGCCCGGAAGCCCCAGCACAGCAGCAGCCGCCAGTCCCGCGCACAGAGCCCGGAGCCCGGAGCCCGGCGCACACCCGGCCGGGGAGACGGGACTTACTTGCAGTTCTGGCACACCTTGCACTCGGGACACTGCCACCCTGCCCGCTTCCGGGGCGTGGCCACTATGTCCAGGCACAGCCCGTGGTAATGCTGCCCGCAGGTGGTACAGAAGAACTGGTCCAGCAGGTCCCCGGGGCTGTCGCACACGGCGCAGTTGGCGTCTTCCTTCGCTGCGGCCACAGCGGAACAAGGAGAGCACGAATGAGAACCGGATACTGACCTGACTTCACAGTTTCAAAAATCACACGAGGACACTGGCCTGGGGAATCTTCCAGGCGCTCCAAGTCGGCCCCTGAACTGACAGCAGTCAGAATCAGGCCTCCAGACGCTGTCGGGGCCACGTGAGACCCATCTAACCTCGCCGGGGCTCACGACGGCCCGCGCCCGCGGCAGCGGAGGGCACAGTGGCTCCCAGCTAACTCCGCGCCCCAATAGCGGTGAGGTGGGCGCGCGGAGCACCTGCTCAATGGCCGGGACGTGCTCGCCGTGGAGAGCCCACAGGACAGCCAAGTGAGCAACACTATGTGGTGCAGACAAACATTTTATTTGGAGGTTGAGTGTATTTTGAAATGAACAAAATCAGAGAGACAAAAATTAGGAAGTGCTAACATCGGTTAGATTAAGACGTGCCTTAGGCATAAGCAGACTAACTTATTCAAGTCATGTAAGGTTCTCTGATGCTGGGAAACAGAAGGGCGGACATTAAAGGTGAACATCCGTATCATACACAAATACTGGACGTCAGACACAGCCTGTGCTCATCTGTATGAACTGTCAGTGGTAAAAGCACTGACCTCTACGTAATTATGGACATCACTTATAGCTAAATGTGGCTTAGGAGAAATGGCACTTTTTAATAGTCCTTTTACCATCCAAAGCAAAAACTAAATGTTAACTATAAAGTGCCTTGTCAAGCACACAGTTAAATTCATGCATATTATAATGAAATAATGTCATCTAAGACCATACCAACTTGATGAGCTATGTAAATATGCCTGTATTTGACACTTATGTGCTCACCCAAATGGTTTGACTGGTGGATTATCCTACAAGTGTTTTAAATTGTGTATATGAGTGTGTGTGTGTGTGTGTGTGTCTCTCTCTCTCTCTCTCTCACACACACACACACACACACACACACACACACACACACACACCCCTACCTCATCAGTCCTCTCTGGATACAAACCTTTTTTTACCTGTTAGAGTTATTTTTTAAACATCTCTAAACAGTAATAATATACCCTCGTATTTCCGGTAAGAACTGGCAAACTGACTCTACGGCCCACAGCAATCTGACACAAGGACTTTCTTACAGTCCTTTGGAAAGGGTAAAAACCATTCTCAGTTGAGGGAACTGCAAAGACAGGCAGCGCACATGAGACTAAAACCAAGAAGTGAGGCTGGACGGGAAGCCGCAGTGAGGTGAACCGAGTCCAAGCGTGTGATGCCAGAGATGATGGGGCCGGGAGCGGGCCGAGAGCAACCCGCTATTGCAGCCCTGCGAAGCCCCTCACTGCAGACAGAATGAAATCCCAACCCCTCCCCTCGGGTGCCAGGTCAAGGCCTGGGGGGAAGCTCTGCCCGGAATGCCCCCCCCCATCTTGGGGGCCGGCTCCGTGCCATTCTGCTTTCCCTGAGAGTCAAAAACTGCTCAGCAAGTCCCTCTGGCTCTGGCTCTGGCTCTGGCTCCGAGACTGACAGGGCTGGCAGCGCCTCCATCCACACGGGGGTGACTTGTGGGCCCCAACCACCAGCGACCCGTGGCAGAGCCTCCCTGACATTATTCCTTACAAAAATCTTCCCCTCACTCAAAGTGCAGTCCTTGTTAGGGCTTCTTTCTAAAGAGGTCCGTGCTTTGCTTGAATCTTACTAGGAGGTTCAACAACAGCCTTTTCGTAAAGCAATGAAAACGTACACGGCATGCTGCTGCACGCCTTTCATCACTTCCTGTCAGTAAGCCACTCTGACACTGCCAAGCGACTCCCATTTTTAAAACAAGGCGAGCACCTCGTGCGATGGCGCGCAGCGGGGCGGCCCCGGAGACGTGCACGAGCTCTTGGAGGACGACTGCCGCTCGGCACTGCTCACGGCCCTCTGCAGCACCGCTGCACCCTGGGCAAAAGGCAGGGTCAGAGCGCTCTGCGGTGGATGGTTAGCCCCAGCAGAGTGACTCACTGGGCTCTGGCTCCACAACCCTGCTGCCCGGGAGGGCTGGGCTCTACAACGCGAGGCCGCTGCCGACCGCGCACCCTCCAGTGTCCGGACCCAGAACCGCCTCTCGCCACAAGCCAGGTGACTGCTCACAGCCCCTCTCTGCGTCCATGGCTGGCAAGCTCTGGAGTCAAAGTGAGACTAAGGTCTAGGACACCCGCCCACCACTACCGCACGCGAGTCCTCCCCGCTCTCTGACAGCCAGACGTCCCTGCTGCACGGGCCCGCGGCTGCTGGGAACAGAGCGCGGCCCCAGGAGGCTCAGGGCACCCTGCGGCTGCGCGCCGCCAGCACGCACGGCAGCACGACCTCCCACAGCAGACTGACTGCCCCATCTATGTCACACGGTGACGTCTGACCTTACATGTGAGACAGACACTACCAGACAGGAGAAAGTAGCGAGTACTACTTTTAGTACATTAAGTAATAAAATCTCTAAGATTAGAAACACAGTTACATAAAAGTTTGCGAGATGTTTACTGACTCTAAGGCAGAGCTTGAGTACAAAGGCTGGTTACACTTCAGATTCTTGCATACCCAGCACTGCTTTCCTTTGACTGGCAAAGTGTGTTCAACTATGCAGAATATAATCAACTCTGATGACGGACATCATAATTTGTGTACATACTGAAGTAATTCACAGCACGACCACGATTCAATAGAATACAATCCAAAACATTTGTTGATAAAGGTTTAAACCTCTTATTAGCCTAAATACAATTTGAAATTTCAGTTTGCATTCCTTTAATTTATGTCTGTAGAGTGATTAAGGGCAGTGTGATCGGCATAGAGACACAAAATAATTTTAACTGAAGACGAAAATTATAACACAGGATGAAGATAAACATACTGATTAGGAACTCTAACAGTACTTGAGATTAGTTTAAGCTGAGAGAGCTATACTTCTATTTCCCAGAGCAGGAAAAGAAACTTTATCAACACTGCCAGGAAACAGGTGAAAGTTAACAATTAGGAAACTAAGAAGTGACATGAAAAAGATGGAATAACATGTCACAGAGAGGTCACGATGAGAATGGGACTCAGTTCCCCAGGAGGGGAAGACCCCAAAGCAGGTGTGCCCACTGGAAACACACGCAGTAAGAAAAAGAAGTCTCTTAAAGGATAAAGTAGGGAAAGTTGTCATTTTCTGTATAAATTAATTTCAATCATTTAAACATTCTCGCTTAACTGTAGAAAGCTGTTTGGCAAAGGAAACCCGGGCGGGTGGGACCGCGGCACCTGGGGTGCGGCCCCAGGTGTCTGAGAGTCTATTAATACACACCCGAAACAACACCTGAGGATCGGATCGCCTTTCTCGCCCCCAGCGAGTTAGTGCAGAGGCGCGAGCGCGGCCGGCCCAAGCAGTGCCCGCGGGGCAGCGCACACCCAGATGCGGGGCAGCCCCGTGCAAGGCCCTTCCCTACGGGGGCCCGGCCCCAGGACCCGCAGTGACACCCACGGCGCAGCCCAGGTCACTCCACATCACCTACATGATGTTTCTGAAGTGAGGATAACACGCACCATCTTTGAATTTTTAAAGAAATGTTTTGGCTCTGACGTCAACGGCAATGCTGGTACCAGCCCCCAGGATCCCTTGTGCCGTCAAGAAGGGGTGCGATCACCTTTCAGCGCGGGCAGAAGGAAACGCGAGGCGCTCGCGTGAGCACTTACACCTCTCGGGGGCCTGGTCGATGTGCTCGGGGCAGAGCAGGGAGCAGCGCCTGGAGTCCTGGAAGGTGCCTGCCCCCGCGGCGCACGGGTAGTGGTAGGCCCGGGCACACTTGTCTTCACAGCATCGGATAGTGGCTCCAAGGTGCTTACAAAATGCACAGCGCTGCGGGCAAAGGAGAGACAGGTGTCAGGAGACCTGGCGGGACATCACGTGGGGCTGGCGTTCCCGGGCGCGCTGCTGGGACGAGCCGGCTCTGCAGGCCGCTGGGTGAGGGACTGAAAACCAGAGAACCCAAAGTACTCAGCTCAAAAAGGCACCGACTCCTCCTCCGTCCACGGCCAGAAAGTCGGCCTCTCGGGGGTTTCTTTCTACCGACCTCGTCAGTACCGTGCAGGGAAACATTCTAAAGTGAGCAGTGTGGTTCAACGGCGGCTTTCTCCTTAAGGGTAATTCTGACAGCGTTTAAGTCCCACCGGTCCACAGGGAAGACAACCGCACAGCACTCACTGGGCCTCTTCCTCTTTCCACCTGCTTAAAAGCCACTGTGACGTGGACTCGTCCGTCTCAGACAAGCTGAGAGAGGGGCTCCCGCACGCACCGCGCCGTTCCCGCCCAGAGGGGTCAGAGCCGGGGACCCGCACGCAAGCCGCAAGCCTCGCCCCGGCTCCGTCCTCCCTGCGGCCCCCACCCCCGCCTACCCCACCAGCCTCACGAGGGGTCAAGCAAAGCCCGCGAGCCAGGAGACCCAGTCCAGGCAGCTGGGAGGCGAAAGGCTGAGGAGCCACTCCCAGCGCGTTTCCTCACCAGCCCTCAGGAGGGTGAACAAGCGCTTCCTCGCTCTGCGGAGCCCACAGGGGTGTGGCGGTCTCTGGGGAGCCTCTGCAGGCACAGCAGCCCCCCGAGGGAGACCCGGCCGCCTCACAGGGCAGCGCCCCTCTCGCCCCTGAGCCGAGCCCTTCGAGCAGAGGCGAGGGGTCGCGCCGCCTTCACGTCTGTGGCACAGGGAGACCCCGCGCAGGTGCTCCAGGCCCAGGGCAGCGGCGAGCTCAGCGGGACAAGGCGGAAACCGAGGCTCCCGTCGCGGGGCCAGCTGGCCAGAGAACGCCCTGTGAAGCCGCACGGGAGGGCAGCGCCGAGCCCCTCCTGCCGGCGGTCTGCGGCGCCCAGCGCGAGTGGCCGTCTCCTCGCCTCCGCCACACATCTCAGGGCCGCCAATGCCCCACCGGCGCGCCTCAGCAATCCCAGCGCGATTAGCGGCATTTTAGTTTCCTATCATGGCCACAAATTCACATACTAAAATGCCTTCTCTTTTTGTTCTCTTTTTTAAAGTGGTGGTGCATTAGGAAGACCCAAGACAGAAAGTCTTACATCTCTTTATTGATAGGGAATATGCCCAGCTCCTCCCCCCAAGTGGCTGTACTGCCACGCTCTGCCCTCCCAAGGAATCCAAACCGGCAGGACGAACAACGTGCGCATGCGTACTGAGGGCGGACAGCGGCTACGCGTGCCCACCCAACCGCTGCAAAGTTCTTATATTTCATTGAATATGACATAAGTATTGTGATATACATTATTGTTAAAATCAAGTACCCCCGTTATTTCTACAGCCTATGACGGCAAGCTGGACAAAAGGCTTTTGCGTTAAGAATTTAAGCAAGTGAAATCTACTGACGTATTTACGTGTATAACAAAGAAGGAAAATAATGTAAGCTGACCCTTTCCCCAACGTCTTTATCATTTTGGAACCATCAACATGTTCTCTTCATGGCATTTGCAGTGGAACCCCACCTCACCTCAGCTAAGCCTCCAGAGCGCGCCTGAGCGAGCCCAAGCACTACCGCACAGCGACACGTAAGACACGGGCGAAGGAGGGGAGACTGGCTCGCGTGGTGACGTGGCCCCCAGACCACCCGTGCGCGTCACACGCTCACGAGAGGCCGTCGGCATTCAAAGACTAGGCAAACTTTACGTAGCTTAGCGATCATTTCTGAAACAAAAGCACTTGTAGAAAATTTGTAGAAAAAAATTTCCCCCCGAACTTCCCTAGCAGCAGCCCTCATCCCAAACCCCACTATGAAGGCAAGCAAGTACACACCAGCTAATAATGAGAAAGCTAATGCTTGGGAGGGACAGCAGGCAGATAACTTTAAAGGTCTTACCAATTTGTTGGAATTAACATACAAAACTCCTAGAGAGCGTATTACTTCTACTTTCTTTAATCATTCAAAAAGAGTAAAAAGAAAAAAAAGTGAAGTGTTACAAGATCTTTTGACATTCATGCAAGAACATACTCCTGAACCGTGTGCCAGCAGTTCACTAGACCGAAGAAAGGATCTCTCAAATCTCCCTCCCCTCCCCCCTCACACACACACACCCCCCAACAACAACAAAATTTCAGAGAATTAACGTTAAAGATGAGTTACAAAACAGTAACAAAAAGTTTCATGTTATTTCAAAGGCCGCTCATTAATTATCAAGTATTTATTCTGTATCAACTAGGGCAGGGTGCGCTAAGTACTCTAAGAAATTTCAAATATATTTAGTTTTTTCACATACCAAACAGTTTCTAATCTTTGCCTAACTTTTCTCCTTTAAATCAGCTGGGATTCTCCCAAACTGCAGTTATAAACAGCAAAAGTAAAAAGAGAAAACAGCAAAACGAAGGCAATGAGAAACTGTCCTAAACACACTCGTGTGTTTAACAAGAGTACCAATAGGAGTAAAATAGGATTACAATCAGAAAATCATTCTAGATGAAACTGTCTAAGAAGAACTGGTGCTTACCTCATATAATCTCCACTTCACAGGTGAGGAGGGGAGGAGAGAGCCTCAACCTCAACTCCACTACAAGCCACACCTACAAACCACCCTGTTAGTGCGTCACACTTCCTCCGAGATGGAAAACACAGGATTAACTTCAAACTGTCTCACACCTAGAAACACTGGGAAACTTGGTTTTTTTAAAAGATTTATTTATTTATACATACAAGCTGGGGTACAGGCCAGAGGCGTGGGGCAGCGAGAGGGTTCACCAGAGACAAAGCGGGGAGCAGAACAGGCAGATCAGAGATACACTGCTGAGGGGAGCAGCGGGCGAGGCAGGAGAGGTCTGCTGCGCCCATATGGGATTCTCCCTGGCTGGGCGTCGAACTCGCATTGCGCGCTGCCGACAGCTCCACAGCGCAGCGCTCAACCGCTGCGCCACCAGGGAGGCCCAACACTGGGAAACTTTTAAGGTCATAAGGATTAAGGGAAAGTTCTAGGAGGCCCCCTCCACACCCACAAAAATCATTTACAAGGAAAGCATTGCTTCCATCATCAACATTGGATACAAAAGCAAAAAAACAGCAGTATCTTCCCCCAAAGTCTACAAAAAGTATTTAAAATGGAACTTTCAATGTCTGCTCAGTGAATATTCAAGTTTATAAACAACACATCAAAATAGCTCAATATCCTGATAATAAACACAGCACCTTCCAAAATGTGCAAATATGGGCACATATTCTACACATGTATGTATAAATTTATTTCATGTATACATATGAAAAATCAAATTATAAGAGTGAGTGTGTGTGTGTGTGTGCGCGTGCGTGCATACACATGCACACAAGTGAGCTTGGGGCACAGTGACATAGCAAACTCAAAAATAAAGAGCTGGAATGGAGGGAGAGAAACACAGATAAATGCTATAAAAAAGAAAGCGTATATAAAACTGGTTGCAAAGAAAATAGGGATGTGACCAAAAAGCAGTGAAACCGCAAAGGTAACGTTCACATTAAATTAAGTCTTACTTTACAGTGCAAATTCCCACAGATGAACCAGGCATTAGATTATATATCTAATGAACTTCTATGCCATCCTGCAGAAATGCACAGATGAATTACTCGCCTTTCACAGAAACCAAGAGGTTAAAGAGACATGAAATAAAGTATTCAGCAACAATGACCAAGCAAGATTCAAATTTACACAAAATACACAAATGTCTCTACTCCAAAAATATTGAGAACATACATAGTCTGTTCAAGTGTACAGAGAATTTAAATTCATCATAAAAGTGACCATTTAGAATAATTCGTGTTTGAATCAAATATTTGATGATTTTTCAAAAAAGGTTTTTTGTGAAAGTAAGTACATCCTAATAAAACACTAACTATAAAGTCGCTGTAAGGATAAGCCCCACGTCACCCACTAAGCAGCCTGGAAACACCCTGTTACCTAGCAGCAGTCTTTTAACCAAAAGAAAAACATTATTTTTCAAATGATTCAGTAAGAAACATGTCAACATGTCTGAGATGGGGTTAACAAGGTTCAGAGGAAAAAACACATAGCTTGAAAAACGCAAAACTCAAGACCAAAGAATAAAAATGTGAAGCTACATTAAAAAGTTGAAGGCAGGGCCTCCCCGGTGGTGCAGCGGTTGAGCGCTGCGCTGTGGAGCTGTCGGTAGCAGCGACACGAGTTCGACGCCCGGCCGGGGAGAATCCCACATGGTGCGGCAGACCTCTCCTGCCTCGCCCGCTGCTCCCCTCAGCAGTGTATTTCTGATCTGCCTGTTCTGCTCCCCGCTCTGTCTCTGGTGAACCCTCTCGCTGCCCCATGCCTCTGGCCTGTACCCCAGCTTGTATGTATAAATAAAAAAAAAAAAATTGAAGGCAGTAAAAGGCAACATATAATGTATAAAGTGAGTCATCTAAGGTAAAGGTGGTAAACCCACTTGAATAATGAGATACGGTGTTTAAGTCTCGAGCCAAGTAACTACTGTTTGCTTTATAAAGACATGCCTGCAGTGGAAGTGATTAACACTTTTTGCTCCGCTCACGTATTCACGTGTTCATCTAGTCTCCGGTTTTGCACACCACGGTGGATTTATTTGGAACTATTAGGAGCTATTTCTTGGATCGTCCTCAGTCTAGAAGCTTTAATTTCCATGCATTTAAATTTTCACTAAAATATATCCAGTAGTTCAGGAACTTTGTGTGTTTTATTGAATGCTTCTACCATTCATGTGGTGGAACAGAAAATGGCCGGCACAAGGTGTTAAAATAAAAAACCACCTATCAAACCATTTTGTATTGGAACAGACCTGAAGTTAAAGAGTATCCTGATGAGTGATTTCTTCTTGTTCTGGCCTGGTTAGCTGTCCAGTTTGTACACTACTCAATATACACCCAAATCTCTGCTGAGGAGAGAACACTGAACACCACTTGGGAGTCGAGCAGAGACCGCGAGAACAGGGTCCGCTGGGGCGCACCTCTCCTCTCTGACCACCAGGCCCGCGGCGGCCCCACAGGTCTTCTCACCCATGTCCAACCCCAGGCCCAAGCTCCTCAACAGGGTGCGTGCAGGGGCAGACTCCACCATGGCTCCCTCCTGCCCCTGGGGTGCCTCTCCCCGACCCAGGGGGCATCACAGGAGAGCCAGCAGGCCAGAGGGGGTGCTGCACCGACAGCAAGCAGGTCCCGCAAAGGGTCCTGCAGAGGGCCCCCCGCAAGGGCTGGCTAGTCTAATCACGAGAGTCCGTAAAGAGGGGTGGCTTCTGCCTGCTGGAAGCAGAAAAGGGAATTCCGAGGAATTCCCTGCGCCAGGCCTGGCAGACAGGGGACCTGAGCCGGCTGAGACCCTGTACAGAGCACAGGTGAGCCGGCCCATTCGTCCAACCACAGAAGAGCCACTAGGTGGCGCTGTTTTCAGCCATCAGATTCAGGGTGATTTGTGTGGCTGTGAGAGGGAACCAACAGAGCACCTCAGAGTCCTCCATGGCTTGATCTCTGCCCACCACAACCACATTTTAAAGATTTGCTCTACGTTTCGGTTCCATCACACAGGCTCTTCCTTACTCAACACTGTGAAGTGAGTGTTTTCAACTCCATCTTAGAAATGAAGCAGCAAAACCTCAAGAGACTTTCCTGAGACCGTGCCTTCTCCCCAAGAGGTCAAGGAAACAGCCAGTTTCCGAGCTGCTATAAACATACGTAAATCAGAAGCCCTGAGCAAATATCCCCCTAATGGCTATAATCTTTGACATAGCCACAAATAAAAACATGAGCACATCGTACCATATAAAACTGTGAAACTTACATGGTAAAAACACACACACCCCTGAGAAAGTCAAATGTCAAATTTTTTTTAATGACTTGCAATCTGAAATACCAAAGTCTAGGTATACTGGATGTACATTTACATAAGTTACAACGCTGCTAACTTTATAAAACTGAGTACATCTTAAAACAATCTCAGAAACGGACACCTGATAGAAGGGTGTGCGAGGAGCCCGGGGCCCGCCAGGGCCGTGAGCGGGCTGCCGAGGGCCTCGTCCCGCCAGCAGCCAGGCAGGCAGGCAGCCCGGGCCGCTGCGGGCCGCTGCGGGCAGGTGCCAGGGCTCACGCGTGACCGAGAGTCAGACCCCCCCTCCACAGAGCCGGGAAGCGAGAGAGGACTGAGATGGACTTCCCCGCTGGCCAGTCTGTTGGCTGACTGACCTCCGGCTGACCAAAAGCGTGCCCTGTGTCCAGCTCATCAACATGGCCGCGCACATGCAGGTCACGAGGCAGCCACCCCTGGGTGAGAATCCCCGGAGCTGCTAATCCTCAGCGTCTGCAGAAGTACTCCAGGACACTCACGAGACACGATTCGGAACAGCCCCCAGTGCCCAACGGAAAGTGGGCGCGCTATGGCGGTGGAGGGCGAGTTCATCGGGCTCTTTACGCCCTCCTGCCGCCAGCGTGGGCGCCGGGGCCGAGGGCTGCGGGCGCGGGCACTAGCGCCTATGATGTGGGCGCCTGGCCCAGAGGGCGCGCGTGTGCCCAGCGGAATGGTAAAGGCAGCGGCAGCACAGATGGGCAGACCACGCTCTGTGGCAAGACCCAAGGCCACAGAAGACGAGAACACCAGAGACCCAGAGAAAGCACGAGGATTCGGGGGCAGGGAGGGTCACCTCTAGGTCTGTGTCGTGTGGCTGAACCAGGTGCACTGGGAGGACATGAGTAAGTCTCAGGGCTTTTGTTTTCCACGTGGATCAGTCAGCTGTGCCCGCGTCCTGCTAACAGTTACCCCTTGGGCTCCCTTGCCCTTGGTCAAAAAAGAAAAAAAGAAACACGCAGCAAAGAGGTACTTTTCAAAACCACGAGTGACAAAGCCCATTTCAAATCAGTGGCCGAAGCTCCTCCTCCAGCAGCCCGGACACAGCAGTTCCGCGCATACGGCCGGTCACCTTTATTTTAGGCCATAACCATCCCTCACGGGTCCTCTGCTCCGCGACCAAAGGATCAGGCTCCCCTCTTTTCTCCTCTTGTCTAATGGTATCCACTGGCAGCCTGATCTGCTGTCACTGAGTCAGGAAAACGATTCCAATCCAGACATGTGATCCCAACGATTTCCGCGCGCTGCAGCTCGGCGATGCCAAGCCCAGCTCCCCACCTCCTGCAGGCTCAGGCCTGAGACAGACGCCGTCCGCAGCGGCCCCGCCTGACCCCCACGGGAGCAGACACTCACGCGCCCCCACAGCATCCACCCTCACGTCTCACAGTGAGACCCGGATCCAGGAAGTCACTGGCCTTCAGCTATGGGCGCAACCCTCACTGCCTGTGTTGTCACGTGACTCTCTTTCACTTAACCACAAAAGGCGGGGAGAGTGCAGGTCAACTAATGCTGTTCTTCTTCAGAAGCAGCTTCATTGGTAAAACTCCTGAGGAGGCCATGCAAGCTAAGGATACCCCCACAAACCCCACCCCCCCGTTGCGCAGTCCTTCTCATATCCCAAACCCACAACACATCCTCACACTTTAAAACCTTGCTCGAGGTGCCCTCTGGCTAGACCCCCCTATTCTCCAAAGACCTCCAGGGGACGCCCCCTGGGCTTCGGGAGGGCTGAAAAGGAAACATGACCTGCCAGGGTTCTTGGTTTGTCACACTCTTCCCTCCAGCGAAAGACAGACAAAAGGCCTGGGAAAACACTGAAAAACCATCGGGGGGCAGGTGCAGAGAAACTACACTTCCTGGTCAGGAGTCCACCCCACAACCCCACGGAACAGATCAGCTCCCCATTCCCGCTCCCGCCGCAGCTGGGCCTGCAGGGCGCGGCCGCCGCCACTAGAGGCCAGCAGCGCCTCAGCCCCCAGCCGGCCCTCCCCTTGGGCAGGCTCGGGCAGGGGTGCTTCCTGGCCCAGGTACCCGGTTAGGCAGGAGGGAGAGGAACGCCCCAAGCAGCTGTCAGCAGGCCATCGGAGCGCTTCCAGCCCCAGTGGGTGTGGGGTAAGACTAGTGAAAGATCGCACAACCAACGTGAGTCTCACAGGCTGGGGATGGACGCAGAGGCCAGACCCACTGCAGCGAGCCGCAGCGAGCCACACAGCAGCACTGAGCAGCGCGCCCGCGCCGCGGGCCTGAGGCCTGCTCGCCTCCATCTCAGACGAAAAGGGCTGAGCCTAACTGCAGTTTTTTTCAGTGTCTGTCATATATTTTGAAAGAAAAAAAAGACACAAAGACAAGGAGCCCTCAGCAGAAGGAATGCATCATTTCACAGCCATTTTTAATCACAACCACCATTACCACAATTTAGTAACTTTTCACCTTCTGTGATTAAAAATACTGATTTTTTTTTAAACTTTGAACAAATGGGTTTCAGACCAAAACTCCTCAGAATAATTTAAACAGATCAGAAAACTTCATGCCCATAATTTTTTGGTGACAAATTGCTGTTTACTAACAAATTTAAATTATTTCTGGCAATAAATCTCAACAGAAATAGTTTCAAACATCTGTTCTTAAAATGGCCAACCCCCAGCACATTTCCTTATCATTACATTCTCACTGTTGAAATGTCAGCTTTATCATAAAGAGGTAGATGAAATGTTTGTTTTCCTTGAAAATAGGACTAAAAATTGTAATACAGTCAGCCACGTAGCAACATGATAAAGGTCAACGATTCAGAACATTTGTCTCTGGGCACAAGATGAAAGCACATTCTAAGCCCAACAGCCTTCTGAGGGCCTTCTGAGGAGTCACAGATCTTCACCGTCGCCCCTGCCCAGCCGTTCATGCAGACCTGTAAAGATTCGCCCTCCTGTGAGGGTTATTCTGGACAACGACCCGTAACGCTAAGCAGCCCGGTGCTGCCCAACACTCTGGACATTTCAGGCTCCTTCCCCAGACTTCCAGGAGGCGACCCCGGCCGAGAGACACGATGCAGCCGCAGACCCGCGCCTCGTCAGGTGTCGTCGGGCAACGAGAGGCACCCACGGCCAGCAGACACCTGCGCCTGCTGGACGGGGATGAGGTAAGGAGGGAAGGGCATGCAGCGGTGGACGGGGGTCTCTAGGAGGGAGGCCGGCCAGGCCCTGTGGTGGGCACAGATCTGCACGTGAGGAAAGGCACGGAGGCCAGAGAGCTGGCAGCGAGGGAGGTTCCAGGGGAGGGGTCTCAGGAGCACCCGCAGGAGTGGTGAGACACGGGGGCTTGCGGTGAGTGGGACAGACCCTGGTCCTCTCTGAGGAGCAGGATACAACTGGTGCCAACCGCTGGGCTGCTCGCCCAACGGGGGTGTCAAGTTTGGACAGTGCAGCTCCAGGTAGAAGCGGCCGAGACAGCTACCCCCAGCCCCTTCACCCTCCGCCCAGGCCGGCCCACCAGCACCACTGCCGAGGCAGGCCCAGAGAAGTCATGTCTCTCCACCCCTTGCTC
This sequence comes from Scalopus aquaticus, assembly GCA_004024925.1. Lineage (NCBI taxonomy): Eukaryota > Metazoa > Chordata > Mammalia > Eulipotyphla > Talpidae > Scalopus > Scalopus aquaticus. The sequence continues at coordinate 201,572 of PVIJ01000824.1, forward strand.
AGGGGCCATGGGTTTGGTCTCTAAATCCCAATTAGCTGGTCTGTGAGCACTTAACAAAATGGCGTCTTCTGTACAAGGCAAGGTGACGCGAGCCCCCTGCCGCTGGTGAACAGGGTGATGACGCGCAGGGGCCCAACAGCACGGCACGCACGCGTCAGCAATGGCGCGGCCTCACGGACACTGAGAGCCCCAACCCAGCACTGCAAGCGTGCCTGAGACCTCGCTCGCTGCCGTTCCTCCAGTGCCCCCCAACGCCACGCAAAGCCCAAACGACTTCTGAAGGAGCCCAGGAGAGAAAAGCATCTCACCCGTCGTCGGTCTCGCTCTGACATTTACTTTTGTCCTAGCTGTGGAATTCACTATTATGCTCACTGGTCAACATCTGGAAACATTTCTGTGCAATATCACATTTCCAAAACAAATGCACTGACGTGAAGCTAGCCCCTCACCTGGAGGGGCAGGTGACCCAATAACCCGGTACTAAGCCCAGTGCTAGAAAACCTGAGCAGCGACAGGAGTCTGGCCCTGTCTCTGTATACTGATGCCCGTGTCCCCTAGATTCAATCCACGAAGGCCCCTACCATTTCTTTGGTCAAACATTCGTCTGGATGGGCTAGCTCAGTGCTTCCAATATCCCTGTCAAAAACCAAAGCGAGTTTGTACGCAGCAAAGAAATTCACTGCACGGGGTTTGTCGGCTTCACAGACGGAGGTAAATGTTACATTTCTTTTTTGTGCGTCACTTTTCAAAATTACATAAAAATCACAGAGAAAGCTTGAACAACGGCAGGCTGCGCACATGACACTGCTCGGGGACAGAGCCGAGAAGACAAACAGAGCTGCCAGCCCAACCGAAAATACTGGAATCAATCTTTAAAATACCAAAAACAGCACGTCGACAGTGTGGCCCAAAGACCTGTCAAATCTTGTCTCTCATTTTAAATTTTCATCAAACAGTTTTGTCCTTAAATACAGTAATTCTCATTTCTAAAAAGGTCTGATTCAAATGTAAAATATTAATTTCTAAAATTAACATTTATTGCACAACTTAACAAACTGCGTTGTGTTTTACACGGACTCCTCTTGAATATAAATTAACAACTGTCTGTTTTAAGGGTTTTTACAGAACAATAATCATTTCATAAATAATTCCCGCAAGCTCTAGGCCGACGACAGCAAATGCTATCAGCTGTGGGGTAAAAGCCAGTTTTCGCTACTTACTTCTGTGCTCCCTGAGACGACAGCTCTGTCCACGCTCACTGGTGACAGGTCGTCCATCTGGCCCCCTCCCAGCGACCACTCTGCACAGCGGTGATGGGCCCAACAAGTGCCTAAAAGGCCAAAGTGGAAAAGAACAAACGACTGACCATGGTAAAGCTGGAAGCAAAGACGCGAACCCCTGGTCCCGAGTGCGTGCAGGGGCGCTGGGGGGCAGTGCGGCCACAGCAACGCAGCCCGCCGCTCCTGCAGCCGGCAGGGCCATGACGCCAGCGTGGGCCGGGGACTCAGGAGAGACGCAAGGTCCCGGAGCACAGCCAAGAGCCCCCCGAACTCAGAAACTCCTGCAGCAGTGCCCAGAATCCATGTTTCAGTGAAACGCTCCAGAGGCACACAAAGTTTAAGAATCACCGAGTCAGTGATTATTTCTTTAGCAAACAAGAATCGTTTTCAGTCATTTCTGATTTACATTATAAACATGCTTCGGTAACTACATAAGATACCAAGGACATGACGCACCACTGTGTCTGGCAGATGAGACGCCTGACAAACAGCGTGCGCCCTCTCCTGTCCCCCCACACCAGGACGGCTCACGGCTGGCTGTCAGGGGCAGCTCCGTCTTCAACCCGCCCCAGAGCACCGGGCGCCTGCCCGCCAACACGCGGCGCTCCCCCAGTGAGGCTCAGCCCCAATCCCAGCAGCACCACGTCCTGTTACTACACCGCTACCGCGCGGGGTCATACACTGTGACACCAAATGCCCACAGGGTGAACACCTCTACCCTCTCCCCACGTCAAGGACCAGGCTGCCACACCCCCAGGTTCTCGGGACCCTTTAAAATTTTCTCTTGAGCCTCCCTGGTGGCGCAAGGGGTTGAGCGCTGCACTGTGGAGCTGTCGGCAGTTGCGGCGCGAGTTCAATGCCCAGCTGGGAAGATGCCCACATGGCGCGGCAGACCTCTCCTGCCTCGCCCGCTGCTCCCCTCAGCAGTGTACTTCTGTCGATCTGCCTGTTCTGTTACCCACTGTCTCTGGTAAACCCTCTCGCCGCCCCACACCTCTGGCCTGCACCCCAGAAATAAATAAATCTAAAAATTTTTCTCTTTCCTCAACTGTCAGATCACCCTGGCGCTGCCATGTACACAAGAGCAGAACGGGCGTGTATGGAAGCAGGCAGCCCAGCATCGGCTTCGGGTGCTTTCTGATTAGGGAAACAAGATTAGACAACTGGCCTTAACGATGATTTTTTTAACAACGTGGTCACAGTTATTTCTAGATGAAAGGCATTTACTACTAAATTGATAATCAGTACATTTAAAGTGCTCACATGATGGAGAGGTACTGTTTCTGAAGCCCGGCACATACCTGTGGGATCCAGTAAGGCTTCCACAGCAATGGCGTCCGGAAGGCCGACCAGGCTGAGCTCTTCACACACTTTCCCAGCCTGCTCCTCGGAAGCAGTCTGCGTGCTCACACTTACACAGGACACGGTGTTCCGCTGAGGAGACCGCTCTCTGGGGGAAACAAAGGTGGAAATGAGACAAATACGGTGTCGCCAAATCAATTTTAATTTATAGGTATAAATAACTGTAAAACTTTTGGAATTCACCAGTTATTATCCGTAATATAGTATGAAGCTGAGCGGCTCCCCTATCCTGTAATAAAAAGTCTCCCAAGGTAGTGTTAAAAATTATAGTCGCAAACTTACTCTGCCACTCCATAATTGTTTTAAAAACTGACACTCTAAAATATTCTGGTCAGACTGTATTTTATCACATAAAATGAGCACTTCCTTTGGCCTTATTTAAATGCTCTTGAAACATAACCTGATCAAATCAGACCGTTTAAATTTGCTTTTTCATCAAGGAGGGCTGCCACGACAGAGCTGGCAGTTCATTTTATGTAAAGAAAGGTTATTCCCAGGGTCAATGTGAGAGGTGGGGGCAGTGGAGCGGAAGTGTCACCAGGGCCCCCAGCCCCGGACACAGCAGGACAGCTGGCCTGAGGCACGAAGCTCATGTCCTTTCTACCACGACTGCTCAGTCAGGAGTGAGGTGCAGAAACAAAGGGCTGCTCGCGCAGAGAGTAAGAAGGACACCAGCAAAGCCACCAGCACGAAAGCCTGGGCTGGGCAGGCAGCAGCACCTGGGAGAGCGCAGCTCACTACCGGCCGAAGTCACCAGGTACATGCCAAGGGCCACTGACCGCTGGTGCTGAACATTAAGTGTGGCAGTCAGGCGGTCCAGGCGTCCCAGTGTGTGACTCAGGCACAGCTCCGGATCGGCCCCAACTGCAAGCAGACCCGCATCTGCGCTTCCGGAGCGGGCACCGAGCGCTGTCCCCAGCAAGAGCACCGCCGCTGCCGGGCGCTAGACCCCACGCCCGAACATTGAAATGGAGCAAGTGTTGACGCATCCCGGGAAGCAGGTTTAAGTAGGCAGGTCTAAATGTCAAATCGTATAAAAATAACCAGAAATAAAGTTTATGTCCAGCATTTTAGAAATGCATAGACTCACTTTTTTAAAAAATTTAGCCTGCTATGCTAACTTTAAATTCTCTTTCTGATAACTGCCCACAGTGAGGTGAGAATTCCGTCCTAGAGTGTCCACTCCTGCAAACACATTCCTCGTTATTAATCACTGTTAATTTGTTGGAAGAGGGAAAACAAAGACTTGTTTGAATGGTTTTCTTTGCATCAGTACTTGGGGGGGGCTGGGCACACGGTTTAGTATAAAAACCAATGGCGTGACCAGTCTGGTCTATGACTGACCAGCCCCCAAGCAGCAGCTGTGCCGAGCACCAGCCTCAGGGCCGGGCGAGCCCACGTCAGCAAGTGCTGCTGTGACCCGGAGGGGCCGGCAGCCCGGCCCAGGGCGCAGCAGGCAGGTCCCTGACACACTGGCCACAGAACCTCAGCCTCAATCGAAAGGACGAGGAGAGCCCGGTTACGTGCTTCATATATGGCCACTGAGAGAGAAAAACGACTTTTAAAAGCTCCTTTCCAAAAAAAAAAAAAAAAAAAAAAAAAGTCAAGTAGCTGTTTATCTGGTCTAGTTCATTATCAATGTATTTTGTAAATGTTTAAAAGAATTACCAAACTAAACTAATTGTCTATCCCTAAATGATTCCCACATTTTATAAATTTGTTTCATTCCTAAGGTTAATTAAATGGTTCGTTATTACTTAATAACTTGGTGAGCACTAAGTACACACACTGTCATTAAACCAAGGTTACTTGTACATAGTTATCTTAGCCCATGCAGTTCCCACTAAAAATTAACTCAGCTCATAAAACAGGCAGGGGAAGCCCACCGGCTTGCCCAGAAGCCGCTGACGTCAGATCGCCGGTCCGCACGGTGGGCCACGAAGCTAAGTGGCCCGGCCAGGAGACCTGCAAGTCACCTATGGACAGCGGGAGTCTGCGACTGGGGCGTTTTCTCGGACGAGACGGGGCAGCGGCCCCTGAGCAATGCCCACGAGGCCTCAAGACTAGACCCCACTTCTAAGCCCCCTTAAGCAGTTCTACCTTAAATTCTTTTCAAAGATTCTCATTCTTGTTACTGTTTCATTTCCTACTTCAGGTCTTCAAGGCAGTGGCAGCCGGCCAAAAGCAGCAGCCAAGCGAGCAAGAACAGCCGACAAGGCCTGGCGCTGGGTCTGGACCAGGGCGGGAGGCCCGATTACAGCACGCCCTCCAGGGGCAGGGCTGGCTAGTCTTCCATACTGAACGCATTTCTATGCTTTCTCATGGCCTGCAGAAACTTCTACTCCCTCAACCTCCAGAGCGAAGCTCACATATTAAAATGCTCTTTAAACAGAACTAAAGCATGTAACAAAATTCAACCCAGAAAGCAGCCACACTGGGCCAGGGCTCTGCGCGGCTGGGAGCGAGGGCCGCCCACGCGGCACGCGCAGCCCCCTGGCCCTGCGGCCCTGGCAGGGAGACAGGCCTTCTCAGCGTGTCATTGTTTCTAAAGTTAACACTGGCCTCACGAGAGCTTACAGGACAGGTCAACATGCTCTTAGCCCTAAAAATAAAAAGTGGACATGAGTTACTGTTACCCTCCTACAGACAATAAAAACTTGTTTCGAGGAAGGAAAGACCTCGATTTTACCTGTGTTACCTTCTTTCCATTCACAGACAAATTACCTCAACTCTCCCTCAGACCCTAACTAGCTGCAGTCAGGGTTTTTAAAGTTTTCCTCTAAAAGACAGCTTTTGTGGTCACACTGATTCGGGTAACGTACAGTTAAGACAACGATCTTTCCTCTTAAATGAGCAGCTCTGAGGACAGGCGTGTCTGCGGTGAGGTGGGCAGAGGCTCCCGCAGCCGAGGAGCCGCTCAGGAACAGCCTCAGGCTCCCACACACGCTGTCCTGAGAATGAACTTTGGGTGCACCCCGACATTTACATTCAAAATGGCTCACTTTCTCTGTCCTCTCTGCTTCCGTGGCACTAAGTTCTGTGTCTTCTCGCAGGTTCCGTTGCTGTTGTCATCGACGTCCTTCTTGTTGGAAGGTGGGTTCCTCCCCGGCCAGGTGAGCCCAGGTGTCCCCCGGAACAGCTTCAGGTCCCCTTGTCCCAAGGAGCTCTTCTCGCCGCGGTAACAGAAGGCGCAGAGCTGCTCACTGGTGGGAGGCAAAGCCAGCAACAGAGAGGACACAGCTGTTTACTCGACTGCTGCCAGGACAGGCCGCGCCAGACAGTTGTGCTTTAAATTCGAGGTTGTCTTTAGCGCAAACTAGGCTTTCAAACATGCCGTGCTGTTAAGAACTGCTACGTGTGCTAGCAAATGCACACCACTAACTCTCCTTTCCACAGTACGGCTTTTCAGAGTGGTGACCAAGACAAAGAAAGTCTAGTTTATCTTGAAAAAAAGGATTCTCTTTTAAATCTCATTCAAGAAAATCAAAGTAAGAAAAGAGATAAAGAAGGCGAAGCTGAGGCTGGGGAAGAGGGCGCTGGACAGCAGGCGGTCACACGCCGTGCTGACCGCGGACGGCGTGTCCACGTTGAGACTCGGCGTGCCGTGTGTACACACGTACATATGAATACGCACGCCTGCAGTCTACTTCAGAAAACTAGGTAAATAGGAAAGAATTATTTTTTATTTTGCCTAGAAGAGACTACCAACTGACTCCTTCACTAGCATTTTTATCACTTTTTAAGCTATTAAGCTTCCATTTCTTTCAGCAGCCAGATTTCCAACCTGCTTCTTCCTCCAAAACATCACCCATCCAGAGCAGCCGTCAGCCTGGCAGATCTGCCGGCAACACAGAGCTACTTATGAGAGAGGAGTTCAACCTGCACGCTACATCCCACACTGCCCAAAGGTGATGCAATCACCCCGGGGTTTGAAAGACCTCGGAATCTCACCACGGACTGAGCCACAATGAAAACGTTTTTAAAGAACTACTCAGTAACTTGATAAAGAAGCAGGAGAGCGGAGAGAAGCAGGAAGGAAGGAATCGCCCATCTGCGTGGTCTACAGTTGATCCCGTGGGGCCAGGCCTTCCTCTGCTCAGACGCAGTGAGGGGCAGAGACAGGGCCCCACCCTCGTGACAGAAACCCACCTGGGCGGAAGCACCGCCTGCCAGTGGGTGAAGCACTTGTGCAATGCGGAAGGCGGCCACGGGCCTCCGACGGGACTAGGAGGATTCCGCAGGAAGTTCAGAGACGGCTGAAGGGCCAGCGAGAGGACACACAGCGTCCAAGAGGCACGACGCCACACCCTCTCCCACCCCCCACCAGGTGAGGCCCCAGGACACCTGCAGACCCAGGCTGGGGAGCAGGTTAAAGGAGGCCAAAGCTGCAGCTGCGGCGCTGACGACCGGAGGTGGAGAAGCGGGACAGGGAAGAGCCTCGGCCTGCAGAGCCTGGACCTGGGCCGCCCAGGGCACAGCCCCTGGAACAGAAAGGCCCAGCCACACAGAAAACACCATGGCTCTTCCTGGATAAGTGCCCCTCCTACGTGAAACTCTACGTTTACGCCAAACCCCGAGAGTGAATGTTTATACCAATTATATTCACGACTGCCCGGAACCGGAAACCCCCAAGTATCCCTTTGCCAGGAAGAGAACAGCAACGAACGGCGGCAGGGGCCTGCAAAAGGAAACAGTGGCCCGAGCCGCAGCCACACGTGGCCCAAGCACTGAGGCAAGGCCGCGAACGCAAGGCGCGGAGGAAACCAGAGCAGGCTCGCCAGCCAAGCTGGGGGCGCGGTCTCATTTTCCATCCTACTCTTTTCTCTTGAAATTTTTCAAATCCTCCAGAAATGGGACTTCGGGGGCCACATACAAAGAACCGTGTAAGACCTGAAGGTCTTCACCAGATCCCCCCCCCCAGGTCGCTACAACCTGACGCTGGGGAGGGGCGCTTTTGGGGGAAGCAGAGGCCTCCTGGGGCGTCCGCTACGTGACGGGGCCAGAGGGCTCGGAGACCCTCAGGCAGAAGCCAGGTGGGGTGTGAGTAGGACCATGTGGTGGCCACACAGGCAGGATATGTGACGTCAGGAAAGTGACTGGGTTAGGCTGGAGCCTGAGAGCACAGGATGAACCTGAAGTTTGAAATAGAGCGAAACACCCAACGTCAGCACAATGGACAGCGCTGCGCGGGTGGCTGAGCCAACTGAGGTCTGAGCACAGACAATCTGAACTGGGGGAGAAAAGAGAAGCGGCAAAGACGGAGCGGAAGCTCCCAGGGGCCCTCGGGGTGGCCGGGGCTAGAATGAGGACAGCAGCCCCCGACAGGCTCAGGATGTTTGGAGTGATATCTCTAGTTGAGATCCAGGACTTAGGACACGAGGTCTGAGGAATGAGAAATCAAGGGTTAATTAAAAAGCTTCTTTCTGCCTTAAGCCATGGTGTGACTACTGGTGTCGTTGACCAAGGGGGAGAGGGTGGGTGCAGGCGGGCGGGGCCGAAGCTCTGCCAGTGCCCACGTCGGGTCAGCAGCGCCAGACAGGATGCCGCCAAGGCACCAAGGGTGCCCAGGGGGCGGGCAGAGAACAGACACCTGCGGACGTGGATCCCAGGCCCCGACCTTAAAGCCAGCGAGGGACAGAACGCGGCCGGCGGGAAGAGCACGGGCAGAGGGTGGTGTATCGGGGGACCGGGATAGACAGTGTCACTCCGGCCTTGCAAGAAAGGCCAAAAACACACAAAACCTCCAAGCTGAGCGATACACGGGTTACAGCTCCCGCATCTCTTCTCAGAGTACGGAGGAAATGAAGAGTGAGAGCAGGTGAAGCCATGAGGGGGTGGGTCCTCACAATGAAGCTCCCCATCGCTCCTCGGCTGGGGCCACACACGGGCGTGTTCTGCCTGGTCCCGGAGCCCAGAGTGGCGGCCGGTGCTGTTGCGTGTCCAGCCCACACAGGCCGAGCCACAGCCACAGGCAGCGGTGCCAACCGAGTAATAAGATCCCACCCAGACCACACCCGACGCTTGCTCCCCGAGCTCCCTCTGGGCCAACTTGCTGCCCCGCGCCTCTCACTGACCTCCCGCCCAGCTCCACGCGTCCGCTGACCTGATTTTGGCTTCCACACCGACGGAGACCAGGGAGCTGGCAGACTCCTCGGACACAGACCGCTGGAGGCCGGGGGCCGGCTGCCCGCTGCCGTCCACCTCTGCTCCGGCGTCCTCTTCTGCAGAGTGCTCTTTGATTTCTGCTCAAGAGTAAACAGAGAACATAAAAGTCACTTCCGCTTTGCCGTCAGTGTCTGGGGAAGCCATCCATGAAGCCCAAGCTGCAGGGAGAAAGGGCAGGGGACGGCGCCTCGCCAACACGGGCCAGGCACACCTGACATGGCTGGCACCAAGTCCAAGTGCGGAACCACCACCGCGTGGAGTGGGGGTGCCCAGCCCGAGCCGCAGGGTGCCCGGCGGCCGCCTCTCAGAAGAGACCGTGAGGAACCTTATGTGAGGGTCACCGCAGTTTGTCTATAGAACAAATGTCTTTCAACGTGGCTCATTCAAAGGCTTCTTTGCAATTCACGAAGCAAAGTTACCGTGAGCTCAAAGCCCTCCCTGTGGTCTCTGATCCCCCCCGACCCCAAAAGCTGCGTCACAGAAAGAACACAACGGTCCCGTTCCCCCCCGCCTTTTGCGACTGCCCCCAGACACCAACCCCAAACCCCTCGCTCACACTATCAGAGTGGGGGGCGGGGCGCCAGCCTGAGCAGGGTCTCTGCGAACCCCCTTCTCTCTTCAAGGGACGAAGTACTGCCCACTCTGTGTTCTGGCCCCATCTCTGCACGAGGTCACACCCCCACCCACAGGGCCTCAACGCAACTCCATGCTCTCCCCTCAACAGTTTTCCTGATTCAAAACTCACTAGACCTTTCTGTGCCGCTGACCCCCAGACTCCCAGACCTGTTACAGCTCTCCGAGTCCTTCCTTTCCTCTCACCAGCAAACTTCAGGAAATGGGATGTGGGGGTCCCAGGGCCAGCCCCTCCTGAACCTGCCTTCCTAAGAGGTGCCCAGGTGCCCCAGCTGCCTCCCCACACACCCCAGGCCACCAAGGTCGCCCCTCCCTGGCGCGTGTGCAGCTGTCTTCGGTACGCAGGGAGAGAGAACGGGGACCGCAGGCTAGGCACCCCCAACACCCATCACCCCCAGCACCCACTGCGCAGCCCGAGGCCAATCATCTGTTTCAGCCTCACGAAGGCGCCTGGGAAGGAGAGAGCGCCCCCCGCGGGGTCATCAGGGGAGCAGGCGCCCCAACACCCGCCCTGGAGCAGGCGCCTTCCAGGCCCGCCCCGGGTGCCGTCTCAGCCCTGCCGTCCTGAAAGCGTCCTTCTTTGAAGAACGTGCCTATTATCTGGGTTTCCCGTCTCCTCACTTACTGGTTTTTAAATCCACATCCAGAGCCGACTCCCGCTGCGGCCCAGCCGGCAGCTGCCACCCTGGGCACGCCGCGGCCACCGGCCCCCCCCAGCCCCCCCCAGCTCCCACCCAGCTCTGCGGCGCCTCCTGCACCCGCAGCCTCAAGCCACCGCCCGCTCGTGCAGCGAGTCTTCTAGATTAAAACTGAAATTTAGAGAAGTGCTTTGACAAATGAACAGTTTTGAGAGCCATCCACTGTTTAGTCACAAACTACCAGTAACTGTAGATCCTGTCAGATCACAAAGTTAACAACAAAATGAGGCAAATGGATGGTTTTGGTTTTCCTGTTAAAAATAACATCTCTTTTGAAAATTGAAATTTAACAGCGGAGCATCAGCCGCGGTCCCGCGTCCCCGCAGCCGCAGCGCGGACGCAGCAGCAGGACCACGACAGCAAATACAAAGTGCACGTGCCTCGAGGAATGATCGAAAAAGCCACACATTTTTGACTATCAGAAACTCACATTTCTATATGACAAAAGACCTCACAAGCAAAATGAAAAGTTACATCAAGAACTGAAAGAAAATACATGTACTCTGTCTCCTCACACAGAATCCCAAACGCCGAGGATGTAAAACCCCAAGACACAGGCACGTCCTACCCCAGCAGGGAGCAGGACGAGACCCACGCCCCTTTCCGAGAGCCGGGCTTCGGGAGGCCGCACTGCCCAGCCAGCCGGCCCGGGTCCTCGCGGCTCGGCTCGGCTCAGCTGGGTCTCACCAATGGAGGCAACTGAAGCGGCCACACACACTCAAGTCCCCGAGAGGCTGGACCTGTCTGCGCTCCTTCTGTGCTCCTGTGGGCTGGGACACGGAGCCTCAGCGACCCCACGCCAGGCTCCAAGTGAGCCCCGACTCCGACAGAGCAGAGCGCAGACGGGCGGGGGAAGACCTGGTCCAGTGGCCAGCACGTCGCTGCCCCACCTGCCCGCACCTCTCCAGAACAGTCCCACGGCAGGGAAGCGCGGTGTGCTCCACTCCAGCCGCGGCTGTGGGCTGGGGTCTCCGCCATCACAGAAACTGGCAACGTGCGGGCTGGGTCGGCCCAGGAGAAGAGCGGTCTGGGATCCGAGGCCAGCGGCCCTTTGCATGCGGCGGCCAGCCCTGGGCAGAGCAGCCACGGCAGGCGCCGGCAGGGGCCCGTGTCAGCGGCACCTGTAGGTTTTCGGGTTCACGCCCTTTGAAATTAAGTCCCCTGCGTTTCAGAAGGGGGGAAACATAGTTGTTGCTGCTGTTGCTTTAAGAAATGTCATCGGGACCAGGCCTGAACCCTATGGAGGACCCGCCAGTCGGGCAGCTGAAGGTTCAGCTGCCCACCGGGCTTCCCTGGCTGCTGTCACCACAGCCCGGCCACTGCCCCGGGCCGATTGAACAGTAGGCGCTGGTGCCTTTTGGTTTGGGCCTTCACTTTCTGGTCTGGTTATTTGTTCTTTAAGGCGTCAAGGATCTGACGGTCCCTTCCTAGGGACCGGGACGCCCAGTCCCAACTCAGAATCAGGACCATCACCACGGCTGGGGGTCATAATGACAGAACCCAGCTTCTCACACTGCCCGCGGGGTGGAGTGGGTAAGGGGGCCCTACGAGCCACCAGAGTCTGGCAGGAATTGGGGTCCCCTCATGGCCTGGCCCCGGTCTCCAAAGACTGTCACCCAAGTGTGACCTGGACTCGACTGACCCCAGGAGCGACGGCGGGAGCGGTTCTGAGCGAGGACGTGGCCGCCTGCAGCTCACCTGTGAGCCCGCCGAGCACCGCCTGCTTGCACCCTCAGCGCGAAGCCTGGCGTCCCCCCTCGAGGGCTTTCAGCCCCAGACTGCCAGAGCGGAGCAGGCAGACACGCTTCTTCCCCTGAAGATGTCAGTGTGATCCTCTCCCTCGGCATGACGCTGCCAGCGCAGCTCTCCCCTTACCCCGAGCCCCACCCAACGGGCAAGGCCTGCGTAATAATCCCTGGCCACCCACCGGGTTTACGCCGCCCGAGGCAGCAGGCACGCGGAAGCACCACGCTGGGGCAGCAGCTCCCGAGGCAGAACCTAGGAACCGTGTTCCTGGCTCTCCGGCAGCACCTGCACGTTCTCAAATCTTGGGGTACAACGGTAAACGGTACAACGGCAGGTCAGACCCGACTCCTGCCCAAACAGTCCCACACCCCCATCCCCACTCTTACTTCACCCTAATCGGTTCTAAGACAAGGAAACATTTTAAGACAGTAACGAAGGTTTGTAAAAATCAAAGGCTTGGAATCAAGTGGAGGAGACAGCCCTTCGCTCATGCAATGGACCAAGACAGTTCCAGACGCTCCTCAGGTTTGCTAATTATTTAAAAGACAGCTAACCCGCCCACCACAAAGCCATCCTGAGGCGCGAACAGGAGGGATTCGCAGAGCGGTGAGCCCTGCCTGGCAGCCCGGCCCGGCCCCCCCACACCCATCCTAGCCCCCGCACTCCTTCCCCATCTAGCGGGCTTCGGGCACCTGCCGTCAGATCACACACTCTCAAGCCGCACTATGGAAAGGCACGGGGAGAGAGACATCACTTACTTAGTACCCCGGCCCTCCTGGGGAGCTAAGGGAGCCTCACCGCAGAGCGCTCACCCACCCGCCAAACCTGGAGCTGCTGCCGGGCGCTCTGGCAGCGTGACAGCCAGAGCGAGGAGCCGCACCCTCGGCGGTCTGCTCAGGAGCAGGGTAAGGGAGCGGCGGTGGGGGCTTAGAAGGCCTTCAGAAAGCACCACGAGCCCAGCCAATATGAAGGGCACACAGCGGGTTGCATGTCCAGCGGTTTTCTCACTTAACATGTCACTTAAAAAATTTTTTTAATTTTTTAAATAATAAAAAAAAATGTCACTTAAACATACACACCCTCATTTCAATGTAAACTGATGAACGGCAGCTAAACAATAAGCTCAACCAGACACAAAAATTACTTTTAAACGGACTAAAGGCCTGGATGGAAGACCTAAAGGCACAAAATGCTCAGAAGCAAACACTGGCAATGAGCTCCTAAGTCAGCCTTAGAGACACATTTGGGCCTGGACTCCAGCAGCACGGGAAAAAGCTGCCAGCGGGACCACCTCAAACTGAAAAGCTTCTCACAGCAAAGGAAAGTACTGAACGTCAAAATAGAGAGGCAGAACCACAGATAAGACGACATTTGTACATAATACCTCCGACAAGGCATTGATACTGAAAACATAAAAAACTCATAAAGCTCAACAATGAAAAAACGATCTTACTTGAAGGTGGGCAGAGGATCTGGTTAGACACGTCTCCAAAGATGACCTACAATGGCCAACAGGCACGTGAAAAGATGCTCATCACGTCTTATTATTAGGGAAATGCAAACCAGAGCAACACAGAAACATCACCTCACACCTCAACAGAAGGGCTGTTTTCAAAAGACATGGACTGACACGCAGCAGAGAGGATGAGGGCCTTTGGGCGCTGCTGGTGGGCTCAGAAACTGGAGTGGTCACAAAGGAAAACAATGTGCAGACTCTGCAAAAAAGTGAAAATTAAAATTCCACAATACAATTATCCCACTTCTGGCTATTTATCCAAAATATACAAAAACACGCACCCCCATGTTGACCGTAGCATTATTTACAACATTCAAGAGCTAGACGTAAACTAAGTGCCCATCAAATGACTTCAGTGGATTAAATGGTGGTACACATGTGTAATGGAATACTATCCAGCGATGAAAAAGATGAGATCCCGCTATTTGCAATAAATTCGATGGACCAGGAGGATATTTCGACTTAATGAAGTAAACTGGACAGAAGGAGACAAACACTATGATTTCATTCATATGTGGTATATAGAGACGACAAAGAAACTGAGAGCTAAGTGAAAAAACAAAAAAACTGTCGGACTGTAAGACAACAGTGGCTACTAGAAGGGAAGGGAGAAGAAGGGAGGGCAAGCTGGGAAAGTGAAGGCTGGAAAGGTGAAGGGGAGCCGGGAGCTCTTAACTGTGAGCTGAAAGCAGCGGGGACACGCGCGGCTGTGAACAACGAAGGCCCAGAAGAGGGACGGCACCGGGTCGCGTCGCTCAGAGCAGCAGGCGGTGGACAGAAAGCGTTTTGGGCGCAGGCGCTGTGAAGCCTGAGGGTGCTCTTTCCGCCACCACACACTGGGGCTTGGCATCTGACCAGCTCGCAGTCTGATGGAGAAATAAGAGTTGAAGAGAAATGGCGGCAGGTCCAGCGTGGCCTGCGACCGAAGCACCACCTGTGGCATATGAGACGGAAACTAAAAAGAGGGTTTTCGTCTTTACTTTTCAAGCACAACTGATAAGATTACAGAAAGGACATGAGCCACACAGGCAAGTTCATGGGAATAATCGGATTTTGGACAATCAGGAGATCATTTCCCTCCACAGCTACTTAATTCTTTGAAAGGGGCGCGTGTCCCACAAACACATCCAGCAGAGCCACAACATGACGACAGGTGTCAAAACTACCCCAGCGCATGCGGCCCCTGGAGGGAGCCTGTCTTTAATGACTTAATCAGTGCTTCTGAGAGGCTGGAGGGAGAACTCTCCAGACTCAGAACTTGTGACTCCACCTTGCTGTGAACACACGAACAGACAACAAGTGACGGCACCTCCGCCCGCCCGAGAGCAGCTTCCGGCCAAGCTCGGTGTCTGCAGAGGTCCGGAGGGGTCACTCACCCTCACCACTGCCTCAGAATGACAATAATCACTAAACCTGCTGCTACATTTTATAACTTTGGTGCAAATAAAAGACAGCACGTTACAAAGTTACCCATCTGGCCTTTTTTGATACTGTTTCAATGTAATCATTTTCGCAGCCTTTTACTTCACTCATTTAAAACCACTATATGGAAGAGTCTGCAGAGTCCCAGGCACAGAAGCCGTCCCACGCCCACGCGGAAGCTGCACCCCAGCGGGCAGCGCACCCTTCAAGAGCAGGCCCTGTCTCTGCTGACAAGCCCAGGCCCATCACATGCAGGTGAGGTCCAATCACCCATTGATGGATTGATTAATCAATGATATACCTGTAACAAAAAGCAAGCAAGTAAGTCCTTGCATATTTACAATGAAGACTTATAAAAACCCAGAGACAAATACACAAAACGTTCCAGGCCGGTGGGTCCACAGCAGTGGGCGCCCGTCCACTCCCCAACAGCAGGCACAGCCGTGGCGCTCAGCGGCTAAGCGGAAGGAACCGCACTGCTCTCTCTAACTTCCCTCACCCTCACAGGGCACTGGTGATGCTTCCTCAGGCTAAGAGGGCAGAAGAAAATGTGTCTAAGAAGGTGGGTGCTGGTGTCTTTCCTGCCACAGACAGGAGCCCTAATTCCCCCAGTCAGGGCCTCGGGGCATGTCTGGTCTTGCAGTTGGGAGTGTCCTCTGTGTGCAAACGCAGGGTCAACACAAGCAGCCACTGCAGACTGCAGACATCTCATTTAGGCCCTTTATTCACTGAACCACTTAAAACACTGACCCTGGCTGATGATATGAGGACTGGCACTGCCTTCCCAGAGCTTGTAAAGGTGAAAATGAAAACCAAGAATAAAAGTAAAAACTCAAATATCCATTTTCCCTAGGAGTTAACACTTTCCTTTTACAGCTAACTTACTCTCTTTACATTGACCCCAGTTCCATAAATTCTCACAAATATTCATGACTGTGACCATTTTTATGTGATTTTAAAAAAATATATTAGTACAGAAGGCAGAATCCAATACTTAGCAAGGGCCCCAAAACCGACAAATGATAATTAAAATAGCAATTTTAATAACATGCCTTAATAAATATCTCTGGATATTTTATTTAGTCATTACAAGCAGGTCTTTGGTTTTTCTAAATGACTTTCTAAAGAATGTTTTTAATGGGTATTGTTTTTGGCTATTATTGAAAGAAACGAAAACTAAACCAATTTCAATACACACCGGCACCAAGCGACAACAGTTATTAACAGCTCTCAATCTCCTGAGCTTTATCCCTATTTAAGTCTAAATATTCAAGCAGATAATACGAAAAGAACGAACAAACAGCCCCGCATCGTGCAGGGCTGCAAGTCCCCGCGCTGGCTCATGACACCACGACACCTGGCGGGGCCAGAGGCCAGCTCAGGAGTCACCCAGGCCGGCCGGCCCGCTACGGGGCTGAGCAGACCCACACTCGGGGGACAGGACAAAGGGCTCTGTCACCCAGCGCCCCGCCAGCTGCACGGGCAGGGCGCACTGCTGCCGCTCCGTGGGCCCCAAGGCTGTGCGGGCACCCAGCAGTGCGGGCCGGGTGACGCCTGCGCCCACTGACCGCGCTCCCAGCAAGGCGGCGAGAACGAGGGGCCTGCGTACGAGGGGCCCGCGTGGGAAGCAGCCGCCAGCCCTGACTGAGGAGCCGGCCTCGCTCCTCGGGCTGCTCGCCGCCCAGGCAGGGCAGGCGCCCCCAGCAGCAGGCTGTGAGGGCGAGGGGCCACGGGGCAGGCGGGCTCTCCCCGCAGCCGCCAGGTCGTGGACAGTGGAGGGGCCAAGAATGCTGCCCCCGAGCCCTGGGCGCACGCAGGCTCGCGACTCCAGAACCTGAACTGCTGGCCGCCGCGCCCGGAGAGTGAGCCGCGGGGAAGAAATCGCCGAGAGCAAACCAACTACAGAACCGGGGGCAAGAGGAGCCGCACGAAGCCACAGCGTCAGAAGGCAGGCCGAGGAGACACGCGAGCGCCTCAGACGGCGGAAGCGCCAGAGGACGCGCCAGGACAGGCAGGGTCCCTGGGCAGGGACGCAGGGACAGACGGCAGGACCGTCTGGGGAGACGGTCACAAAACAAAGAAAGTTCAATCCCAGCAGAACAGAGAAGCTGCCTGCAAGTCCCGGAGCACGGGGAAGGCAGGTCGGGGTCAGGGGCGGGGGGTCCCCAACATCGTCTCTGAGGTCGGCCGTCATGGGGACACACAGGGACGCAGATGCTGCTGTGCTCCTGTCTCCGGGGCCTCTGACCACCGACCCAGCCTCCCCTTGGCTCCTTTGCGACAGAGGCGGGCGTGGGCTCTGGAAAGCCGCGGGGCCCCCGCCGTCCGGTACAGATGCCCTCTGCTTGGACCTGGCAAAGCCACGCGGGCAAGCGCCCGTCCGTGAACAGGAGCCCCAGGGAAGGCAACCCAAGGGGGGAGAAGAGGGCGGGGTGCGAAGACGAGACTGAGCGAGGCCGACCGGCCCCCTGACCGCTGGCCGTGGCTTCCTGCATTCGTGGAACGGAGCTGCATTTATTTTCAATAAAAACACGCGAGCTGAACGAATCAAATAAACGGGTATCGAGTTTCACACCCACCCGGGGGCACTCTACCCAGGGCGCGGAAACGTGTGCGAAGCCAACCGCACTGCACCGCACTGCACAGCGGCGTGCAGAGGCAACACCTGAGAGCGGCTGCCCCCGAGTCCCGCCCCTGGAGTCTGAGAACAGACTTGGTATTTTAAAAGTATCAAGTCTTCCAAGAACCAAAACCGTGAGGGACTGCGGGGAGGAGGTGGCGGGAGGAGGCGGCCTGGTGCGCACGTCCCCGGGGCATCGGCCTCCAGGGGCGCTCTGACTTCAGACAGAGCCGTGGCTGGTCCCAGAAGCCTACCACCCACCCAAGGACGGGGCTCGGGGAAAGCTGGGGTCCCCTAGGCTGGACACCAAGGAGGAGGGACCCGAGGTGAGCACCCTGCAGGGACCCTCAGGTCATCGCGCGTGGACGGAGGCGAGAGCAGCGCCCCGAACCAGTAGCCGTGGTCACAGGGGCTGCCAAACTCTGAAGATCAGAGGAAACTGTCTGGAGGGAAAGCGCCCTCGGTGTCTCCCACCCCGGCCCGAACACAGGCACGGGGGGCCGGGTCTGGGAGGAGAAGGGCCACGGGCAGGGAGGAGCAGAAACAGACGCGCAACCCAGAGACCAGGCCGCTGAAACGTCACCCCAACTGTACCAACTGAGCCCAGGAGTTAGAATCTCCGGGCACTGCAGCAAACTGCCGGAAGCGACGCTGCTAAAACGGAGAAGGATAAGGTCGCTCTGAAACACGCCCCCAAGACCGACAGGCAGCCGAGAGGCGGGGTGCGGCGCCCCGAGGCCGGTGCAGAAGAGAGGACAGTGGGGCGGAGGACATGGCACATACGCGAGAGGGGCGGGCAGCTCGGACAGGCAGGCAGGTGGTCTGAGGGCCTTGAATCAGAGAGAAGCCAGAAAGAATGGTAAAATGTTTAAGTATCTAATGGCTGAGACTTCAGACTCAAATCTCAAAATATAAAATGTGCACAAAACCAACACAATATAACAAAACCAATCTCATTAACAAACAGGAAAATCTACACAAATCCGTGGAAAAAGTGAAAGCTCTCAAACAGCTCACAAGTAAAGCAGCAGATCAAGAAACTACAATTGAGAACCTCCCTGGTGGTGCAACGGGTTCAAGCGCTGTGGAGCTGTCAGCAGCTGCTGGCAGCTGCGAACTCGATGCCCGGCCGGGGAGATTCCCACATGGCACAGCAGACCTCTCCTGCCTCGCCTGCTGCTTCCCGCAGCAGTGTGTTTCCCTCCATCTGCCTGTTCTGTTCCCCACTCTGTCTCCAGTGGGTCCTCTTATCGCCCCACACCTGTGGCCTGCACCCCAGCTTGTACGCATAAATAAATAAAACCCCCCCCAAAAAAAAGAAAAAGAAACTACTATTGAAAACCATTTACAAAATAAGGATAACAAAAAGCAACTCATTCCAAACCCAGGAAAAACACTTGAAATTGTACAAAAGTGACACCAGCCTTAAATACTTTTTCCAGTTTAGTAATTAATGAAACTTATTATTCACCCAAGTTATTAAGGAGAGCCACAAAGCTATCATACAAATGAGTTTAGCCTAGCTGCAGAGGACTAGTTAGGCTAGTCCAAAAATATGCCAAAATATGCCAAAAAGTCACATTTTTATACATTTCCAATGTACAATTAGAACCCAGTGTTTTAAATGTATCTTCTACACGAGGAACATAGGGAATAAGCCCCAAACTGAAATCCTACATACGCTGTGTCTGGCATGTGTCCTAGAAGCAGGTACAGGGTGAACCCACGAGCAAGCCCACCTGCGGTTGCGCTGAGAGAACCCTGGTGCCCTCAGGGTACCAGGAGGGCTGCGGGAGACTGCCCCCTGGTGACAGAGCCCAGGAAGGAAGCCTCCCCATTTCTGAGAAAAGGGCCTGACGCATGTGCCGGCTGGCGCCTTTTGTTTCTAAAAGATAAGATGTGGGAGTAAAAGGTAAAATATTAAAAAGATGTGAAAAAAAATGCTCACAGTGTTTTCTCAAGGAGTGAAATCATTTAGTCTGTAACACGCAACACCAATGTCCGAGTGGGAAGAACACAGGGCCCCAGGCTCACGCAGTCGAAGAGCCAACCAAGGACAGACGTGACAGTTTCCAAGCAGAGCAACAGACCTAACAGGACCTCCTGCAAAGTCCCAGCAGGACGGGCCGGAAGACAGACGAGTTGGTTCTAAAATATACGTGGAAAGAAAATGGTTAAGATGGTTCTGAGAGAGAATCAGGTTGACAGGCTCACCCTCAGGACTCACCTCTCCCAAAAACCTACACATGACGTCCGCGGCTGTTCTGAAAAGCCAAAACTGGAAACCACCCAAAGACCCTTCGACAGGCAGACGCTTAAACAAACTGTGCTGCATGTCTACAGAAATACTGCCCCTCAGCAAGATGGCCGTCCTGACACGTGCAACAACGGGGCTGACCGCAGTGGTGAGGCTGACTGGAAAGGCAGTGCACTGTCTGACTTCATTCACACAGCATTCTCCAGATGTTACAGTGAGAAGAAGAATCAGCAGATGCCAGGGGCTAACTAGGGGGAAGCCATGACTGTAAAGGGATAAGGCAAAGTAGTGTTGGTGATGGAACAAGCAAAATAAGCCCAACAAACAAGAACGTCTCAGGGCTTTTAGGGAGAAGCTTTGCTTCCAGAACCGCCAGGCTCATGTGGAGATAAAGCATGATTGAACACCAGGCTTAGGCTTACAAGAACACGTAGCTTTTAAACACTCTCTCCCCATAGAAGTGAGGGCGGGGAATGCGCGCAGAGGAGCAGCCTTAGAGAAAGGCGAGGGACGGCACAGGAGGAAGCGGAGCGGGGCCCGGAGGCTGAGTGCGCGGCCTCCGGGACAGGGCAGTGGACTCTGCGGACTGAGAGGCTGGCGGGCTGTTGACCAAGGAGTCTGCGGGCAACTAACTTGTCGGTCAGGACGTGGGAAGAAAGATTCAATGAAGGTTTTCACTGACATTTAGATTCTAGAGAAAGAATTAAGCATCAAGGATGATTCTGGGCTTTGAAAAGTCTGCAACCTACAGAAATTGAGAAACCAAGTCATAGATGTCATCAAAACTGTCAACGTGAGGGACAAAGAACAGTTAGCTACCCGCTGCCGGCGAGTGAGGGTGACGGGAAGACTCAGTCACAGGAGCAGCCGCGGCTACGCAGGACGAGTAAGTGCAGAGACCCGAGACCCGAGACCCGAGACCCGAGACCCGCGTGGCCGCAGCTGAGATGTACAGGGCGAGCCGACGGCAGCCGCTCCCCTCCCAGAGGCAGCCATGAACGTGTGAGGAGACCTACTAACTGCCAGACTGTGCTGGTTCACAAGTGGATGTATAGCACATCATGCTGTCCACAACTACATGCTATTTTAATTTTAAAATGTATTCAATAAGATAAACACATGTTATATTAAAGAGGCAAGTTGGTCAAACGTGCTGTCCAACTGCTTATTTCTCCAAGAACCAAAAAGTCAGTAATGTGGGCAAAGGGAAATATATCACAGGACATGTTTTTTTTAATTCAGGATGTGTCAGATGCAACGACAGTTTTATTTAAAAATTACAGTCAACAGAAAATATACCTATAAAAATTAATCAGCAAAACTGTGTGAAACAATATAAAACTCTGTGGCAGATTAAAGCTGGTTGCAAACGATGATACTTCTCGCCCGGGTTGGCGTCTCCCCCCACTGCCAAGCATGGGCTGGCTGGTGGACACCCCAAGCAGCGGAACAGCGCTGGCGATGCCAGGAGTCCCCACGAAGCCCCAGCATGCACAGCACCCCCTCAATGGCGCCTGCTCACCCCACACACAAAGGCCTGAGACGACGCCAAGCACGTGTGGGGCCCAGCCAGGTCCAGCCTGACCTGCACCCTAACAACACACCAAGTAGGAAATCCTGGGCCCCCCAGACCAGTCTGAGCACCAGCAAACAGACCAGTGAACAGACTCAGGTGACCCCAGTTGGGGCTCACAGAGCTGCCCAGTCAAGCCCTTCAATCGCTGACCCACAAAATCCCAACACGATGTTTGTGTTTCAAACAATTATG
Source organism: Scalopus aquaticus (assembly GCA_004024925.1). Classification (NCBI taxonomy): domain Eukaryota; kingdom Metazoa; phylum Chordata; class Mammalia; order Eulipotyphla; family Talpidae; genus Scalopus; species Scalopus aquaticus. The sequence continues at coordinate 223,039 of PVIJ01000824.1, forward strand.
TTCTGGGATGATAAGTTATGCATCAATGTTGAACTGAAAATTTCTTTTTAAATTTGTGTTTGACACACTTCTAAATTACCACCGATAAAGGAGGAAATATAAAATCAAAAAATAGCTGGAGATGGGCCTCCCTGGTGGCTCGAGGGGTTAAGTCTCAGCACCATGAAGCTGTCCGCAGCCACTGCAGCACGAGTTCGATCCCCAGGCAGGGAGCTTCCCACAGGGCACAGCAGACCTCTCCTGTCTCCCCACTACTCCCGTCAGCAGTGTCTCAGTGGATTGGCCTGTTCTGCTCCCCACTCTGTCTCTGGGGAATCCTCTCACCACCATGCCTCTGGCTTACACTCAGCTCTTGTATGCATAAATAAATAAATCTTTAAATAGCTGGGAAGCAACAAAAATAATGACACAATCTATCAGAACCTGTGAGAATCTCAAAAGCAGTACTAAGACCACCCAGCAATCCAGGCCCAGAGCAGGAAATGCAAAATGAAGTCCCGAAACCAAGGCACCTTAGGGGGTGGGGCAGGGACAATGAGGGTGGGAGGGACCAATGGGCCAAGGTGGAGGCCTGTTGGGGCCCCGGACATAGACAGGGTGTGAGGGCACTTATCTGTAGAGGTTTGGGCCTATCACCCCAAAACAGCATACACAATCATGTCAACCTCCTTTACCTCGATAAATGTAACAGGGAAAACATACAAAAATTCTTGTCTGAAAGAATGTCTCCAGCCAGTCACAGACTACGTATCTCCTCGGATGTGTCTCTGCTCCAGTCTCCTGACTCCAGAGCCCAAACTGTCCAAGATGCGACCAACTCAAGCTCTGACTAAGGGGGAAGGGCTCTGCCCTCGTGCAGGCGTGACCCGGTGTGATTTCTACCCACAACCCACCAAACACGACTCATCACGTGGCCCCTCAAAGGCCAGGAGCTGCCGTCCCACCACGTATCCAGAAGGAGAGTCGGAACTAGTGGTAGAGTCAAACAAGTAACAGCCACCATGGGTGTGCATAACGCACTTTAAGGAATATCAAAAGAGAGAAAAACAACAGCTCCACATGAGAAGCGCAAGGGACAAACTCCACATCCAGAGAAGGCTAGGACCGGCGAGTGGGACGGCGCGCGCGGCTTCCTCCTGGGTCGGCGGCACTATCCAGGAGCAGCAGGTCCGCTCGGTGCGGTGTGGATGGCCAAATGCTTTGAGTAACACTTTCTAGCACAATGACATCATTAAAGTTTCCAGTCTCAGAGACAAGGCACATAGAGGGCTTTACACAAACTATTACCCATATCACCATTTACCAGATTGTTACTGGGCCCAAAAGGAGCGAATTGCAGTTAATATACACAAGCTTCACGCCGATCCCACCCATTTCATCAGGCGAACTGACAGAACAGAAGCCGCTTACCTGTCTACACCAAGTGAAAACTAATGCTAAAAGTCCCGCCACCACTAGCAAATCAACAGGCCATAACCTCACATTAACAACTGGGACAGAAGGCCATCTACGATTTCTATACGTGATCTAGCAGACTCACGCATGAATCTACCGGATTCTAAGTGTCAAGTAACCAAGGAATCTACCCCTGCTTGGGCACAGGTGGGGTGAGGGCACGTTTTGAGGCAGACCCGCGCATCCTACACTTTCCAACAAGAGCACGGCTTGGCAGTCAGAGAGCTGGGGGCTTTACTGTGCCAACAGATAAATCTGAGACATTTCTGGGCTGTGCACAGACAGTAACTCTAGTTTGATGACCACTGATAATAAATAGTTCATCAACCTATTAAAAAGACGCCTTATGTACCATCTAAAACGTGTACAATTACATAAAAACTTATGCTAGAAGTGACCACAGCGTCCCGGCTGGTATTAAAGGAGCACAGAAAGCACCACTCCATGCACCAACGAAACGCCAGACTGAAAACTTACCGGCTCTCCCTAGCCCCGAAGGGAGCCGTCCTGGGTAGCACTGGAGGCACAAACGGGCCAGCACAGAGGATGGAGACTCGCCGGAGCAGAACCACTCCAGGGACTGGCGCTGGGCTGCAACCTCAACTGTGACGGACCAATCACCCAAGAGAAAGCCCCAGGGCTCCCCGCACGTTTGTGCCTTCCACCCGCGGGAGCGCTGCCAACTTCTCGGTATTGAATAATTTAAGAAAACTCCCCTGTGCTTGGGGTAGGGGGTTGTTTTGACATTCACCAGCGCATTCTACACTGACTGACCCAAGTCTGTCACCGCGACACACTGTTCCACCAGACCCCAACCTGCTGGAGTTTCATCAGTGCCTGGGTGACCTGGAGGTAAAGGAAATATACAACCCCACCCCTCCAGTCATCCCACCCCCCTATAAGGGGAGGGAAGGCAGAAGCACACAGAAAGTTCACAGCGCAGAGGCGAGGCCGAGCACGAGACTGAGCGGCGGTCACAGCACTGTTCAGCGCCTCCCTGCGAGAGCTCAGCGACTAATCATCACAGGCCTGCTCGCAGCAGCTCCTTCCAGCCATACACAAAACACCAAGAAATGCAAGCGAGAAAAACACTCTAAAAGAAATGAAGAATTCCTCAAATGAGCTTCTTAGTAGACTAGGTATGACAGAAGAAAGACTCCGAGCTAGAACACATCTCAACAGCAACCTCCAAAACGATAACAAAAAGAAGGAAAAACGACTGGAAAGAAAAAAACAGAGTAACATCTAAAACTGTGGGAGAACAACAAAATGTCTAACGTGATGGGGAAAGCCAGAAGGAGAGAGAAAGGAAGGGCAGCAAAGCATTCAACAGCGCTGGGAACAGCCCCGGATGAACGTACGACAACCAACCGCCAGAGCGCGCCACACAAGGGCTACACCCAAAACACAGGGGCTGCAGGTGACATTCAGACCACAGGAAGTCACAGATAAAGGACAAATCTGACCTAGAGAGGAACAAAAATGGTATTACATCTGCTCAGAAACTGGCAGATGACATGAGGAGAGGAAACGCCCACTCACCCTGAGACCTTCGTCCCCTCACACCACAAACAAAGACATTGCGAGGCAGAAGCAACACCGCAGACCACAGCCTCTCAGGGGCACAGATGCCAAACTCAACAACTGGCGCCAAAGAGGGACAGAGGAGGTGTCGGGCGCCGCGACCAAGCGGGCTTTCTCCCAGGCATGTGGAGGGCTGGCTGGTTCGTCGTGGGAAAATCTACCCCGTCCTCCGTCTAATCAAGCAGCTGAAAGAGAGCCATCACGTGATCGCGTGAAGTGAAAAGGCATTTGACAGACTCAGAACCAGTCGTTACAAAAACTCTTAGTGGAGCAAGAATAAAGGGAAACACCTTCAATCTGATAAAGAATTGGTACCAAAACCCACAACCAACGTCGTATTTCACGGTGAGAAAACAGAGACGCTTTCCCCCATTGTCAGGAATGAGGCAAAGATGTCCCCTCACACTCCTATTTGCCATCACACTGGAGGTTCCGGTTAAGACAATGGGACTGGAAAGGAAATGCAGGCAGGATGATGGGAGAGAAAAAACAAAACCTCCTTTGTTTGCAGATGTCATCTATGTAGAAAACCCAAAATAATCCACCCGAGTTTGAGGCTGCAGGATACTCCCTAATATATGCACCAGCAGGGAACAAACAGAACTTGAACTATTTCAACAACATCATTACATGAACACCCCTCCCAAAAAATGCCAACACTTTCGTGAATCTAACAAAATACGGGCGAGATCTATAAGACCCAAACTATAAAGTCTGATGAGCTAAATCAACGAAGAGAAGCGATTGGGCGCCAGCCCAGCAGCCCCGATTTCTGCGTCTCTTCTGCGTTTCCCCTTAAAAAGAACAGGGAGTCCTTAGAGAAAATCACATTGTCACAAAAGTGAGCTTTTAAATTGACTAGAAATTTATATTCCCATCTCAGGCAGAGAGAATTAAAGACGGCCCTGGACAGCACTGCTGCCAAAGGGCGGGGCTCTGAAACATTTTGAGATGGTGTTAAAAGGACACAGGACGGACCAAAAGAGGCTCCCAGCAGAACAAGGCAACTCTAGTAAAAAGAAAAACTAGCACTGTAAATGGCCAAATCTTTTTGTTTTAAAGATTGATTTATTTATGCATACAAGCTAGGGTATAGGTCAGATGTGTGGGGTGGTGAGAGGGTTCACCAGACATAGCGGGAGCAGAAACAGGCAGATCAATGGAAATACACTGCTGAGGGGAGCAGTGGGCGAGGCAGGAGAGGTCTGCTGCGCAGTGTGGGAATCTCCCTAGCTGGAGATTGAACTCATGCTGCAGTGGCTCTGGACAGCTTCATAGTGCTGCGCTTAACCTGTTGCGTCACCAGGGAGGCCCTAATTGGCTAAATCTTAATCAGCCAAGTATAATTAACTAAAACAAGTTTGCAAAGGCCCAATTACATAATGATTCTCAAAGAAAAATGGAATTTCTTCTCTCAATAACCAACACTTCATTAAAGTTGACTTTATTCATAAAGGACAACGCACGAGACTAATGATGGCCGCCACCTCCAAACGGGTCTAAGCTTCCCCCGCAAGAACCGAACAACGCAGCAGATTGGCTTGGAGACAGCTTGCCACTTGCCCAATGGCCACCTACAGGACACTGTGTATCACCGGCCACGGCCAAGCATGTGCGCACGTGAACAAGCATGCTTCGATTACTTCAGTCACCAGAGCAAGGCGTGGAGGCAGGGGCTTTCCAGGAGACCCTCCAACAAACACTGCGTCTTGAGACCTGCAGAGATGCTAATACCGTGCAGTCAACTCAAGGGCGCTTTTACAGAGACTACAAATTTGTAAGACTCTTTGTTTGAGTTACCTGCAGGCTGACAGTTTTAACAATTATTAATTGTTCTTTATCCATTCCGTTACTATTCTCCTTAACTTACGTGTTCACTAAAAAAAATGGACAAAGGTCTTTCCAAGGACAGAGGAGAGGAAAGATCAACACATTGGTTTTATTTAACGTGGGTATGAAAGGCCAGGATTAGCTCTCTTTCCTGTTAAACCTCTCACGTCTCACTCGCGGCGACACGAGGGGCCAGTCCCAGAGCGGCCGTAGCTCAGCACACAGGAGCGTGTAGGAGGAGCCGGCTTCACGGGGCCGTGCACGCACCTCAGGGCTGCAGGACTGCGGCACTGGCAGTGCCGGGGCCCACGCATGAGCGAGCTCTCAGAGCAAAATGAAATCTAGGCCCTTTGACGATGCAGTAAATCAGAAATGACAGGACTACTTGGGGAACCTTCTCTATGTCCTCGCTGCAAGTGAACAACGACCTGGCTTCTTCAAGGCACCAGAAGTGCAACAAGCCAGAAACTGGCCTGGTTTAACCTTCCGCTTCACGACAATATTCACTAAGGGAACATGTGTTTACCTCGCGCACACACTGAACAACAAAACAACTCTCAAACACTGGAATTCCTGTTTAATCCAGTTATAATTTAGCTTTAATAAAATATTTCTCTACAAACATTAATTTCAGAGTTGGGGATGGCAGCTCTGAACTTAGCATTTTACTTTGTCATTATCTATCAAACCGCTTCAGCAGACAAAACATTTCAGAACTCAGCATACAGACAAATGCTAACGACACAAACTGCGCGCATGTCGTTTAATTTCAGCAGGTATCGGTACCTGTTTCCATAGTATTTTCTGTCTCTGCCGTCTCCAGCCCGTCCATACTGTCCTCATCTTCCACTGCAGCTTTTCCTCTACTTCGAGGCCTACAAAGAAATAAATACATACAGTTAAATGCCAAAGTTTAAAGCTCAAAATTGTACTCACATAATGCAGAAGCTGAAGTATGTATACAAAAGAGCTTGGGCAATTTTTCCTAAAATTAAAGTTCAAAATATACAGCCAAGAACAACACCTTCATGCACACACATGCATGCGCTTCTCAGCCAAATGGAGACAAAAGAGAATCAAAAAACATATTCAATTAATCCAAAGCAAGCAGGAAAACAATTTTTAAAAGAAGGAAAAAAAGGACAGAGATGGAACAAACGCAAAACAATGAGCAAGAAGACATATCTGACTATTCAAATGCATCTGCATCAAAAACGTTCCATGCCGATGGTCTAAACACTGCAATTATAGAGCGAAGACTATCAGGCTAAAACAGGCAGGGCCCTCGATATGCAGTCTATGCGATATACACCTCAAATATAAAGACCCTTCCAGAATAAAAGAACAAGAAAACTACAGGGACCGTATTAGTAAACAAAGTTGCCTTCCAATAAAGAGCATAAGACCTAAAGATGTACACTTTGTACGATGCAAGTGTCAATTAATCAAAAGAGACATAATCCTAAATAATAACACCTGCATCCAACACCCAAGCTTCAAAATACATTAAGAAGGAAATTACACTGGCATATCCAACAACTATTCATTAAATTACATCGGTACCCACAGAAGTTATCAAGACTGAGCCGCATTAAGGTGGACCGAGCGGGCCCTGTTACCCAGCCCCCAAGACAGCAGAACACCTACTGTCTCCAAGCTCACACTCCACGGCAGATGTGAAACAAAGTTCAGCAAATCCACAGACAGAATAGAACTCTGGTCATGATGGAATTAAGTTGAAAAAGAAATCAAAACAGATGTATGTAATGTACTCAAATATTTGATTAAACACACATGCGCGCGCGCACACACACGTCTCACCCAGCAGTCAAGAAGAAAAAATGACAAGGGAACTAAAAATTCCTTCAATTAAATGAAAATATGGCTTTTTGAAATTTTAAGCTGCGGGTTAGCAGTGAATAGAGCAAAATTCACAGTTGTAATAGTTGTCAGAAAATAAGAAAGCCCTCAACTCTAATAAAAATGCAAGCCTCCACTTTAAGTAATCAGAAAATGGACAGATCAAAGCCACAATAAGTAGAAGGAAAGAAATAATCAAGAGCAGAAATAGTGACACAGAAACAGAGCAGTAGAGAATTTTTTAATCAACACAACCAAAAGATGGTTCTTTGAAAAGAATAAAACAAATGACTCTTCAGCAAAAAAATAATCAAGAAGAGAGGGAAAAAAGCCACAAACTGCCAATAGAAAAATGAAAGGTCACCATGAGTGACACGATGCACACTGAGAGCGAAAGTGAAAGTACCATAAATGATTTTTAAGACAATAAATCAACAATTTAGATGAAATGAACAAAATCACTGGAAGGCAAAAATACCCCCCCCCCAAAAAAAAAGACATTGGCTAGAAACAGAAAATCTGAATAGCAAAATACTATTTAAAAAATTGAATGTGGGGCCTCCCTGGTGGCGCAGAGGGTAAGCACAGCGCTGTGGAGCTGTCCGCAGCGGCGACGCGAGTTCGACGCCCGGCTGGGGAGATTCCCACATAGCACAGGCAGACCTCTCCTGTCTCCCCGCTGCTCCCCTCAGCAGTGTGTTTCTGTCGATCTGCCTGTTCTGCTCCCCGCTCTGTCTCTGGTGAACCCTCTCGCTGCCCCGCGCCTCTGACCTGTACCCCGGCTTGTATGCAAAAATAAAAAAAATAAATCTTTTAAATAAATAAGTAAATAAAATAAAAATGAAGTAAATATGAACTCAACAAAGAAAATTCCAAACCCTGATGGGTTTACCAACCTTTAGGAAATGATACTAATCCACATTAGGTTCAGGAAACAACGGGGAAGAAGTACTTCTAACTTGTTCTATGACGTCAGCATTATATTGACAGCAGAATCAAACAAGGACATTATGTCAACTGTTATCCATCATAAACATGAATCTATTTCATTGAATTAAAAAAGTGCCCATCTGCCACCTGCTTTTCACAGATACTATAAATGGTCATACCAAATCAAAACAAAGATAATGCAAGAAAATTAAATTATAGCCTGTTCTTCACTTTTAAACACTAAAAATCTCAAACGAAAGATTATCAAAAAGTTCCAGGTCTACATAAGACTGGAGAATACACACCCGAGTGTCTCACCCACCATAAAACCTGGAAACGATGGGCCAACAACCGTCTGAGTTTCCTTAAACACATATAATGGCAGATTGCGCAGGATAACTCGACACACCCGGCCTGGACTCCCAGCGGCCTGGGCCCTAATCACCACCACGAAGACTTTGGAAGTGAGCTAACAGCCCTCTGACCAGGCTCCAGACTGACCAGTTTGGTAACTGCACACAGTACAGATGTAAATAGGACTGCAAGAGCTTGAAAACTAAACTACCTTTTTACCACTTCCACAAAAGACAGGTGACACCTGCAGCCTGGGCCTGCCCAGATCAAGTACCTGCTAAAGCAAAAATATCAACAATGCCCAAAGAGACTTTGAAAACCCATCTGCTCAAAACGTAACATTCAAAATGGTCAGGATGCCATCTAAAATTACTTGGTATACAAAAATATCAAATCACATTAAAAATACAGTGCACAAAAGGCCAATGATAAAATGACCCAGATGTTGGGATTATCTGATGAGCTTGTTTAGGCAGGTATTATAAAATGCCCAAATGAGCAATTCTGAACACTCTTAAATTTTAAAACAGAAAATAAAGAACAACAAATAAAGAACAGCAAGAAAAAAATAAAAAATTACAAAAACACAAAATAAAAAGCACATTAAAAACAAGTAAGAATAAAAACAAGTAAGTAGCAGGCTTAAATTAAAACATTATTAATAATTCCATTAAACATAAGGAATCTAAATACTCTAATTAAAATACGGGGATTGTCAGAATCTATTTTAAAAACATGGCCCAAATAAATACACTGCCACATGAAAATCAATTCAAATATGATGATATAGTTAAGGAAACAGATAAATCATGAAACACTAGTCAAAATTAAGCTAGAGTAGCTATGCTAATAGACTTCAAAACAAAAATTACCAGAAATAAAAAGGGACATTAAATATTGATAAAAGGGTCAATTCGCCAAGAACACATACTTCTAACTCTACGTATGTGCATACCTAGCAAAAGAACTTGAAAATACATGAAGCAAAAAGAATGGCATAACTGAAAAAAATAGCTCCACGATTATACTGGGAAACCGCACTCCTTTCTCAGCAGCAGATAGAACTAGTAGAAAATTAAATCTCCAAACAATTCAAAATTAAATAACACACTGCTAAATAACCCACGGGCCAACAAGAAATTGTCAGAGAAAGGACATATTTTGAATGAAAATGAAATACAGCATATTAAAATGTATAGACTACAGCTAAAACAAGTTAGGAATGAAACCTGTAACATTAAAAGCTTATATTAGAAAATAGGATCTAAAAACCAACTATGTAAGCTTCTAGCATAAGACACTAAAAACAAAACCCAAATCAAGCAGAAGGAAATAGTCAAGAGCAAAACAAATTGGAAATATAATATGAAAAATCAGTGAAATCACACATGCCATAAGGCATTCATATCCAGAATATAGAGAACTTTTAAAACTCACCTACCAAAAAAAATTTTTTAAATGAGCAAAGGATTTTAAGAGATACTTCTCCAAAGATATACAAATGGCCAATAAGCACATGAAAAAGTAATCAGCATCTCTAATCTTTTAGAAAATACAAATCAAAACCACAAAATACCACCTCAGACTCATTAGAATAGCTATTATTTTAACACTTTGTGTGCCGGTGCCCCTTAAATTGACCAGCCCTTGGGGCCGGCCATTTTCTGTGCCACCGCATGAATGGTAGAAGCATTCAAGAAAACACACACAACTCCTGAACTACTGGATATTAAAAAAACTGTCATATCGCTCATAAAACACCTTACACTTTCACCAAAACAATAAGTAAAGCTTCTAGACTGAGCACGATCAAAGGAATAGCTCCTAATAGTTCCAAATCAATCCGCCGTGGCATGAAAAACCGGAGACTAGATGAATATGTATTAATACGTGAGCGGCCACCTGATTCTGGTGACAAAAACACGTACTAATACGTGAGCGGACCACAGAGTGTTTAAAAAAATAGTGAACACGGGGCCTCCCTGGTGGCGCAGCGGTTAGGCGCTGCGCTGTGGAGCTGTCGGCAGTGGCTATGCGGGTTCGATGCCCGGCCGGGGAGAATCCCACATGGTGCAGCAGACCTCTCCTGCCTCGCCCACTGCTCCCCTCCGCAGTGTGTTTCCGTCGATCTGCCTGTTCTGCTCCCCACTCTGGCTCTGGTGAACCCTCTCGCCACCCCACGCCTCTGGCTTGTACCCCAGCTTGTATGCATAAATAAATAAATCTTTAAAAAAAAATAGTGAACACGAAGTATGTATGGTGAGGCTGTGGAGAGACTGGAACGCTCACAGAGTGCTGGTGGGAACGGACGAGACAGTGGAAACCAGTGTGGCAGATTCTCAGAAACTTAAAAATACCACCTAATCCTGCAACCACACCTGTGGGTACACATTCAAGATCCGAAAAGGTCTCAAAGAAGTATTTGTACATCCACGTTCGTAGCAAGATATTCATAATACCTGAAACAGAAGCAAGCCAATGCCCACCTCAAGATCAATAAACCAGCAAAATGTGGGGTAGACAACGGAGCGTTATTCAACCCTAAAAGGAAGTGATCCTGATACAGGCTGCAGCACGGGCGAACCACGAAGACATCAGGCCAGGTAAGGAAGACAATTCCTGCATGATTCCACACATACGAGGTTCTCAGGAGCCAAAACCACAGAAAGAAAGTAGAACGGTGGGGGCCCAGGCGTGGGGGGTGGGGGAAATGGAATTGTGTCTGACGGCAGCAGAGTTCTGGGGAGCAATGGTAATGGCTGCACAACAACATGGACGTACTTAGCGCCACTGACCTGAACACTTCGACATGGTTTGACAGCAGGTGTTAGGTGTGGTTACCACAATTTTAAAAACTGCAAAAGAGGCCGCTCTCCTGCCGCCTGTGACTGTGCAGCTGTTTCTTTTCACAAAACTTTTCCCTTTGCAAAGCAGCAGCAGCCGCTCCCTGCCCACCAGTGGCTATGCAGGTGCTGTCTTTATCTTTCTCCTTTTCCTAATAAACCTGTCTTTCCAAAATATGAAATAAAATTGTGAAAGAAAAAAGAAGCCACACCTACCTATAAAAATCATCTTCCCTAAAAGGCATCCATCTCCTTTCCAAGGGCCGTAAGTGACAAGGACAGTAACATTTATTAGGCGCCTGCTGGATGCGAGGCATTACGTAAATACTGAATCCTCTTAACCAACTGCACGAGGATGACACTGTTCCCACTTCACAGTAAGCAAGTGGAGATTCAAACTAGGTAAGTTACCCAAAGTCACTTGAGACCCATGAACTCTTGATGAGTCTGTCAAGCTACTGGCTCGTGAACATTTGTCGGGGCTGGGGAAGCCAGCTGTCGAGGGCCAGTCCCCGTATTTGCCACCCTAAACTATAACTTTATACAGAACTCTACTACTGCGCCCCTCACATATCAAAAGGGGAAGGGGAAAACCTCCCTGTGCATCTCAGGACTTCACGCCACTGGCCCGGACACACCAGAGCAACCCGCACGCTCTGAAAAACTAGAGACGGAAACAGACACTCAAGTGGATGTCTCTGTACACCTGTGTCCACTGCGGCCTTGTCCTCAACAGCGCAAAGGCAGAAGCACCCAAGTGTCCACTGGCTGAGGAACAAAGGAAATTTGGTTGCCCCACACCGCGGAATATTACCGGCCCTTAAAAAGGCAGAAGCCCTGACACACTCCATCAACAAGCCTTGAGGACGTTACGTCCACTAAAGGAAGCCAGTCACCACAGGGCAGCTGCTACCCGAGTCTTCTCATGTGCAGCGTCCAGAGCACTGCGGCCCAGAGGCAGACAGCAGAGCAGGGCTGCGAGGGGCTGGGGGTGGGGGACACTGCTGAAAGAGCACGGAATTTCAACGTGGGGAAGACAAAGTTCTGGAGACCGAAGGGCGCTGCTGTAACGGGAATGCGATCGCTACTGAGCATTTACCTAACCATGGCTAAGCTGCCAGGCTTCTGCTGCGCCCCCATTAACAGTCAGTGAAGCCAAAAGGTCCCTGCAAAGACAAATAAAACTGACAACCTTTTAGTAACACGGACAAAAAGGAAGACAAACGAAAATACAGGGGTGGAAGGGGGGCTGCACCCCGGACCCCAGCCATCAGAAGGGCGAGGAAAGACTGTCCCGGGCACCTACACCCCCCGACACTCGCTCAGCACCCGCCTGGGGGCACTGCCCACCCTCCAAGAGGGCAGCCGCCAACTCGCCCTGGGGCACAGGCCCGCGGGCAGCCCCGTGGCTAGTGAGGAAACCAGAGCGCAAACCTCGCTCGCTAAGCCCCCCCGCCCCCGGCTACCGAGCCGCCTGGCGCCGACCCGGCTCCTCGGGAGGAGAGGGGACGCGCACTCGCTTCAGGTCGCCCGGACCGCAGCCAGCCAGAGCCCACACACCCAGGCGCCAGGGTGGGGCGGACACAGGAACCCCCCGGGGAGGAGCCAGCCGGCCCAGACTGCAGCGGACACGCCCGGAGACCCGTGGGGCGCACCCCAGGGGCGCAACGCTGGTTCAGTGTCCCCAAAACACCCACGTCATCAGTCACCCTAGCAAACCAAATCGGGGTCAGCCAGACCCGGCCTCGGCATGTCCGAACCCCTCTCCGGGGACACTCGGGTCCGCACGGAGAGGCCGCGGCCTCGGGGGGGCTCCCTGAGCGGGGAGGCCCCGCCGGCCGCGACCCGCCCGCAGCCGCCCCCGCGGGCCTGCCCGTCAGCCCCGCCGGCCTCTGCCCAGGCCCTGCGGCGCCGACACCCAGCGGCCGCCCCAGGGCAGCGGGGCTTATGGAGGCCCGAGCCAGCCCCAGGGCTCTCGAGCCACAGCCGCTGCGCCCCCGCGGCCCACGACATTCCCTGCGGGCCGGACGCCAAGGCCACGCGAGCCCGGGCGCCGCCCAGTCAGGCGGCCGAGGCCGTCACGCGCGGGGCCTGGAGGCCGGTGAGGGCCCGGGCCGGCCAGGAGGCGCCCGCGAGCGGGGACGCGGCCCCAGAGCCACCGGCTCCGAGGCGCGGCGGACGACTGAGCCGGCCCGGAGCGGGAGCGGCCCCTCAGCAAGCTTCGGAGCTCAACCTGAGAGGAACGGGAGGGCCGCGGGCGGGGCGGGCGCCGGGCCGTGGCCAGGGTGGCTGGGGCGGGGCCGCTCCGCCCGCGCCGCGACTCGACTCTGAAGAGCCACTAACCACCACGAGGCGGGGCCGCCCGCGCCGCCACAGAAAGATCTGGGAGCAGCGGCCTCACAAGCGGAAGTGCGCCGGCCACGCCGGGCTGCGGGGGCTGCGTGCGCGGGGGCTGCGTGCGGGGGGGGGGGCTGCGTGCGCGCGTCGTGCGCACATGGTGTGCCGCATGCGCATGCGCATGCGCGGCCAGCGCCGTGTCCACGCCCGACACCGCAGCGGCCTGGCAGGACTGCGCCGCCGTCCCCTCCCGCGCAGGAAGGGCACCCCGGAGGCCGAGCAGGCTCTCTGGCGCGTGTCCTCGGGGGCGCCCATGTCCGGCTCTAAGTCAGAAACGACGGGAGGCGCTAAAGGTGCTTTTCCTCAGGAAGCAGGGCGAGGGTTCCTCACGCTGCAGCTCGGGGCCACCGGCCATCCTGCCCTGCGCGCGAAGCCAGCCACGCCGGCCAGTGAGCACACGGTCCGGGGACCCTCGTAGCTGGGCGTCCGTGCGAAGACAGACGGCCGTTTCCGGTACAAACACGCCTGGTTTCCCCCTCGGACACTGGACCCACTGCGGAGCGCGCAGGGCGCCAGCACCGCCGGGAGCCCGGCCATCTGTGCGGGCGATCGTGGGCTACGCACCGTCAGCACCTCCTTCCCGCCGTTCTGCTCGGCTCCGACTTACAGCTCCGTGCGTGACTGCAAGCACGGTCAAATCCTGAGGCTGGGCTGACTGTCCACGGTCCGAGTATGGTTTGACCCTGCGGCCACCTAGAGTGAGTCACTTACTAGATAACACTAATCTTCCTTAAAAGCATTCCTTACACGGTAGTATTTTTTTTTTTAAGATACGAAAAGAAAGCCTCACTAGAAAATGCAGACAGAACCAGCCATTGAAAAGGAATAAAGTGGCCTTTAAACATGACACCTTCAATCTTACCCACAGGATCAGAAATGGACATGGAAGCCTATCAATAAGCAGAGTGGCAACACCCTCGTGGGCAGGTTACAGGAAACAGACCCCAGCAGAGAGTGAACTGCGCAGCTGTACCAAACAACCTAAATATAGAGCACAGAATATAGCTCTTATTTAGTCTTCTGTGTCACAGAGTTGAGAAAATCATCTGGTAATTATAAAGTCTAAAACAGTATGCAAGAAATTGTCAGGGCGGATTTATGGAGCGACAAGGACATTATAACCAAAGCAAAGAAGAATCAACACTAACCATATTCCCATCAACTAGCCGGCAATCATCACAACAGCTCAGAATGGGCATCATCGTTCAAACCGGCCTCTACCCGCCCACAGAACAAGTGTGAGGTCTCTCTGTGCAGGTGCCCCCACAGCTGGCAGCCACACGTGGCATCCACATGTGTGGTAGGCACCGAGGTTTCACAAAGGACGAGTAATGGTGAGGCAGGCATCACCATTACCTTAAATAAAATTACTTCAGGAACACCTGAAAATATCATTTTTATCATTATCTTATTTTACCACTTTGCAATCAGAGTTTACAGTACATATAGAATTTGCATTTGTTCAAAAAAACACACATGGAAGAGATCCGTGTAACATCAACTTCTCAGAAGGTCCTTGAATTAAGTGACAAACTTGAACACCTATTTCACCTGAAATTTCCTTTTCAGTAAGTTTTGAAGCAAGAGGAATGTGGGACCTATACTTTCTGTCCAGGTGCAAAACCTAGACAAACCTAAAAAGGCCCTAAAAAATGAACTCTTTTAAAAGATATCAACCCATTTTTAAAAAATCTTCTTGTGCCCTAATGAACAATTTCCAAAATAATGTTCTGCGATGAAGTACAGAAAGACAGGATAAAGGGAAGCACTAAGGTTACAGTGGCAAAGAAGGATTTATGAATAAAGGACCGAAAATGAAAACTACCAAATTTCCAAATGGAAACACTGCCAGGAGAAAACAACTCAAAATAAACACCAACATGGAAGGGTTTAACCCGGACAAGCATGAAAAAAGATGGCAGAAACGATTCCAAACGTACATCGGTAGCTTTGCAGCCTGTGGGTGAACCCACGTCTCCAGCTGGAAGACAAAAAAGACCAGACGAGGGGAACAATCAAACGGTCTCGGGCTCCAGCGCGACCGCCACCCTGCGACTGAGTGGACAACGATAAAGGGAGCGCAGAGGCCGGACATTCTCGAGCTCAGTCAGCAAGTGAAGTCTGAAACAGCATTAAGAGCTCCTCGCTTGGGTCTCCCTGGTGGCGCAGCAGTTAAGCACCTCGCTGAGGAGCTGTCAGCTGCTGTTGTAGCATGAGTTTGATGCCCGGCCAGGGAGCTTCCCACAGGGCGCAGCAGACCCCTCCTGTCTCCCCGCTGCTCCCTTCAGCAGTGGATTTCAGTGGATCTGCCTGTTCTGTTCCCCACTCTGTCTCTGGGGAGTCCTCTCACCACCCCACACCTCTGGCCTGCACCCCAGTTTGTATGCATAAATAAATAAATCTTTTTTAAAAAGGTTATTAAAAAAAAAAAAGAGCTCCTCGCTCAGCGAGCACTCTGGAAAGTCTGTGGCCCTGGCACTGCCCAGGGCCGACAGAAGCTGAGCCAGGGACAGCCAGGCCCCGTGGCGGGAGCGTGGACCCAGCCCAGCACCGGGCAGTCCCACTAGGGACTGGGGCCTTCGCCAGTCCACGTGGCTTTTCACAGCTGGGAATAAAAAAAAAATTGTGTTTCAAACTGAAACCAAGGACACAGAAAACACTACACAGGAGGAAAGCGACCTTTGAAAGAGGAGGGCAAAGCTTAGAGAAAGAGCGGGATGGGTGCATCACCCAGACGCCAACGCACCTCTGAAGGCGCAGTGAGGACACTCCCCCAGGAGGAAGCGTGAGAGCAAGCGGGCTGTCGGGGCCGCGTGGACTTGCCGCTGTTCCTAAACAGGCTACGAGAAAGGAGATGAGACCCGTCTGCTGTCTGGTCGCGGGGAGGACGGGGGCGCGCGGGGGTCACTGAGGGCGCTGTCCGGGGACGAGGTGGGGCAGGGCCCCGTCGCCACAGGCCAGCCACTCGGCGCGACTCCAGGGCGACTCAAGAACGACGCACAGAGGATCCGATCAACCACCGGGGGAAGCACGAGCGAGAGGAAACAGGGGGACCCCAGCGCAGAAGCCAAGACGCGGCACCGAGGAGTCTCCCGTGGGGGAGAAGCGGCCGCAGGAGGAGATGGCCTCAGCCTGAGAGTGGGCGAACCTGAACCGGAGACCCGGGACCCACACACAGACCTCAAGGGGCCCCGCTGGGGGAGGGGGGTGTGTTAAGGGACTGGAACAATCGGGGGGTGACGTTCTTCTGCTGACAACTGCACACGTAAAATGACACGGAGGAGGGGGAATGTGACATCTCGCAAAGTCACGAGGAAGTCACCCCACAGGCCCCCCGCGCCCACTCCAGGAGCCGCTCTGGGGGCCGCTGTTCTTTCTGGTTTCTCTTTCCTCTCTGGCCTGCGCCTTCCAGGCCAGACGCGCTTCCTGTGGGCCCGCGCGCCGAGGCTGCCAGGCCCTTCCTGCGACGGGCAATTCTCGGGCATCTGCTCATCGCCGCGGCCGTCTGGACGGGCACACGTGCCGCGGGCGGCTCCACCCTGCCCCGGTGGGCGAACACAACAACTGTGAGCCTCTCAGAAGCCTTGGATTTCGCGGGGCCCGCATCTTAATTTTTTGTGCTCTATTTTCAACGTGAGTGAAGTAAAGATACCAACTTATTTCCTTTAAAAACTTACAAGGGATCAAATCAGCTGTCCAGCTTCTCCATGTCCAGAGAAACCCAAAACGCCCGCTTCGGAGTCGCGCCCTCCTCCCCACCATCCTCCCAGCTTCTAGAAAGAGTCGCTCACAGCCCTCCGCGCCGCTCCCCTCCTGCTCACGCCTCCGTCCGGGGACCCACACCAGCAGGGAACCCTCTTTAGCAGAGGCTGTGGGAAAATGCCCAGTCACCACCTGCAATGCCAATAATCAAAGTCCGGGGAGAGCGGCAGCCACCACGACTGGCTGGGGCGCTGGGGGCGGTGCCCAGCCTGCCGGCAGCCCGGCTGCCAAACTTCAAGACGCGCCTGCTCCCAGATCACAGCCCCCCAAAAGCATGTCAGGGGCCAACCGAGCCACCTGCTGCCCACCAGTCGGGGGACCCACCCCCGTGACCGGCCGACGGCAACCCCAGGCAGAGCCCAGGACCACAAAGGCCGCGCTCCAGACCCAGGGCAGAGCCAAGCGAGGAACAAAGGCCCCGGGCGAGAAGGCAGACCAGGGCAGACCAGGGCAGACCGGGGCAGACAAGAGCAGACCAGGGCAGGGCGGGGTGGGGGTGGGGGGCTGCAGCTGGGGTCCCAGTGGAGGGAGGAGCAGTGCCCGGACCCTGAGGGGCTGAAGGGGGGCGCTCAGGCCTCAGGGAGCCAGGAATGGGGACAGCTCAGTAGAGCTCTAGGGGCTCCAAGGCCAAGAGGCCAGGGTCAGCTCAGTGTCAGGTAAGAAAAGCAGGGGCCAGGACACCGAGTGGACAGTGAGAGCTGAGGGGGGGCCCGCTGTCAGTCGCCACGACTTTCCGGTGCTTAATCCAAACCAGAGCCATGGTTTGCTGCTCGGCGAGTATTTGGGGACGAGCTGTCGCCAGCACTGTCCTCCCCGATTACCCCCAGTCTGTACTCCAGAGCACTGCTTCTCAACTGGGGTGCCCCTGCCCCCCACAACTGACAGTGTCCACAGATGGCTCTGAGAACAGTCCAGAAACGCTGCCACAGGCCCCGCAGCGCAGCGCCCCCATCTCACTGCTCGCCACCAGGTCCCGCCCCACCACCGTGCAGGGGAGAAGCCCCTCTGAGCAGCGGGCCGGCCCTCCCCGAGCGCGCCTGCCGCGGCCAGACCCTCCTTCCCGCTTCATTCTCCGCGCAGACGCCGGTTCGCTCACGTGGCAAGTGGGACTGAATAGCGTGAATCTCGAGATTTGGCTTCAAATCACTTTCTGGGCTGCATTTCACAATAACTTTTACAGGTGAGAAAAGCTGCTGTTCTCAGCAACGCGGGCCAAGGGCTCGAGCGGGCTCGCTGGCCCCCAACCACCGCGCCTCTCCGCGCGAGGCCCCAGGGAGCGCCCTGTCCCCGAGGACAGGGAGTCCCCAGGGAGTGCTGTCCGACATACGTCACACACTGTTTTCTCGGGGTTCTCCGCTGCCCGTGCCCGCCCCTCCGGCCAGCACTGCCCGCCCCACTGCGATCCCCGCCCGGCCGCGGGGCCTTCAAGGCCACGTCCACCCTTCCGAGTCCTTCTCCCACACCCGCCTGCCCCCAGCAATGCCCCCATGGCTAGCGGAGTTATTCTGGGGCACACCCTCCTTTTCCAAGTCAGAAAAATCAAGAGCTGCTGAGGCTTCATTTCTGATGACAGGTACGCGTGTAACTCAGAAGAGCAACAAGGGGTCACTGAGAGGGAACCCTAATCTTCCGAGGTCTTCTTATGAAGACAACCCCTGGCTTATGCCATTGTCCTTCTCTAGAAGGCCCCCTGCTCGCCATCCCCTCCCTGAACTCTCACCCTTCCACCTGCCACCTTTTCAAACAGCTCCCCACGAGACCTCCCCTGCCCTGCCACCCCCACCCACCCACACCTGGGGCTCCTGGCCCCTCGGCCACCTGGCAGTGAAGCAGCCATGTTTTCACCAGTTCTGCTCGACACCCAGATGGCGAAACTTATGGCCGGCTCTGAACGGGGACAGGGGCCTTACGTTCCCCAAACAAGGCCCCGTGCTCCCTCCAAGGGTCTTAGAGATCGCAGTGCGCAGGATAGGCGAGGAAGTGGGTAAACGGGCACATCTGTGTGGTGCTGGGGACAGCACAGACCGGCCCCATCACACTACAGTGAAATCTGTGGGTGTTAAAAATCCTTTAAGGCCTGTATACCCTTTGCCCAGGAAGGCCACACGGGAACATACACCAGCTAAAGTGCACCAAGGCTCAGCTGTAAGAATATTCGCCTCCACTTTATTTCTAAGCCTCAAAGATGGAGGCGGAAAAACAAACTTGCTCGCCCAGCAAGAGAAGTCCACTCAGAGGGCCGCCCACTCACGCAGCCGCTCGGGGCCCTGGAGCCGGGCCGCCGTGGCGCATCGGCCGCCCCACTGCCCTCCCGCGGGGACTGAACGAACAAGATGATCCCTTATACCTTCTTTTACCTATTAAACAGCTTCTATTTTTCTAAATGGTTTTTACACATCTATAAAAATTAATTTGAGTGCATGTGTAAATAAAATATACCACAAACAAGTGTTGGAAGCCTTAAGATGGTGGCACAAAATATTTTCATTTCCCCCGGCCGGTGAGTGTTTATGATGTAGCCGTGCTCATTTTTTTCTAGCCTAGTAAACATTCCTAAGGCCCCTCAGCTCACTGACAACCTCACAAACCCTCAGAACGTGACCGTGGCTTCCTGTTTGTGGGAGAAACACCCCCATCCCCGCCCGGGGTCACAGCCCGCCACGCCAGGCGCCCCCCGTGTGACCTAAGACTCGGGGAAGCAGCGGTAGGGCCTCGAGCCGTGGGCAGGTTTGTGGGGGGCACACAGCACGCAGCAGAGGCTCAGACGGGTTCACCCACCACAGGCCAATCCAGACGCCAGTCCTCAGGGCCGCCCCCCCCCGCCTCTGCCTCTTCGGGGGGCGGGCGGGTGGCCCCCAGGCATGCGCTCATCACGAGATGGGACTAGAGGAGGAGGATAGGCCGCCCTGCCCCACGCGCAGGGCCCCGGCAGCGGGGGTGCAGGGTGGCCGCCCCTTATCTGGGACTTTCCAGACACTTCCCTGCAGTGATGGAGACGTAAGTGACAAGGACCTACTCGCCAACCAGCGGTGACGCTGCCCGGGCTGCAGGGGCAGGGGCGAAGGGGGCACGTGCCCGCCCCGCCCTGGGCGACGGAAGCGCGGCGGGGGCTCTCCGGAAAGCACTCCTGCTGAGGTGGCGACAGGAGCGCGGGCAGCACACCGCGGCCAGGGCACCTGAGGACCGGGCTGCGGCCACCAAGAGCAGGCAGCGTCAGAAAGAGCCAGGGACACTGGGGCCCCCGGGGAGCGGGAGCCCCGGACGAGGCTGTAAAAGCAGACCGAAGCTGGAGCCCCCGCCAGACCGCGGGGTCCCTGCAGGCAAGTGCCCCGCCTCGTCCACAAACGCCCGGCAGGGGAGGGAGGCGAGGAGCTGCAGGCCGGGGCGGATGCGTGGGCGGGAGCCCGCCGGACCCCACCAGGTGCCGCTCGGCCGGGCGCTGCGGGGGAGGAGGGTGCTGTGGGGGGCAGGCACCGCCGCGGGGTATGAGGGCGCTGCAGGGCAGCTGTGGGCAGGGGAGACGGCGGCTCTGGTTCTTTCCACGTCTGTGCTTTTCAGAGGCGCTCAGAAGCATCTCCGGCGCGAACCACGCTGCACAGGAGGCCGGGAGGCCGGGGAGGGGCGACAGGCGCCTCCCCTCACCGCACAACGCGGCGGGGGCACCCGCTGCCCACACTGTACAGGGCAGTTTTTCTACAGCAGAAACTTTAAAAACCAGGTGGAAGGCGGGAGAGAATGTGCGTCCACCGAAGGCCAGGGCCAGGGAGGACGGAGGACGGGCAGAAGCCACGAGGCCGCGGCAGCACCAGGAAACCCGAGGAGGGGACCCGGGGTGCGCCCGGGTGCTGGGAGGGGCCGCGGGGTGCCCACCCGGCTCTAGGACTCACCCTGTCTGCGCAGTCAGTGTTAAAAAACAGGAGAGATGACAGACTTTACTTAGCAGACTCAGAATTAAATGAGTTCCTGAGGTGATAGACTCGCTACTCCTAAAACAGTGCTCCAGAGACCTCGATGGAGTTCATCGTTCC